>CM041779.1:5577880-5884667 GCA_023374045.1 Limonium bicolor | reverse complement strand
CTACGTCGTTGTTCATGTCTATGTCGCTCTTCATCTCTGCCCAAGGTTTGTTTTTCTTATTCTCTGCCAAAGTTGTTCTTGAGAACATAGGTATGTTTAGATTATCTAAAAGGGTGAACAAAAGTAGGTGATATGTATTTTTTGTAAGTAGGATCTTGATTATAGATCTTTTAGTGAATTCTGAAGCCAAAAATGCGGATAACGTGCTACATAAAAGTTCCTCAACTGTTGGTGACGATTAAGTGATTGTGATTGTACTTTTCTCAGGCATGAGCGCTCAATTTAAACAGATGTAATTATTTTAAAACTATCAGTCATAGTTTGAGGCTTTGCTCTCAGTTTATAAATTATTTATAACTTTAGAAGATCTGTCTTTAGTATATTTCTCTAATGTGTAATGAAGATTTTCATTTTTGTTCCCCTTTTTGTTAAGGACACTAGGATCATGTGCATATCTAGATAGGATTCCTCCCCAACAGTGGTAGAGCTTTAAGCTCAGATTGATAAATATAAACTTATGGAAAAAGTACGTGTTATTCTATTCTTAGGAAATTGGTGCAGTACTTTTACATTCTTTACATAACATGAAATTCGTTTAAAGTTGGGTCGATCAAGCAAGATTACTTCTCTTCCTTTTGTTTATCCTAATTAGTGTGTAAGCTAGCACTGAATCTTTTGAATTTTTTTTTATCAATTTGTACTCCTAATCCATCTAAATTATTGTATGCTTAAAAAATAGGTTAGGTGGGTTGGGTTAGGGTTGAAGGATTTTAAATGGGTTGGGTTAGGGTCATGATTTTCTGACCCATCCATTTTTGGGTTGGGTTTGGGTTGATGATATTTTAAATGGGTTGGGTTAGGGTTGATATTAACCCGACCCAGCGACCCAAATTGCCAGGTCTACTTATTTCTTGTTCTTTCTATTGCTGTATAACTAACTCATTCATTATGACCACAAAATGAAAAATTGACTTTTTAACTCTTGTAGAAAATTACGTTGTTCTGTTTACTAGTTTTTCTGAAGGCACTTGAGTTTTCTGATTTTTATTTCTTCACTAAATATGCATCAATTTCTAATTGTGCCGGAACTTCAGAGAATCTAAGGCGAAACCCATTGGATTCATTGGAAAAGAGATCTTTTATTTTTCTTCAGGATTTTACTCACTATATTTTGTTTCTTCAGAGAGAATATGAAACTTTCTCTTCATGTGATATGGTATGTTCCTAATCATGTTTGTAGCCATTTGGAAATGACCATAATCCAGATTGTCACCACCTCAGGCTGTCACGTGAATCAAACTTCACTTGTTTTTATATTTTCTAAATTGTTCGAATCGCTTTGTACTAGTAATATTTTGTTTGCACGGGGAAAATGCTATTTTCAATTTTCTTATCGTGGCAGCACGCCCCCAAAACCCACGACCCTATAAAAAACAGCATTTTGAAGATATTACTCTCTTGGAACAATATTTGTTGTTCCTTGTACCTATGGGTATCTATTCGGTTAATTTGGTTAATCAAGATAATCGAGTTCAATTAAATAACCGAATTAACTGAAAATTGAATTTTTTTTTCCACTTAATAACTAAAAACCAATCTGAAGACCGAATTAGTTGCAGTTAATTGTAATAAATCCGGTAAACTGAATTTTTTAAAGAAAATTTATGATTTTTATTAATATTTATATATTTTTATTAAAAATTTTAATTATAGAAAGATATTTTGGTTACTGGGTTAAATTTATTCTTCTATAACTAAAAACCGAGCCAAAACAAAATTCAGTTAATCAAATACCAAAATTTTGCAAAATGGTTACAAAAAACGGTTAAGAAAACCGAATAGAACTTGATTTTCCGTTGTAACTGAATTAACCGAGCGGTATGGACAGCCCTACCTCTGATTGATAGAGCTTAATGTAAGAAAGACTATGTTCTGGAAACGTTTCTCTGGTTTGGTGTACCGATGATTTTCTGAAATTCCAGAACCCTGCATGTGGCAAAGGCCTATGGAATAGGAGATTTTGTTAGATATGCCTGCGGCGGTCCATTGTCTGATTGCTGTGTTCAGTTATACTATTATAGTACCCTACCAGATGATTTTCCTGGTCTGTTTTGATCTGGCCAGCTTATATTATCATAAACTCTGATGTGGGTCTTTCTTTTTTTCCCCTAACAAAAAGAGCTTCAAGTGGCAAGAATACATTAGGCTCCAAACGAAGATGAACGAAGCAAAGGTGAGTTCTGCAGTCCTGAAAGCGAGCATCGCTGAACTTGGTAAGCCTCCAGAAAGCAAATGGAGATCATTCTTCAAGAGATCTCCTTTGGAAGACACTGAAAAAGTAGTCAAGAAAAACACATACGACAGAGGATTTGTTCACAATATTTGTGAAGTGGCCTTCCCATTCTCTACTAGACGATCATTTCGACAGTCAAAGGAAAAGTCTCGTTGAATGTTCTGGGGAGTCATGTGAGGTATATCTCCGGAAAGCTGCGCTACATGGAGATGCATGTCATTTTCTCTCACGGATTATGCGCGACTTACTGATGGCCTGTCACAGTAGTTTTTTTTACTTAGACACATCTCCAGTTGGGCTTTCGCTCGAGACATTAGCATACTTGCCGGTCGTAGAAGAAAAAGTTGGTTGCTCAAAGGTTGTTAAGAGACGCATAGCTTCTTTTACCTCTTTCTGATTTAAAAATTTAATCTTTTTGATAGTTGGGACTGAGGGAAGACAATTTTAAATGAACTTGATCCATTCGATTTAAATAGATGATGGATGGTTGATAATCGAGTAACATCTCTGGGTGAGAATTTTAATCTACCACTTGATCTATTATTTGTATATTACCTGATCTGTTATCTGTTCAAAATATTATAAGAGTACCTTGTAAAGGATAGTGAATTCAATCATGTAGTCTAACAAGGTTGTATCCATAGAGATTTGGTAATACACAAAAGTGTGATAATGTAAATTGTTAGGTGTTTTTGTGTTTTGGTTGTTAAATGTGAAAATAGAGAAAATGATAAAACTAAAATAACTAATCTAGGATAAGTGTATTCTAGGATGGATCTTTGACCCTTCACCCCTTTATTATGAATTATTGACTCTTGAATTCATAGCTAAACAATCTGAACATTTAAATAATTAATAACCAAATATTGGTCTACTAATCATAACCATTTGATTTAGAAATCCACGAGCCCTTCGATTACCTAGTCAATCTATAACATTAAGTATAAGTTACTCTAAGTTGCAATGTAGTCTCATATCAGAACTCTTGATGAGCTAATACATTGATTTATCCCCTACGGTTTAGATTTCTACTTCCGTAACCTGTCCATAGAAACTCACACTATTGCTAAACTAGTCGGTAACGTTGAACCAACCAGTTTAACACAATGATAATTAATTGAGCGAACCCTAAGCAACCCCAAATTCAATGTAGACAAGCTTATAAGCCATAAACACTCAATAATCATTTTCATTAAGCACAAGGACTAAAATGAAACATTAAAACAAGTTCAAGGGTTCAACAATGGAGTTTTGGGGATTTTGGAGTAAAATCTATATCCCAAGGTACAAGAAGACCAATTAAACATTAGAGCACAAAAATGAGAGAAAGGAGAAGAATTAGCCATAGGAGGTAGAAGAAAAGTTCAATGAAGATGAGATTTCTTCTCCTTATCTTCTTCTTCTTTTCCCCTTTTTTCTCTTCTTGTTATGCGTTGCTCTATTGTGTCGAAGCCTCCCTCTCTTTCTTCCTTTCTTCCTTCTTTTATTGTGTCGATCTGCTGCTTCTGGAGCTTGGTCTGGGTTGTTTTCTAGCATAAAGACTTGGACCACCCTTTAAATAGGCAGTAAGCGGCTCACGCATGTGGTCCGGGTCTCTTCTCTCAGACACAAACTCAGACCAAACTTGTATGGGGTCTATAATCTTCGTTATAGCTATGATTTGAGATTCGTTTGTGCCAACGTGTTCCTCTTTTCGTCAACTTTGCTCCTAGCTATGTTAATTTTTGTGTTTAAGTAGTAAATGTGAGTAAGAGAGGACTTTCATCTCCTATAACATACTCATAGTAACAGCCAGATCGGGTATTCCCGAGTAGAGAGGACTTTCATCTCTCTGGCGTTCTTTTCCCAAGTTATAAAATAGGGTTTGTGGAGGGCGGGATGGATACTGTAGGTATCCAGTACACACTGGTATTCCCTAACTAGCGTACTTCTCACGCTATCACTCAACCCTTAACCCAAAGTACTAAACTCTTAACTCGGTACTTCCTAAGCTCGGTATTTCAGTCATCAGAGCGATACTTCGCTCTGATACCACTTTTTGTAACACCCCAACTACAAATAACACTTAACATACTTAGCAGCGGAAAACATAACTCACACCCTCACTTAACTCTTTGGTGTTACACGCCGTTAGCCACCCACGTGGCTAACAAGGCTAACATACATACATCGTACCGGTCTGATGGACTAAATTCCCGCAACTACACATAAATCCGTTCCGTGTTCAACATCCATTATACACTTACATTACAACTGTACCGAGTATTTACTAACTAACGCCGATACAATTTCGGTCTTACTACACCTACAACACTTGTACAATTTGCATGAACGCCCACATACAACAACTACCCCGTCCTACTCTCGAACGGCTTCCAGATCTTGTACCTGAAAAGTATGGGAGCCCCCAAAGGGGGTCAGCACCTTTGCTGGTATGGTAATCCCGCAGCCCGCATGCTACCGGGCCACACACAACTATTTGTCGTCTTAGCATGCGGTTTATTTATTTCAAACATGCACAAACTCACATACATATCATGCTTATAAGCAAACATCATTAATAGGGCACAAACACAAATTAACACACACACTCAATAACAGTACACTTCACTTTACAACATACTCAACTTAATTTCTCCCCTCTGAGAGGATATAACTTAACTTAGGGAATGCCGGGGTGATATAAGCCCGAGCACAACATACATACATTTCCTTTACTTGAGTGGCGGCCTCATATAGGACCGATCACAACATACATAATTTCCCCCTAACTCCAATAGTGATGAGGTAGGTAAGCCTTGGTTAAGCTTGTGGGTGGTTGTAATTCCAGGAGGAAGAACAACCGTAACATAACAAAGAGGGAGTCGAAGCAACTTAGGCATCGACACCCTACCAACATTATACATAATTTCCCTCCTAGCCCGATATGGAGGTCGGGTAGGTAAGCTTTGGCTAAGCTAGTGGGAGGTCGAAATCCAATGAAGGAAAACAACCCTAACATAACAGGATGGGAGTTAATTCACATATATATATTAACTCCCAAACAATATGCGCGACCGGAACAACCGGATTCCTCTCCATACCATAACCTATACTTATTAGTTAGAGGTTCCCTTATGGAACTTATCACATACACACTTCACATAGTGTTACTAACTCGGTTAGACACATAAGGGGTGTAATCTCCCTTTTTACAAACATGGATAACGTATCCAATAACAACAACAACATATCCAAGCACATACATCACACATAATCCAACATACACTAACGCACGGATGCCGTAGTTAGAACGTTCCCATGGGTTGGGACGTTTTTCCGAATACCGATCTCTTATGTGAACCTAAGGTCGGTTAACTATTATTTAACACATAACTAAGGTTAAGCGGTATCGGAATTAATTACGCCACATAGAATTACTGTAAACTCATTTCATGCTTTATCTTGCAAGGTGGCAAACACACAGAAAAACATTGGCATACAAGCCGGTGTAATCCGGTAGGACACAGGTTGCAAGAAACCATACCTGTCACCGAAGGTGCACTCTAGTGTGCCATCACATGTTCCTTGAATCTCTTTGAATAACTGATAACATTATTACTATCTTTATCAACATCGGGGTATAATATAATTATTTAACGTCTAATGCGCCCATGATTAACCCCGTTCGGTAGTTTATAACTTTACATTTTTATTACAACTTTTCACCACTCAATTACCTTTATAACTCACTTAATTTATCCTTAACAACCTTATAACATCATCGCATATTAATCCCCATCATTTGATATCATTTCCTACCCTTAACAAAATTTTTGGTCAACATTACCCTGTGTCCGAACTTGTGTCCGGACATCCAAGGTCGGACACAAGTCGAAACAAATTCTGGGAAAATTTTCAAGGCGTCCGAACTTGTGTCGGACACAAGTCGAAACAGAAATCTGAAAAAATTTCAACATGTCCGAACTTGTGTCCGGACATCTAAGGTCGGACACAAGTCGAACAAAAATCTGGAAAAATTTATACACGCGTCCGAACTTGTGTCCGGACATCTAAGGTCGGACACAAGTCGAGACTCAATTCTGGGAAAATTTTTAGACGCGTCCGAACTTCTAAGGTCGGACAGAAGTCCGGACATCACTCAACTCCGAAAAAATTTTTAACGCGACGGGGCATGTCCGAACTTCCAAGTCCGGACGGAAGTTCGGACGTGCCCAGAATTTCAGTAAACAGAGGCAATTTCTGTCTATGTTTACACTCCCAAAAATCCATACTCACTCATTAAAATCCCAAGTCATCTAGCACCATTTTGCTATCATTCTTGCACTCCCCTAACTCCATTATTTATCCACCATTACAAAACCAAAACTTCGCTCATTTCAACACTAAACAACCCAATTAAACACCTTAGTCCTCTCATCCATAAAATCATCATCAAACACCCATTTCCCAATGAAATTTTGACATAACTTCCCCATAATCTTTACATATTCATCCTCATCAATTATCATCAAAACAACCTCTTCATTCCTAATCTAGCCACACCCTTTCAAGGGTCCTAACAGCACATTACAATTCCTCAAATTCCATCATCAACAACATAATCACCATAACTCTCCACAACCACAATGTAAATCTCAAACTCAAAACATTTGGCTCTTAAGGCCCTCAACTCAACATCAATTCACAAATTCCTCCAAAACCAACTAAACACATTCCAACATATATTCCAATCCATAATTTTGGGTTCATTAATTTGTTTACCCATCCCAAACACTTAAACAATTTATAAACAAAGTTTAAGGTAGTTCTTCTTACCTTAATTTCACAAGTCTCTTAAATTCTCCTCTTGCTCCAAACCTTCTCCAAAAAGGTTAAGAGGGTATGGAGTTTCCAAACTCCATCCCAACACCCAAGAACACAAAACATACACAATTAATTATCTAAACCCTTAGAAACTCAATTAAATCAAAGGGCTAGAATTAGGGTTTACCTTTTGAAGCTTTTAAGAGGGATTTTCTCCCTTGAATCAAGAAGGAAACTACTCCACCATTGAAGGATAAATTTGGAGCTCAAGAACAAGGAGAAAAAAGGTATCAAAATGGTGAAAAATCAATTACACCAAGAGATGAAGAGGGAATGACTTTTTCTTGGAAATTTTTACCTTAGAAGAAAGAGGAGACTCCAAGCTTCTCATTGGTGCCATTTTCTCCTCAAATGGTGAAAACCCATGGAGGTCAACTTCATCCTTTTGGAATTTTGAAAAGAGAGGATGATAGAGGATGAGAGGAAGAAGATATGTAGTTATTTTTGATTGGAGCTCAAATGGAGCTTGGGGATGAAGAAGAATGGAGGAAGCCATTGTTGGCTTGGTTGGGAAGTTCCATCGGCAGAGAGAGGAGGGAGACCGGCTGGGAGAGAAAGAGAGGAAAGAGAGAGAGAGTGAGGGGTATTTGTGCCCTTTGTTATTTGGCTCTCTCTTGACTTAATTAATTAGTTAACTAGTCACATGTGAGTGGGCTGTCTACATAAATAAAACCGGCCACCAAATAACACGCTGAGCGTTTTTCGTCTTTTGACAGAACGCTCGTTTAATTGCCCGGTTTAGTACTATTCACTAACCGGGACTGTTTACCGGAATTTCCTCATTCCTTTAATTTTAATGGCTATTAAACTCCCATTAATGTTTAATTATTGTTATAAAATCAATTATTATTTTTACGGGGTCGTTTAACTGTTTAAAGTCACGTTTTCGGGTTTCCTCGCAAAACGCGCCTTAGACTCCGTTAGCGTTTTAACGCATTGTTTGGATCCGTTTTCTTCCGGAATTTATCCCACACGTTTCTGTGTAATTAAGGTATAAAAATATATTTATAACTCTAACGAAGGTTATGTACCTCCTAAAATAATTAAATACGTGTTTTCACGTTTTGTGACTTTTTCACATTTTCTTTTCCTTTTTGGTTTTCATTTCTTCACCAATGATCTTAAGGACTTAATTAGCCTTAGAAAATTATAATTACACAATTAATTAACACATTAAGGTTTGGGGTATTTCAATCTACCCCCCTTAAAAGAACTTCGTCCTCGAAGTTCACACTTCCCTAGCGTCATTTGAATTAGAACACAGGGATTACTTGTAGTATAAAACTTCTATATCAAACACACTTTACATCATGACCTCGGACTTGATGGTCCGGGTAACACATCCATACATACATAACATATTTAGTAACCTCGGACTTAATGGTCCGGGTACCTTAACAACATTATACATACATAACAACCCTTTGACTCTTGGTCTGGGTAACATAACAACATTTAGACTCGTGGTCTTGATAACACAACATCCTTTAGACACATAGGTCTTGATAACATAACACTTCCGGAATTCAATCACATTAGGACTCAAGGTCCAAAATAATAATTATTACACATACCACACATGTCTTAGCATGTATATCAACCAGAAATTCCTTTTCCATCTCTTCATGGGTTCGAGACCCATGCAGAGTACATATACACTGTGATCCCGCAGAACCGGTCGCGATGGACACTCTGGTCCCCGTTCCTTTGGGAGATCAAAACAATTGCATACATCTTTAAAATATACTTCTCATGTCACCGGTCCGAAGACAAAGGCTCGTACGTCCTCAGCTCGTGAGCAAGTAGTAGGAAAGTACCCTCTATGAGGTTAAGTATAATGAAATCCTTTATTGGAAGGATACAAGTTGAAAATCCTCTACGAGGTCACATAAAGGTAGTCCTTCCTTTGAAAATACCACCTAAGAATCTTAAAATATTTATTGAAGTCTAGAAAATACCAATTGCAAATTTGAAACCCAATTTAAAATTCTTTTGAAAGCTCCATACAACTCCAAGTCCAATTATTGTTAACTGCATCTTATTCTTGATGTGGTTATTTATGACCACTTATAGGGAGTTTCAAGAATCATCCAACCCTGATGTGATCAGCATCAGTGTTGAACTATCTCTCCACCCCAATTTGTGTTCGGCTTCCCTTGATCTCATGATAATCAAGTTTCACCTCCCACTTTAATTTCAAACAACAACTAATTCAAGCATGTACCATTTTCTATCTTCTAATCCATCTAGTCGTAATCATTACATCTCCAAGGGTGGAACTATGTCCATCAATCATCTTCCAGATTCATTTTAAATCAAGTTACCTAGGGACTTTAATTCTCACTAGGTTCTACATTGGTGTCATACCTCTTCATAAATCACAATACTGTATATATACATATATATAGATATATATATACTTTTATCAAAATACAATACACGGTTTTACCTTTAGTATTATATGAACATACATCGTCGGGGTTTTAGTTCTCCGGGAGTTTATTACTCCCTTACACTTGTACTCTCACACATAACAGTTAGCAAGGTACATACATTTATCACAATGGTATTCGCATCTTCTGTGCGCAATTACCACAATTAAACCATGAATGAGTGCGCATGTTCATATTATATACGCACCACTCATCAAAACAAATCATTTTGTGCTATGCACATCATAGTTCACGTACACCTGTACGGTAAAACACACTAAACGGTTTGCGCTCTACCCCCCTTAAAAGGGATTACGCCCACGTAATCGATCACTTAATCACTGGTTTAGAGCATTCTACCATCGTGAAGTGTTTTATCTCCACGCGGTCTATTACAGAATGTGTTCTGGTTTGAGGATCTTAGCCATATTGGCGGTTTAGTCCTTAACCAAGAATTTTCACTAGAGCTTGTTTTAGCTCTTAACTGGTTTCGATTCTGGCCTGTGAGGCTATAGGCATTAATAATTAGCCATCCACTCATGTTCACCACACACACATTTAACACCTGAATTGCTGGCTCACTACTTTCTGCTGTGCCACTCTTGATAACTTTAGAGCTTAGTTTGCCCATACATTATCCTTACTGTATTGTACATTCCTGATTATCACCTTTATCTTGGTAATAACGGTTTCTCAACCGACGCGTGGTATTTCTTACCGTGAGCGAATTCGGTGAGTTACAAAACTTACTATCCACCTTCCATGATAACTTACTGTATTCCACAATGATTTACTTGGTTTCTTCCGACTTACTGTCGGTTACTTTTGAGCTACTACCTATTGTGTAGTACTCTGTCGGTTATTTCCAACACTTGAGGTATGTTCCGTACCGATATTCAACAATCGTGCTACTGTAGTCACTTATGTCAACCAAGTACCCTTGATTGGTACTACCGTGCTTCTCTTATGCATCGGTTTTATCACACCATAATTCTTGTCCTTCTATCACATTTAACATTTTCAGACTTCCTAGCTATCTCACTTGATCGTTACCGCGCAAGCGCAATACCAAAACACTCAGTCATACAGAGTGCAGAGGCGTAAACTCTTGACAGTAAGTCTCTTATGGGATAGCAATAGGAATTCATACTGTGTTCCTTATCACATAGTACCGACCACTGGCTTATTGCCCAGTCTGTTTATCATCACTTATCTTGTATCTCCACTGGTTTTAACTCATAACTGGTCTTATTCGCCATACAACTATTTAACAATGCGTATACAACAGTCGCTCACTGCGCACTGTGCTCTTTGTCATCGTATAATATTAACTTACACTGCATCCGCTATTATATTAGCTTTTGCCATTACACTGTGTTTCGCCATTTATTTGGCTGGTTGCTGAATACGCTATTCTTCGAGTCTTTATGCTTCTTGAGCGTTGTTCATTTCACATCTAGCATCCCACACGTAATGGTGGTTGCTATTCGACTTATCACTCTTCCAGTCTCCACAACTGGTACAACTCTTTTCATAGTAACAACATGGTCAACCTTTAACACATTCCCTGAACTTAATTCACATAACTACCGTTGTTGCGGTCTCCCATATCAAGAGGTATCCCCACACTTTAATCAGTGGTTCGTTATCCGCTTATCTACTTATATAACATAAACTTCCATAATCAATAAAATTTCCTTAACACATTTTACTTGTGGCTTATAAGCCCTATTGCCTCGAGCTCTGCTCATTGTAGGCTCACACACATTTACTTCCCGTACATAATACACGGTTTATAGGTTGTATTGGGCTCCATGATTAATTCCTTTCATGGGATGCCCCTTCAAGGATGTCAGACTTTCTCTTGACGTCTTATGCTCAAACTGGGTGTTAGTCTCAACCCTTGCATTTCTGCCACGTTATTCGTTCAACCATTGTTGACCCAAACACCCTTTTAAGGATAGTTCCTGGGTGTTACTAAGTCATGCCATTATATCCGGCTCGCACTTATGAGTACGTTTCATTAGCTACATCGCCCTGCGTTCTTGGCTGGGTTAAATATCATTTCCAGTGAGATTGATATTCCCTTAGTTCAAGTGATCACTTCGGGAGTCTCATCCCGATCATTGCACATTAACGTATCATAGTAGGCATCTGCCTTGCCATATTTAGGCTGGGTACTTACTCCAGCTATATGTTCATCCTTCAGGATTCCTAAGACATATTCTACGTCTTTACTTACTAACCAGTGCACTTCGCACTTGTTCACTTTTAAACATTTCCTTAAAATAAACTTACTAATTCCTTTAGTCTCCTTAACTCAACTGAGTTCCTTTACTTCAACCATTTGATGGTAATCCATTGTTCTTGCTTGACTTTTACTTCGGACCGTTGTATGGAGTCGACTACTTCCCGTGTTCCAGACTCCACTCGTATACATATGTGGGGTACCCTACTGATATATTGCTACTTGCCCGACTAACCCATAAGAAGGTCTGTCAGGCCCACAAGCTCCTATAGGAGTGCGGTCGTCCCACATTACTGTTGGTACACTCGTAGTGTCCGTCACACGCCTAGGTGAAGTATTCTTTTGTCAACTCCTCTTATATTATCCTGCGATAACATGCACTCCATGCTTCCCGAACTTAATCAAGGGAAGTGTATCCACTTGTTGTATTATTATGAATCACTCCATTCCCTCGGGTTGTTACCCTTGGGTTTACCGGTTTCCATCCGGTTGTTTAAAAGTAACTGGGTAAAACTTACCTACCATGTGGCACTGAGGCCCGTGTAGGTCTTCTGGTTTGGTTTAAAAAGAAGGTTGGAAATAAAATGGGTTTGGAAGAAAATTTGGTTTTGAAAAAGAGTTTGAAAATAATTTTAGGTTGAAAGAAAAATCTTCGTGGTTTTACAACGTTTCCTTGCCTTAACCAAGTCTAGCTTCTTGCTGACTGGTGTATTTCCAAGTACTGAGGTCAGGCTAACAAGCCCTTCCACGGTTATGATAACCCCACTTAACTTCATGGTACTTTACTAAGTACCGGTAATTGTTTAAAATCTCCCGTACAGCCTTGTTATAGCAGCACTTGCCATAGCAAGTGCGCCATGCAATCTGGTTATCGGTTCAATACACATTGATTGCAGTACTGCTTTCGCCCGCTCTAACATCAGTGGCCTTGCTGGCCCTTACTCGACCTTACAGTCTTAACAACAAATCTTCTGGGTTCTTCACACTGTCTTCACATGATATCCATTAACTAGGGTGTTTCCCATTCTGGGAGACCCCTTTTTACTTAGTATCGTATCCTCCTCGTACTATATTGTGGCTCCTTAATCAGTTGGTATACCGTTGGTATATTAGTTAACTTGTAGTCCCGTAGACATTCGTCTCGGGTTTCATTACCTCGCTCCTTGCCTGTTGCACGCTTGGTGCGTTGCAAGCTGGTTGTCCTCGACTGCTCCGCATGTCGACCCAGGGTGCTGGAAATTCCATTCTCTTGTGCATAAGATTCTTCACTTTTCGCTAACAAGAGCGGTTAATACTGTTAAAATGGAGACCGTCTTCGGGATTCACACCTTTCGGGATCTACCGTGTGACAGGTTCTCCGTACTTATAAGGATACATAGTAACAGCCAGATCGGGTATTCCCGAGTAAGAGAGGACTTTCATCTCTCTGGCGTTCTTTTTCCAAGTTATAAAATAGGGTTTGTGGAGGGCGGGATGGATACTGTAGGTATCCAGTACACACTGGTATTCCCTAACTAGCGTACTTCTCACGCTATCACTCAACCCTTAACCCAAAGTACTAAACTCTTAACTCGGTACTTCCTAAGCTCGGTATTTCAGTCATCAGAGCGATACTTCGCTCTGATACCACTTTTTGTAACACCCCAACTACAAATAACACACTTAACAATACTTAGCAGCGGAAAACATAACTCACACCCTCACTTAACTCTTTGGTGTTACACGCCGTTAGCCACCCACGTGGCTAACAAGGCTAACATACATACATCGTACCGGTCTGATGGACTAAATTCCCGAGCAACTACACATAAATTCCGTTTCGTGTTCAACATCCATTATACACTTACATTACAACTGTACCGAGTATTTACTAACTAACGCCGATACAATTTCGGTCTTACTACACCTACAACACTTGTACAATTTGCATGAACGCCCATACAACAACTACCCCGTCCTACTCTCGAACGGCTTCCAGATCTTGTACCTGAAAAGTATGGGAGCCCCCAAAGGGGTCAGCACCTTTGCTGGTATGGTAATCCCGCAGCCCGCATGCTACCGGGCCACACACAACTATTTGTCGTCTTAGCATGCGTTTATTTATTTCAAACATGCACAAACTCACATACATATCATGCTTATAAGCAAACATTCATTAATAGGGCACAAACACAAATTAACACACACACTCAATACAGTACACTTCACTTATAACATACTCAACTTAATTTCTCCCCTCTGAGAGGATATAACTTAACTTAGGGAATGCCGGGGTGATATAAGCCCGAGCACAACATACTACATTTCCTTTACTTGAGTGGCGGCCTCATATAGGACCGATCACAACATACATAATTTCCCCCTAACTCCAATAGTGATGAGGTAGGTAAGCCTTGGTTAAGCTTGTGGGTGGTTGTAATTCCAGGAGGAAGAACAACTGTAACATAACAAAGAGGGAGTCGAAGCAAACTTAGGCATCGACACCCTACCAACATTATACATAATTTCCCTCCTAGCCCGATATGGAGGTCGGGTAGGTAAGCTTTGGCTAAGCTAGTGGGGTCGAAATCCAATGAAGGAAAACAACCCTAACATAACAGGATGGGAGTTAATTCACATATATATACTCCCAAACAATACGCGCGACCGGAACAACCGGATTCCTCTCCATACATAACATATACTTATTAGTTAGAGGTTCCCTTATGGAACTTATCACATACACACTTCACATAGTGTTACTAACTAGGTTAGACACATAAGGGGTGTAATATCCCTTTTTACAAACATGGATAACTGTATCCAATAACAACAACAACATATCCAACAAGCCACAAACATCACACATAATCACAACAGACACTAACGCACGAATAGCCGTAGTTAGAACGTTCCCATGGGTTGGGACGTTTATTCCGAATACCGATCACTTATGTGAACCTAAGGTCGGTTAACTATTATTTAACACATAACTAAGGTTAAGCGGTATCGGAATTAATTACGCCACAAAATGAATTACTGTAAACTCATTTCATGCTTTATCTTGCAAGGTGGTAAACACACAGAAAAACACATTGGCATACAAGCCGGTGTAACCCGGTAGGACACAGGTTGCAAGAGAACCATACCTGTCACCGAAGGTGCACTCTAGTGTGCCATCACATGTTCCTTGAATCTCTTTGAATAACTGATAACATTATTACTATCTTTATCAACATCGGGGTATATAATTATTTAACGTCTAATGCGCCCATGATTAACCCCGTTCGGTAGTTTATAACTTTACATTTTTATTACAACCTTTCACCACTCAATTACCTTTATAACTCACTTAATTTATCCTTAACAACCTTATAACATCATCGCATATTAATCCTCATCATTTGATATCATTTCCTACCCTTTAACAAATTTTTGGTCAACATTACCCTGTGTCCGAACTTGTGTCCGGACATCCAAGGTCGGACACAAGTCGAAACAAATTCTGTGAAAATTTTCAAGACGTCCGAACTTGTGTCCGGACATCTAAGGTCGGACACAAGTCGAAACAGAAATCTGAAAAAAATTTCAACATGTCCGAACTTGTGTCCGGACATCTAAGGTCGGACACAAGTCGAACAAAAATCTGTAAAAATTCATACACGCGTCCGAACTTGTGTCCGGACATCTAAGGTCGGACACAAGTCGAGACTCAATTCTGGGAAAATTTTTAGACGCGTCCGAACTTCGAAGGTCGGACAGAAGTCCGGACATCACTCAACTCCGGAAAATTTTTAACGCGACGGGGCATGTCCGAACTTCCAAGTCCGGACGGAAGTTCGGACGTGCCCAGAATTTCAGTAAACAGAGGCAATTTCTATCTATGTTTACACTCCCAAAAATCCATACTCACTCATTAAAATCCCAAGTCATCTAGCACCATTTTGCTATCATTCTTGCACTCCCCTAACTCCATTATTTATCCACCATTACAAAACCAAAACTTCGCTCATTTCAACACTAAACAACCCAATTAAACACCTTAGTCCTCTCATCCATAAAATCATCATCAAACACCCATTTCCCAATGAAATTTGACATAACCTCCCCATAATCTTTACATATTCATCCTCATCAATTATCATCAAAACACAACCTCTTCATTCCTAATCTAGCCACACCCTTTCAAGGGTCCTAACAGCACATTACAATTCCTCAAATTCCATCATCAACAACATAATCACCATAACTCTCCACAACCACAATGTAAATCTCAAACTCAAAACATTTGGCTCTTAAGGCCCTTAACTCAACATCAATTCACAAATTCCTCCAAAACCAACTAAACACATTCCAACATATATTCCAATCCATAATTTTGGGTTCATTAATTTGTTTACCCATCCCAAACACTTAAACAATTTATAAACAAAGTTTAAGGTAGTTCTTCTTACCTTAAATTTCACAAGTCTCTTAAATTCTCCTCTTGCTCCAAACCTTCTCCAAAAACCGGTTAAGAGGGTATGGAGTTTCCAAACTCCATCCCAACACCCAAGAACACAAAACATACACAATTAATTATCTAAACCCTTAGAAACTCAATTTAATCAAAGGGCTAGAATTAGGGTTTACCTTTTGAAGTTTTTAAGAGGGATTTTCTCCCTTGAATCAAGAAGGAAACTACTCCACCATTGAAGGATAAATTTGGAGCTCAAGAACAAGGAGAAAACAAGGTATCAAAAATGGTGAAAAATCAATTACACCAAGAGATGAAGAGGGAATGACTTTTTCTTGGAAATTTTTAGCTTAGAAGAAAGAGGAGACTCCAAGCTTCTCATTGGTGCCATTTTCTCCTCAAATGGTGAAAACCCATGGAGGTCAACTTCATCCTTTTGGAATTTTGAAAAGAGAGTGATAGAGGAGGATGAGAGGAAGAAGAATATGTAGTTATTTTTGTGATTGGAGCTCAAATGGAGCTTGGGGATGAAGAAGAATGGAGGAAGCCATTGTTGGCTTGGTTGGGAAGTTCCATCGGCAGAGAGAGGAGGGAGACCGGCTGGGAGAGAAGAGAGGAAGAGGAAGAGAGAGAGGGAAAAAGGAAATAAGGAAAGAGAGAGAGAGAGTGGGGGTATTTGTGCCCTTTGTTATTTGGCTCTCTCTTGACTTAATTAATTAGTTAACTAGTCACATGTGAGTGGGCTGTCTACATAAATAAAACCGGCCCACCAATATAAACACGCTGGAGCGTTTTTCGTCTTTTGACAGAACGCTCGTTTAATTGCCCGTTTAGTACTATTCACTAACCGGGACTGTTTACCGGAATTTCCTCATTCCTTTAATTTTAATGGCTATTAAACTCCCATTAATGTTTAATTATTGTTATATAATCAACTATTATTTTTACGGGGTCGTTTAACTGTTTAAAGTCACGTTTTCGGGTTTCCTCGCAAAACGCGCCTTAGACTCCGTTAGCGTTTTAACGCATTGTTTGGATCCGTTTTCTCCGGAATTTCTCCCACACTTCTCAGTGTGTAATTAAGGTATAAAATATATTTATAACTCTAACGAAGGTTATGTACCTCCTAAAATAATTAAATACGTGTTTTCACGTTTTGTGACTTTTTCGCATTTTCTTTTCCTTTTTGGTTTTCATTTCTTCACCAATGATCTTAAGGACTTAATTAGCCTTAGAAAATTATAATTACACAATTAATTAACACATTAAGGTTTGGGGTATTTCACCTAGCTTCGTGCTTTCCAAAAGATTGGTATAGCTCAACTAGTCATCTCTCAGTCTAGTCACCGTTCATTTACATTGTTAGTAGGAAGAGTTAATTCCATAGTCTTTAGCTCCAACAATATCTTCACTAGTACAAAAAAGGTCTATTTCGGCGGTTGTTCTACAACCGCCGAAATAGGGGTCTGAAAATTTTGTGTCTAAAAAAAAGACACCTATTTCGGCGGTTATTAGCTAGGAACCGCCGAAATAGGGTCAAAAGATACATATTTCGGCGGTTCCTAGCTAACAACCGCCGAAATAGGGTCGCTGAAATTCTGTGTCTAAAGAATGACACCTATTTCGGCGGTTGTTAGCTAGGAACCGCCGAAATAGGTCAATTTCCCAGTTCTATTTTCGCATTCCCGGGTTTTTTCGTCAAATTTTTGAATTCCGCCCCTCTAAATTCTTTTTCCAGCCTTTCACTTCTCCCTCTCTCTTCATTCTCTTTACGGACTGTAATTTTGCAACCCTATACGCCTCCTCCTTCATTTTCTTCTTGTGTCTGCTCCTCGAATTGCTGAATCTCGCTCACCAGATTGAAGACAGGGTTGAAGCTGTTCATTCCAAAATCGGTAATATACTTGAACTTATATTTTTCTCTCAGGAAAACAAGGAACATACATGCTCACATATTTTCTCTGCGCCTCTATTCATTCTCTTGCCTTTCCCGGTAATTTTTGGAACCCCTAACTAGCGAGCAACAACATGCTCTACGCCTCACATCAATTTTGCAACCATAACTGGCGAACAAGGAATCGAACATGCTCTGCGCCTCTATTCATTCTCTGTGCCCTCACGGTAATTTTTGCAACCCTAACTGCACCTCTATTCATGCTCTGCGCCTTATTCATTCTCTGCGCCTGCAATCTCTTGAATCACGGTAATTTACAAGGCGAACAAGGAGCATACATGCTGTTGCCTCTATTCATTATCATCTTGTGCCTGCGCCTCAGTTGAATAACTGGAACTGCTGCATCTCGTGAGCGAGAGGTTGAAGACGAGGCAGTAGTATCGATTTTTTTTTAAAAAATAGACCTATTTCGGCGGTTGTTAGCTAGGAACCGCCGAAATAGGTGTTTTTTTTAAACAGACCTATTTCGGCGGTTGTTAGCTAGGAACCGCTGAAGGTGTGTTTTTTTTTGTTCTAAAATGTGCCTATTTCGACGGTTCTTAGCTAACAACCGCCGAGATAGGGTCGAACACCTATTTCGGCGCACCCCATTTCGGCGGTTCTTAGCTAACAACCGCCGAGATAGGGTCGGACACCTATTTCGGCGCACCCCATTTCGGCGGTTCTTAGCTAACAACCGCCGAAATAGGCCCAAAACAACCGCCGAAATAGACCTTATTTGTACTAGTGCTTATTGAAGCATTTCAGAGTATCAATCATATTAAAGTAGTTAAACCGTCTCTTGAATTATTCCTTTTACTTTTCTAATTGTGTTTGTTTCTTTATAAACTGTCTTAAGGAACTCCCGCACTTCCTTTGCAGTTCGGATTTGAAGAACCCTTCCTTTACCTTCTTCGACAAGGGATGAGATAATGATTCTCAAAGCTTGCTTATTCTTGCTTATGAGCTTTTGGTTACAGTCGTCCCAGCTTTCTTCAAGTTTGTATGTGGTAATGCCATCGACTAAGACAAGTTGATCTTTCATCAGTTTGCACCATCTTGCATAGTTGAGCTTGATGAGCTAAATTTGGAGTCTTTTTGCTTCTTTTTTTTTTTAATAAAAAGCTTAACCCTAAAAATCCTTGATGAAAATTATATCTAGTCTTAGATAACCCAAATATGATATATATATTGTCTAGATACAAAATCTAAGCTATTGGAGACAACCAAATTAATTAACGGATTCTCTATTCTTGATGACCAACTTCAAAATTGGAGATAGACTTGGATGCAGTTGTATGAAGGATCTTAATTCAAGACTGAGTTTGATGATCAAAACGATACATCATCGATATGTTTTCTAGTTCTCTATTAATTTTTGTTAAATCATCAATTTTATGTGTCTTTCTACTCGAAATTTCCAAACCTAGACATGTATAAATTTTCTGACTATAATATAAGATAAGTTCTTTAATGAAGATACCTACCTTAACTTATGAAGTCGTTCAAATCAACAAATAAGGTCGAGCACAACTTTTAGCTTTGCGGTATATAATATATGGAATATGAGAAATCGACTGGTGTTTGAAGATATGGGGCAGGACTTGACACAGGTGGCTATGAATATCAAATTACAAGTGCTGGAGTGGATCAAGAAAGATTTTTCGTTGCTGGGTTCGATTGGACACTTAGTGAGTTTGTCTAACCTCAAGGATGTTCTCTGACTAGCTTGTACAGGATCTGTTGTCGGTAGTTTGTCCAGGGTCATGTAAGTTTTGTTTTTTTCCACTTAGTGGGAGTGTTGGCTGGGACCTTTCTTTCCTGAGACCGTAGCAGGTCAATTTTGGCTACTCTGTAGCACCCTGATAAAAAAAAAAAACAAATAAGGTCGAGCATAGAAGATAGAAGATGCAAGTCACTTTACCTACAGCTCCTAATCGGACACGTGTACACAGAAGAGATGAAAATTTGAATATAGTATGGAAATTAATGAGGTACCCCTAGCTACCCTGATGTCATAGATCATATTTGGCTAATTACGATGCTTGATAAGCAGTTATCTCCCTTTCTCTTTTTCGTGGTTGACAGAGATTGCGGAACTTTTTAATCTACCGTGTTTGTATACATGGGCGAGACTATATAATAGTATATGTTATGTCATGCATGCATTACGTAAATGTACCAAATTAGCACGTGCGGAATAGTTGTCCACGCATTTTAAGCCTAATTAAGTTTGATAAATGAGTAAACCGTGCATGTATACTTTCATACATCATCATAACATAATATACCAGATATCGCTTTTTTCCATGCAGACAAATTAACACTACCGAAGCTTCTATATATACATAAGATCATAATCTGATTCTTCACACAACACAGCTGATGCATCTGAGCCCTAGACTTACTGAATACATGGCACAGCAGTCCTTAATCGAAACTAATTCTTCGTCATCAAATGACGCTGACGACCATCCGCCACCAATCCCACCACCACACACCACCATCTTATTCCCCGGAATATCAAACGACGACGACGACGGCGGCCCAATCCACAGAACCTTCATGAGTGCAGCATCCTTAGCCAATCTCTTACCAACAGGCACAGTCTTGGGTTTCCAAGCCCTAATCCCATCCTTCACAAACGGCGGTACTTGTCATAATTCAAACATCTTCCTCACAACAACACTAATCATCATCTGCTCCCTTCTCTGCTTTCTCTCGTCTTTCACTGATTCCTTCAAGGGACACGATGGGAAGGTCCATTACGGCATCGCTACTTTCCGGGGATTCTACGTATTCAATGCCGAGAAGGAAATAATCGATGATGGTGAGATCCAGCAGCAGCTGAGGGATGATGATATTAATGTTTACGACCGGTATAAGATCAAGTGTATTGACTTTGTTCACGCGGCGGCGTCGTTGGTGGTTTTCTTGGTGTTTGCGGTTAGTGATTCTGATGTTTTGGGGTGTTTGTTTCCTGAAGGCGCTGGGGTGAATGAGAATCAGTTGATTATTAATATGCCACTTGGGATTGGGATTCTTGCCACTTTCCTGTTTATGGTGTTTCCCACTACACGAAGAGGGATTGGGTATGATACGGGTCATACCTAGCTCTACTTAATCATTAACTCATATCAATGAAAACTATATACACACACCTAAATTGATTTACGGGGTTTGGAACTTGGAATATCGAGTCCATGTATAGATATAGGTAGAGATCGGACCAGATGCAATCAAGCCCACCGAATGTACTCATATATCCTCCATAAATGGAGGTTATGGAGGCTTTGTATCCCATATTTGAATAAAAACGTCAGTTGTCTTTTTATCTAGTCTCTCTTCATCTCATTACACGTGATCAGTACAACATTTAGCCCTCATATCCTAGCTCTCTTCGAATTCTTCCCTCAATCATCAATAATTAATGTATTTACCCATGTTTTCATGAGACTTTCATCCATTCCTATTCAGTCAAATCTCACAAGTAGATTGTTATTACATATCAGCAAAAGATGTGGATGTTCGTAATGTAGAGAATCAGAAGACTCAGTACGAGACTGACAGAGAACATAAACAAAGAAAAACGAGATAGAAAGTGTTTAGAAAAAAAACTGCGCTACTAATCTTTATTAATAGCTTGAAAGCTCCTCACCTGATTGTTTAAACACTTTGAACAACAACTCTCACGTCTAATTCTAGACAAAACGTTGATCACTATCAACAACTTTCTTCTCTCTCAAAGACTATATTTTTACGGTGAAAGTCTCACCTTTCATGATGTTTTTGTTGTACATTTATACTACCTTGGAGACAGCTAAAAACCTCCTAAATATCTACATAAAATATTTATCTAAAACTAATATAAATAACAAATAAAAGTTCCTAAAATATATCCTAACATAATGCTGATCAATATTCTCTTTCCTCTTTAATTAATTCCTCCTAAAAATAATGCTGAGTAAAGGTTGTTGAGATATTTCTGGTGAGACTCAGGCTGGCACCTTTGCCACATCAAAAATCTAATGTAAATATACATTTACAATTTCCCCCTTTTTTAATGTGAGCAAACCTCTATGGTGAGATAATGTGGCATTCTCCCTCAAGATATTTTCGTTCCCGCTGAAGATGTTAAAACCTTACAGAAATAAATGAGATTTGGTTAATCAAGTAACATATTCAAATTATCCACCATATTTCCCCCTTTTGCGAAATCAAAAAATGGTACTAAAAAGTTTATCCCTCGAAGTGCAAAATAGCATGCAAGATCATTAAATTGACATTTTATACAAATTTATGTGTAAGGACACAGAACATAAGGATATGCAGTACATAGAAAAGGCAATGCATAGAAAGTGTGGCAGGGTCAGGCTAAGGCTGACTAGGAAGCTGGCTATCGAAATTAAAGGCAACAAGGCAAAAGGGCAAAAGATCAACACATACTTCAAGAATACCATATGCATGGCCAAGCGTGTGAAAATATAGGTTAGGCCTTCAAGAACAGCTTCTGCAAATTCCTTCATCTGCTTAGGTAGACAGGCTAGAAGCTCTAAGAGTTGTGTGAAGATACACTTGAAGCCTTTAGTGGTCGTTTAACAATACATTGATCATCGTTCAGTCCAAGACCCATCTTGGAGAGAGTTGTGGATCCAATCATGATTATGATCCAGAGGTTTAGACACGACATCATCCAGAGGTACAACATGAAGAAAGATTAGTGTAATCTCGTGCAACATATGGTACATCATAAGTGGTAAGACTGATATGAATTTCCTTTTATAGAGTGTTACATAATTCCTTTATTTCTTTCTAGTAAACCTCAGTACTAGTCTTGGACAAGGTTGTCCAGCCTTGTGCTGAGACAAAGCTAGCATCTGAAGTTGGACAATGCTTGTATAACCAGAAGCGAATCACGCTTTTTCATGTTACTATTTGAGAATCCTTTACGGGATAGGAAGAAGTGACTAGCAAAAAGACCAGAATGAAAGTCATTGGTGAGGTAAAAATGTGTGCAACAAGGAAACTGGCAAAATTGTACGCTAAACTTTCAGAGAAAATGGTATAGTGTAAAGTGACTAGCAAAAAGTGGGTTCTATGCTAAGGAGACAGTTGGTCAGGTAGAGAAAACCAGAAATTTAAGTGGTGGTAATAAATGGATAGTGCCACTAGATGTTAAATGTTCCAACTTAGAATTTGATCCAGATCAGCCAAATAAAATAATCACGAAATGCCACGGAAAGAAAAATAATCCTCACTTTATTATTGAGTTAAATGAAATAATAAAATATACGTCACGCTCCACTCACTCTAAAGTACCAAGTTTGATGCACACAATAGAAGTCAATACGATAAATAAAAAGAATACACCTTTGACAACATTGAACGTCCACAGTGCAAGACTGAAGGAAGATAATGTTTCTCGTGGAAGAACTTTGGAGAAAGTATTTGCCAATTGTTGATCAGTGGCACAATGAGGGAGATCAACAATATTCACACCAATTTGATTTGAGAAAAGTGATGACGAATATCAATATGTGTAATCATGGAATGTTGAACTGAATCCTTCGTTAGTGCAATGCCAAAGAGAATATCGTAGAAGTTTGGCACAAGAGACTGAGGAACACCATAGTCCGCCAATTGATATTGAAGAGAAAGGATGTAGGAGCAACAACCAGTAGCATCAATATATACAGCTTCAATGATGGAGAGTGCAAGATGTGATTGCCTCTTAGAAAAACCAAGACACTAGGCTTGAACCGGTCAATTTGGGCAGAATCAGAAGTAAAAAGTTTTTTTATCAGCCTCAATCTGTGAAATCCCTTAGGAAGAAGGTAGATCCTACATGAAAAAACAAACCAAAGTTAGTAGAGATTTCCTTTCATATGACGAGAGAATCCAAAGTCCATCTGCCACCAATTTAGATAGTCTTTATTATCCTGAGAAAAGAAAACAGTTAGTGCCGCTTAGGGACTCATTGTTGTCGGGGTCGTCTAAGATTGATATAAAGCTTAGCATATTTAACAGTATTACACTGACCAAGTCGGACGCTAGTTCCGGTAGCGTATCATTAGTTAATTGAAAAAAAAATCTTGTCTTCATCCGTCTCGGTACATCATATCATTAGTTAATTAAAAAAAATACTATGCGTCAGCGCAATAATATCTCCTTTCCATCACCAAATCTCTGACGTTTGTGAAGGGCTGGCAGACGTAACTTTGAAATACAATTTACTTTGTGAATCCCACTTGCAAGGAAAGTAGACGAGAGCTTCCTTCTAACCTATCAATTCAATTATCTAGTAAAACCAAAGGCGAAAAAAGGTTTTTATGGCAATAGTTGATGACTAGTCCATATGGACTTGGATAGTCTTCTTATCGAAGAAGGATGCAGTTTATAGTGATTTTATTTCCCTTCTTCATGCCAAAGACGCTAGAAAGGTAAAGTCCCTGAGAACTGATTATTGTACTGAGTTTTTAAGCAATCAATTCTCAACTCTCTCTTATATTTGTCATTTGTCCAAACTTGCCAGATAAACAAAATAGTTGAGAGGAAAAAATAGAACACTATGGCTCGCTAGATGATGATAGACAGTGTATAAAATCCAACATTGAGGGTAGAAACTATTAATACTATTTTTATTATTAACTAAGCTCTCATTTGTCCCCTACCAAAAAAAGGGGTTAGCTAAAGAAAACCCCTTGTGAAATCTTACAATGTAAAGAAAACCAAACTCATTATTACTTCAAAAGATCGGATGTAATATTTTCATTCATAATAATGCGTAAAGAGAGCATCAACCCATTTGATCCAAGAGTGAACCTGGAATCTTCCTTGACTACTCCAAAAGATAAAAAACTTTTAGGATGTTAAATTAAAGAACTTTATTGTGGAAGAAGAAGAAGAAGAAGAACACTATAGAAATAGTCATCTGAGGCTATTACACCAAAACTAGTTTAGAATATCTCACAAGGGGATTTGGTCAAAAGCAAAATACCAAAATCAAGCTTGTTAACATCTCATCCTTCGTTAAACAGATACTTGGAGGTCCAGAATTAGTAGTTCAAATAAAAGAAAAATGATTCTTTTCACATTTATTTCCTCATATCCACAACTGAACCTATTAGAGTAGAAGAAGCACTACAAGCTGCAAACTAGATAGGCTATGCAATAAGAGCACATGCAAACTTAACTTCTAGTTTGGGGAGATGGTAGGTGTTTAAAAAAGTAGGTGTTTTGAAACAAACTAGATGGTCATGGACAAATTACTCAAAACAAAGCCCGCCTCGTTGCTTCTGAGAGGACAGTTGTATGGGATGTCATCATTCATTCAGATTTGTGTTTCTTCATTTTCAGAGTCCGAGTCTCAATTTTTTGGTCCTTAATTATGCCGTTGCAGCAATTGATGTAAACTTGTTGACTCTAGACTAAAATTAATCTTTAAGTTGTAAAGGACAATCTTTGACAAGATGTCTTGTTGTGTTTCATCTAAAACTAATGATAAGCCCTATGTTAGATTTATCCTTCTAAATTGTTTTTTCCTCCTTTTTTACCTTCAAGCAGCCCCCTGATTACGTTTGGTCATCTCTTCATCCTCATCTACCTCATCTTCTTCTGATTCAATTATGATCTTTTTGGCTTTAAAAGCCAAATCTTTTCTAGAGTTTGGGACTGTACTTATAACTTTCTTCCTTCTTTTTTCCTTCATAGACAATTAGGTCAGAACGGAGTTCCTCAAAGGATATCTTGAAGACATCTTTTGTACTCTCGAGTAGTGTAATGTAGTGAAGCTAGTCTTTGCTTAAGGTGTCCAAACATCCTTCATTTATCAGACCATCGACGTTGCGGCTTGCCCGTGTACAAGTCAGTGCAGTCTTGTCTATTTAGCAGTCCAGTCAGCTGCTGACTGGATTGTTTTGCTGACTGGACTGTCTTTTTACTATATTAACTTTAATTGGTTGTAACTTTTAAAATATAAGACCAAAATGAAAAAAAATTATACCATTGTTCATCTAAATTCAAGCTCTTCAAAACAAGATCACACATGGATATATTTTGACAACTTTAAAATTTTATATTATTTACATAACAATAAATACATTACAAAGCAATAATGATTTTATCGGTTCTAAAATTTGTTATCTAATTCCCCACTTATTAGTTAATAAATCATAATATCATTTTTAATGAATCATAATATCAAAATTAATGAATCATATCTTTATTTTAGTGTATCATCACAAACATATCAAATAAATATTTTTACGTAATAATGCAATACAAAACAATATTTGATATGTATGAAAAATACACGATTCACTATATAAGGTTTAAAATACACCATACAACAATAATAATACACTACAAAAAGACCAGTATGAAAGCCATTGGTGAGGTAAAAATGTGTGCAACAAGGAAACTGGCAAAATTGTACGCTAAACTTTCAGAGTAAATGGTATAGTGTAAAGTGACTAGCAAAAGGTGGGTTTTATGCTAAGGAGACGGTTGATCAGGTAGAAAAAACCAAAAATTTAAGTGGTGGTAATAAATGGATAGTGCCACTAGATGTTAAATGTTCCAACTTAGAATTTGATCCAGATCAGCCAAATAAAATAATCACGAAATACCACGGAAAGAAAAATAATCCCCACTTTATTATTGAGTTAAATGAAATAATAAAATATACGTCACGCTCCACTCACTCTAAAGTACCAAGTTTGATGCACACAATCGAAGTCAATACGATAAATAAAAAGAATACACCGTTGACAACATTGAACGTCCACAGTGCAAGACTGAAGGAAGATAATGTTTCGCGTGGAAGAACTTTGGAGAAAGTATTTGCCAATTGTTGATTAGTGGCACAATGAGGGAGATCCACAATATTCACACCAACTTGATTTTGAGAAAAGTGATGACGAATATCAATATGTGTAATCATGAAATGTTGAACTGAATCCTTCATTAGTGCAATGCCGAAGAGAATATCGTAGAAGATTGGCACAAGAGACTGAGGAACACCATAGTCCGCCAATTGATATTGAAGAGAGAGGATGTCGGCGCAGCAACCAGTAGCATCAATATATACAGCTTCAATGATGGAGAGTGCAAGATGTGAGTGCCTCTTAGAAAAACCAAGACACTAGACTTGAACCGGTCAATTTGGGCAGAACCAGAAGTAAAAAGTTTTTTTATCAGCCTCGATCTGTGAAATCCCTTAGGAAGAAGGTAGATCCTACATGAAAAAACAAACCAAAGTTAGTAGAGTATGATTTCCTTTCATATGATGAGAGAATACAAAGTCCATCATCCACCAATTTGGATAGTCTTTATTATCCTGAGAAAATAAAACAGTTGGTGCCGCTTAGGGACTCATTGTTGGCGGGGTCGTCTAAGATTGATATAAAGCTTAACATATTTAACAATATTAGACTGACCAAGTCGGATGCTAGCACTACAACAATATTGAGATATTGGTGCAATATGTATACTATCAAATAGGGCAACTTAAACTTTGCTCCTATAGATATTATTAAATAAGGCAACATAAGGTTGCACTAGGGATGTCAACGGGTCGGGTTCGGGTCGGGTGACGCTCCACCCGACCCGTCACCCGTTTTTCATCCGCATCACCCGACCCGACCCGTCACCCGAAAAATCATCACCCGTCACCCGCATTTCACCCGTTTCACCCGCGTTTCACCCGCATTTCACCCGTGTTTCACCCGCATTTCACCCGTTTTTCACCCGTCACCCGCAGGTGAAGCGGGTGAACCCGTCACCCGTTTTCTTCCAACATATATTTTTATTTTGTAATACTTAAATAAGCTTATTTTTTTATAAAAAAACATCCATATTTATTAATACGACATATCATATCAACTAATATCAATAACATACTAAAAAATAGAAAATTAACCATGAAATAAGTATTTTTTAAAAATATATATAGGTATGCGGGTGACGGGTCGGGTGATCGGGTGAAATGGGCACCCGTCACCCATTGTCATCCCTAGGTTGCACTATTTGATTGAAGTAAAAGGGGCAAGAAAGAAAATCATGCCCTAATAGATACACTCAATTGGTGCTAGTAATAAATCGCACCGTTAATGCATCCATATGGGCAACGATTAGTCTTTTAGATATTATTAGTTGGTGCAATGTTAAATTTTGCACTAATTGGTATATCAAAGTTAAAGCAATCTTTAATCTTGCATCCTTTGTATACCATATCAACCGGTGCAATCCTTTTCTCGCTCCATTAGCTTGAAGCTATTAGTGCAACATAAACCATTTGCTGTAATTATATTGATCACATAGTGCAATTTTGACCTTGTGCCCTGGTTGCAGCTAGGGCTGCCCATGGTAGGTTAACCGTCTTATTCGGTTAACCGCTTTCGGTTAACCGGGTCTTCGGTTTTCTAAAATCCAATTCCATTATCATTCCATTTAGATCGGTTGACCGGATTCGGTTAACCGTTTAATTCGGTTTTCTAAAATCCGATTCCATTACTGTAACACCCCTACAACGCTCCTATCATCTACCGAAGTCGCAGCGGAAATAACCAACCAAATAATAACTATCGCTTTGGTGTTACAACGCCGTTAACCACCCACGTGGTTAACTAGGCAGAATAAATACAAGTGTATCGGTCTGATGATCAGACTCCCGAGCATAGTAACTAACATCCATATATATAAACATAACCAACCATACCGAGTATTTAATTTACAAACCGTCTCCAAACCAGAATCATCCATAACTGTATAACAAGGTATCAACATATACGCCTCGGGAGCACAGGCGCATCCCGGGCTCAACAACCTACTTATCCAAAAGTATATCTACCGCCTAGGACCTAGAGCCACTCAGCCTCTTCGATCCTCATCCTGCAATCAAATAAAATATGGGGCCCCCGAGGGGGTCAGCACCTTTGCTGGTATGGTTAACGCGCAGCCCATCGACTAACGGGATACGCGCAACCAATTGTCATATTAACATGGCATTCATTTTAGAACAACCAACATATATATACATATATACCATAGCATAGCAAGGGAAATTGCATAGCATCACAACATCAATACATAACACCATAACGTGGTCCTCACAAGGAACCTTCCACCATAGTTAGTATACCATGAGAGCCTAGGGGTTTTACCGGCCCCATGTTAAGCTCGTTACCATCCTCGTTACCGTCCGGTTATATAGAACGGTTAACTTATACCAAAGGCGTGTCGGATATAGTAATCCCGAGCACTCCGAAATAACATACGTATGCCCCTATGGCCCGACGTGAGTCAGTAATTAGCTTTGGATAAGCTAAGGGAAGGTAGAAACCAAATTGGAATACTACCTATACATACACCAAGAGAGCCGAACCGGATATGATATCGACCCCCATCCATCACACGCGTGGCCGGAACAACCGGACTCCTCACTCCCCCGGTTAGCACTTGTTAGTGATCACACAACATTTTTGTCAAGTCACATACAAGCAACATTTAGGTCTTGTTAGACACACCAAGGGGAAAAGAGTCATAATAACACAACATCATAATACATAACAACTGTAAACTCCTTTCATGCCTTAATCTTATAAGGTCGTAAACACTCAGAAAACAAACAACACCCAAGCCGGTGTAAACCGTTAGGCAACAGACTGCAAGAAAACCATACCTTGGTCCTTGCCTTGTTTCGTTCCCACCTTGAGAGAATCCTATACACATTAGTAAGGTCGGTTAATTAATTATTTAACTTCACACTTACTATATATTCAACATGCTTGATGACATGTTTAATGCCATACTTACCCTAGGTTACCTTCATTAAATACCCTAGGGTTACTACATAAGTCACATTCCTTTGTTTTTTTTTTACATGTTTGGTCGACCGACCCACCGTCCGACCCACAACTGGGTCGGACCCTCCCAGTGGTCTTCGGGTCTGAAAAACTTTACCTTGACCGACCCATGTCCGACCCACCATTCTGGGTCGGTCCATGTGCGAACATTTTCCCAACATTTTACAGAGGCTCGACCGACCCATGTCCGACCACCCTTCTGGGTCGGACCGTCACCGAACATCTTTCTAACATTTACAGAGACTCGACCGACCCACAAACTGGGTCGGCCCCTGGGTCGGTCGCCTAACTAAACTTACCTAAACTTGCCAATTCTTCACCAAACTTCTCCTAAGGCCTCTTAATGCTTCGTAGCAACATTTGGTAACCTTACATCCACATACAACATCCATGAAACTCATTTTCTAATTCCTTAAAACATTTACTTATTTCCTTGTAAAAATTCCCTAACACTTATGTTATTTTATACTAGGTTCTAGATGGTGTTTCTCACCTATGTAACTACTATCCCAAATGCTTTCTTCTTAACTTAACATCATCTCTCACACTAATTCCTTATCTCCTTCTTGAAACTCTTTTCCTAGTGTACACTCCTCCTTATTCTACCAAGTTTGCCTAGGTATTTACCTAAGTCCCAAAGTGACTTTGGTACCTACTTAAATCTCAAGATCATGCCTAAGTCCTTATTACATTCTAGAGTACTTCCTAGTTCATCAAAATTCTTTTAAAACTCATGAACTTCTTATTCATCTCCTACACTTTCTAACTCACCAACCCTTATGTTAACACTTAAAACTTCTTGCTTCTTACCTAAATTTTGACATGGTTCTCCTAGAACATTGCTAAGCCAAAACACTTTACCTTCTTTAAACACACAGATCATCTAAAATCATCAAGAACACTCACATAATAATTTCACCAAATTTACACCACATTACAACATAGTGCACTATTTAAATTGCATGGCACTTAGGCCCTTAAAATGCATGGCTCTTAGGCCCTTAAAGTGCTTAAATCATAAAACACTGAATTTCCACAATGTATATGCCTTTAACCTGCAAAATACACTCAACACACATATGCCTTTTACTAATCTCTTGAGAACACTTACTAAGTCACTCCCCATTGGCTCTTTAGATAGTTTTAATAAGCATTATAAGCTCATTTCTCCTAAGGCATTAAAATAGCATTAGGTTAGTAGATTTACCTCTTTTGCAAGATAACTTCTTTCTTGTTTCCTTTAGAAAACCAATAGAGTACTTGCTTCTTTGACAAGTTCTAAACAATATACAAACTTTATAATGAGTATTCAAGCTATAAGCTTCATCTCATTGTAAACCCTAATTTGACATTGTTTCAAAACATTAATGTAGTTGTTTTACCTTGTTCTTTGAAGAGAGTTTGGGTATACAACAAGAGAGGACTCCACCTAGTCCATGAAGAGTTGAAATGAAGCTAGAACAAAGTCACACAATGAGTTATATCAATGTGTATTTTCGGACATGACAAAAAAACAAGAAGGAAACTTGATTTTTGTTTGAGATTCCTTACCTAGAAGTAAAGGAGAGTAATAATATGTAGAAATCCAAGCTCAAGCTCCTTCAATGGTGGAACACCTTGGCACCGAAATGGGGCTCTAGGAGTTTTGAGAAGATAGGAATGAAGAGCTTGATGAGAGGAAGAGATTGGTGGTATTTATTCTTGATTTGGACAAGTGAGCTTGATTTGGCAAGTGGTCAAAGGTGGAGCTCTAATGGTGATAGTGGTATTACCGTGAGAGAACAATGAAGAAGGGAGGAGATGAGTGGGAAACCGTGTGAGCAAGGAAGGGAAATGAGAGATTGAAGATAGAATTTGCTTTTAAGAGATATTTATACTTATAAAGTAAAAAGGTAGCTTATTTACTTATCTTTACTTACTTAATACATTAATAAGAGAGTGGTGAGTCACCAAGCCTTAGAAAACCGGCCCCCTAAGTATAATGAGGGTAATATAGTCTTTGTTTGCCAATTTAATTACTTAATACAACATATGTTACAAATTAGCTTAAAAAGTATATTCACCTATACAAGGCACATAGAAGTGAAATTTTTGATTTCCACTAATATAGCCACCCAATGTGATACTATATAGTACACATATATATTTAAGAGTAATGATGGACATTTAGCCATTCAAAACTCATTTACAAGACAATTTTTCAAAACGTGCTTTAAGACTTCTTAAAGCACATTTTGAGTTTTAACTTGTTTTCAAGCTTGGTTTTCTTGGTAATTGGTTTAATATGTTCATTAGTATATAAATGAAGTCTTGGTAAGCTCATTAGGCCTTACTCAAGTTTATCCCAAGCTTAGGGCACATTTTAGCTCTTATTGACTTTAAAGCACATTTGTGTTTCCTTTTGTTTAAATTTGTTTAGTAAGGTTTCTAAGACTTTTTAGTCTTAATATATCATGTTTTAGTGTTTAACCAACATACCAAGGTTTGGGGTATTTCAATCTACCCCCCTTAAAAGAACTTTGTCCTCAAAGTTCATACTTCCCACATATCTTACTATTAGAACACGGGGAACATTTATAAAAACAATACTTCCAACCATCATTACCAATCTTACCATCATTCTTACACCACAACGGACTCAAGGTCCCATCCACACAATACCACAAGGGACTCGAGGTCTGTAACAATCATAGACAATGTATACATATACATGTCGTACACAACCATAACCGAAACGGCTCTACCCCCCTTTAAAAGGGGTACGCCCCGTACCCTATACATAGGAACACTAAGAAGCAAACAATGACGGGTGCTTCGCCTTCATCTTTTCTTCCAGCTCCCAAGTGGCCTCCTCAACGTCCTGGTTAGACCAGAGGACCTTCACCAGTCTCACGGACTTATGGCGAGTGTCTCGAGTCTTAGTGTCCAGTATCCGTACCGGAGTCTCCACTGATCGCATGGTCGGCTCTAAAGTTAGCCTTTCAGGCTGAAGCACATGAGACGGATGAGACATATACTTCTTCAACTGGGACACATGAAATACTCATGTACCTTGCCCAGCTGGCGGGTAAATCAAGTCTATAAGCTACCGGGCCGATCCGCTCCGTCAAACATAAGGACCTACATATTTCGGGCTCAGCTTGCCCTTCTGACCAAAACGAAATACTCCCTTCATGGGGGATACTCTCAAAAATACCTGATCGCCTACGGCGAACTCCAGGTCACGTCGGCGCACATCTGCGTACGACTTCTGTCTATCCTGAGCTGCTCTCATATTAGCCCTGATCTGGCGAACTTCTGCCTGAACTTGCTCAAGATACTCTGGTCCTATAATGACCGTCTCGCTCGATTCATCCCAGCATAATGGTGTGCGGCATGGTCTACCGTACAATGCCTGGAAGGGAGACATCTTGATCGATGCGTGGTAACTGTTGTTGTAGCTAAACTCGATCAGATGTAACTTATCAATCCAGCTGGTCTGAAAATCAAGTGCACATGCACGTAGCATATCCTCAAGTGTCTGTATAGTGCGCTCACTCTGACCATCGGTCTGTGGGTGAAACGCCGTACTCAATTTCAGTTCAGTACCAAGTGCCTCTCGTGTAGACTTCCAATATCTGGATAAGAATCTGGTATCTCTGTCAGATACTATCGTCTTTGGTACACCATGATGTCTTACAATCTCTTTATCGAATAATTCTGCCAATCTTGCCACTTTCCAGGTATCCTTCATCGGAATGAATCGAGACACCTTGGTCAGTCGGTCAACTACCACCCAAATCATATTTAGACCTCCCCTTGTAGGCGGAAGCCCTACCACGAAGTCCATAGATATGTCATGGAACTTCCACTCCGGCACTGGCATTGGCTGCACCATACCACCAGGCCGTGGGTGCTCAAACTTGACCTTCTGACAAGTGAGACACCTCAATACATAGTCGTTTACATCCTTTTTCATTCCAGCCCACCAGAAATACCTTTTCATACCTTTATACATCTTTGAAGCTCCGGGGTGAATCGAAGTAGTAGAACAATGGGATTCACTCAATATGCGCTCCTTCAGCTCAGCGCTACTCCTCGGTATACACAACCGGCCATTGAGCCTAATCAGGTCATCATCGTGGAGTCTGAAGTCGTACTTCTGACCCTCGAATGTGCCATCAATAAGCTTCTGTCTAATTTCCACCATATACTGATCCGTCATCTGAGCACTCCGCACCTCTTCAACCAAGCCAGTATGAGAGACTAGCGAATGGAGAGAGTGTGCTCGGCGACTCAATGCGTCAGCTACCACATTTGCCTTACCCTCCTTATACTGTAAATCGATATCATAATCATTCAGGAATTCAACCCACCTTCTCTGCCTCATGTTCAACTCTTTCTGAGTGAACAAGTATTTCAAGCTCTTGTGGTCAGAATAAATCGTCACACTTACCCCATACAAGTGATGTCGCCATATCTTCAGTGCGAAGACAATGGCCCCCAATTCTAAGTCGTGGGTAGGGTAGTTCTCCTCATGCTTCTTCAGCTGTCGGGAGGCGTAAGCCACGACCTTCCCGTGTTGCATCAACACACAACCCATACCCCTGCCTGATGCGTCGCAATAGACCTCAAAACCATCTGGACCGTCTGGTAATGTCAGAACCGGTGCAGATGTCAGAGCGGAAACCTTTAATTCGGTTCAATTTTATCGGTTAACCTTATAGCCGTGTATTTTTTTATTATTGATAAGACCCATACCATTAATATTATAGTACAACATTGATTATTCACCTAATTCATGAGTGAAAAATCAAACATATGTGACAAAAATATAATATTGTGCATATTCCCTCAATAACTAACATTAATTTTTATATAAGGTTAATATTTAAAGATTTTGGTTATTTATATAATCGGTTAACCATTTTGGAAAATTCAATACCGTTACCGAAACCGAAACCGGTCAATTTACACGGTTCAGTTAACCATACCGCAAGAACCGGTACGGTTAACCTGAAAACAGGTACGGTTCACTTCGGTTTCGGTCGGATACCGCGGTTTCGGAATTTTTTGGGCAGCCCTGGTTGCAGCGTCAATTCCGACCGGATTTATACAGCCCTAATATACTCAATTGGTGCATAGGCTTATTCGCCCCAATAGGCTACAGAAAACGGAGAAAGGAATTGAAAATTTCGGCGTCTTCATTCCTTTAATTTTGCAACCCTAACTGGCGAACAAGGAGAGGAACATACTCTGCGGTCGTCTTCGTTCTCTTCACTCATGGTGGCCTTCATTCTCTTCACTCACGGTTCTCGCACACCAGATTGAAGACGGGGCTGAAAACACTTTGAACCGGTAAATTATACTAGAGCCTATCTTTTTTTTCTTCACTCACGGTAATTTTGCAAAACAAGGAACATACATGCTCCAAATCTACCAAAAATCTTTGATAATTATCTTGTGCTATTGATTAAACCTCTAAACACTCTCTGTCTCCATCTACAAATTTATCTCTAGTTTTGATATGAATGTGAGAATCACTGTTTTGTCATTAGTCTTATAATCATCCTGTTCATAGCAATCACAAGAAAGTGCAACAGATATACAGAAGAGTGGGAGCTTATGCAGATGCGCAACTGCATAATAAATAGAAGATTGGGCCTGAGAGATGTTTGGAAACGGACAAACAAGAGAACTTTTAGGCAAAACGAAGACCTCCTCTTCATTGAGGATCAAATTCTATGCGCCCCCCTTCCCAACAGTAAAACTCAAATTCCGGCAAAATGGATGCTTCAGCCGGGTCAGTACTCAGTAGTAGTCCTTCTAGTATAAATCAACCATCTTCCAGCATATGTAAATTAGACAAAAGAGGTTCAATTCTTATCACTCACTTGCTTCTCTGTTATGAATGCAGGGTGTCATCTTCAGATGTTAAGTATGTGGATGTTTACACAGCCAAAAGTCTGCTTGAAACTAGCTACAAATACTTGGATGTCAGATAGGTAATTAAGATCGACGAAATACCGTATAATCGTGTGTGACTTATGAGTAATTTGAGGCTAGCGTGTGGAAATGTAGTCAGATATAAAAAAAAACAAAGGTGTCAATTTGAAAGGATTATAGAGAAACAGTCTTTGTTTGTTGTGGTGTTACTATTAGGACGGAGGAGGAGCATAAACGCAGTCATGTTGATGGGGCGCTGAACATTCCTTATTTGTTCATGACAGACGAAGGTATGTCATATCATATGTGTGTGATTTCTGCAAATCAATGTTGGAGAAGTGAATATCCATAATCAATCACTTTGTTTGACATTGAAATTCTTAATATTTCGTAATAACCTTTTACTCTCTACAGGTTGATCAACTAAGTAAGGAAATTGAATTGTAAAATAGTGAAAGATGCTCTGGGAGCCCCGACTAATGAAGCTGATAATAAAATCATGGAATTGGAAAAAGATACCTTGAGCAAAAATTGTGAATTTATATAACTGCATTATAACGGGTGAGTATATTAATAAACTCTTTAGTTTTTTTTTTCTTTCAGGTTGACATTGGGTTGGATGCAGCTTCCTCTGAGTTTTATGATAAATTGGTCATGATTTATGGTTTGAATTTCAAGAAAGAGGTATGATTAATGCTAATAAGTTATGTTTTGAACTTGAAACTGCTTGTCGTTTGTGATGGAGAGTACTTGAGGAAAAAGATACAATGTAGTACACAGATTGGCTATTGTCTAGAAACCTCTTGTAGCTTAAGAGTTCTTACTCTGATTTGTTTTAGTTAGAATAGGCACTGAGATGTCTCTGCATCTTGGTTAGTAGTTGTTGTTTGCTAGATGTGTGGTATTTTTGAGCAGTTTATCATCTTAAGTTCATCTTGTTTATTCTTTGATTTAAACTGCTAAAGTGTTTCTTCTATGCTTTTATTGCACTGGTTCTATGGTCAGTTTATGAGCATTATTTGACATCCTAGTAGCTGGTTGTTGTGGTTGAATTTAGTAGCTGTTTTTGCACTTCAACAGGGTGAAGTTTTTTCTTGCTCTGACTTGTCATTCTCACCAGCGTCGTTGGACATGATTATCTGAAAATGACCTCTAACTTCTCTATATCTTATGTTAAAATGGTTAGCTCTTGGATATCTAATATTGCTCTGATAAGTTGCTTCTGTTTGATTTTGTTATATTTAGTTTATTGAGGAAATTTCCTGTAATCTGTTTTCACTTGTGTTTCACAGCAATTGTGGGAGACAATGATGATGAGGAAGACAAAAGCAACGACAATGACAAGTTTATCTCTCATAAGAAACCATCAAGAAGTGAAAGTAAACAGCAGCAAGCACTTGTCAATTCTAGTTCATTTATATTTTCATATGTACTGGACACACTATGTAGCATTTATTTAATCCTAATTAAGCTAGCATATGAAAACAAAAGACTTGCTATACATTGTTTATGAAAAGTTGTATGTCAGATGCAAACTATTTTTTAACCATAAGGGTTTGTACATTTACTGAAGCTAATAAATAATATCTTTGAATCATCTTTTATAATTTTCATGTTTGTTAATAGATTTTGGTTGTAAGACTGTTTATACAGAAATATTAATTGATAATATAATGAGAGTATTGATTTAAATATATTATGATAAATTGATTAATTTTTTTTTTCAAAAAGAAAGATCCGTTAGGGCATTTATTTTTGCTCCATTTGTGGTATCAAATAGGGCAATACAATTACAGTTGCACTATTTATTCAGGCTTGAAGAACCTTAAAATCTTTTTAATTCTCTCTGTTTGTATAGTTCATGGTGGGGCAATCTTATTAATTTGCTCCTTTTGTTGTTTATCAAACGGTGTATTACATATTATTTGCACTAATTGATTTCTATCTATTGGTGCAATCTCGTTTTGCACTGTTTGTATTTTATCACTTGGTGTAACTTTTATTGCACTAATAGAGTAGCACAAATAGAGCAAGTCTTAATTTTGCACCAAATAGACTGTGGTAGCGAATCTACAAGGGCAACCTGGGTGCAATATTAATCTTGCACCAAATATGTTATAAGAGCAAAATTTTGATTTATTAGTGCAACTTTTATTGCACCAGTTGTGCTTATATGTTGTAGTGTAGTCCCGGTAGCGTATCATTAGTTAATTAAAAAAATATCTTGTCTTCACCCGTCTCGGTCCATCATATCATTAGTTAATTAAAAAAAATACTATGCGTCAGCGCAATAATATCTCCTTTCCGTCACCAAATCTCCGACGTTTGTGAAGGACTGGCAGACATAACTTTGAATGACAATTTACTTTGTGAATCCCACATGCAAGGAAAGTAAACGAAAGCTTCCTTCTAACCTATCAATTCAATTATCTAGTAAAGCTCCATTAAATTTGATCTAGATAGATTTATGCAGGCCAATAAAACCAAAGGCGAAAAAAGGTTTTCATGGAAATAGTTGATGACTAGTCCAGATGGACTTGGACAGTCTTCTAGTGGAAGAAGGATGCAGTTTATAGTGAGTTTATTTCCCTTCTTCATGTCAAAGACGCTAGGAAGGTAAAGTCCCCGAGAACTGATTATTGTACTGAGTTTTTAAGCAATCAATTAATTCTCAACTCTCTCTTATATTTGTCATTTACCCAAACTTGCCAGATAAACAGAATAGTTAAGAGGAAAAAATAGAACACTATGGCCCGCTAGATGATGATAGACAGTGTATAAATTCCAACATAGAGGGTAGAAACTATTAATACTATTTTTATTACTAACTAAGCTCTCATTTGTCCCCTACCAAAAAAAGGGGTCAGCTAAAGAAAACTCCTTGTGAAATCTTACAATGTAAAGAAAACCAAACTTATTATTACTTCAAAAGATCGGATGTAATGTGTTCATTCATAATAATGCGTAAAGAGAGCATCAACCCATTTGATCCAAGAGTGAACCTGGAATCTTCCTTGACTACTCCGAAAGATCAAAAGCTTTTAGCATGTTAAATAAAAGAACTTTATTATGGAAGAAGGAGAAGAAGAAGAAGAAGAAGAACACTATAGAAATAGTCATCCGAGGCTATTACACCAAAACTAGTTTAGAATATCTCACAAGGGGATTTGGTCAAAAGCAAAATACCAAAATCAAGGTTGCTAACATCTCATCCTTCGTTAAACAGATACTTGGAGGTCCAGAATTAGTAGTTCAAATAAAAGAAAAATGATTCTTTTCACATGTATTTCCTCATATCCACAATTGAACCTATTAGAGTTGAAGAAGCACTACAAGCTGCAAACTAGATAGGCTATGCAATAAGAGCACATGCAAACTTAGCTAAATCTAGCTTGGGAAGATGGTAGGTGTTTGAAAAAAGTAGGTGTTTTGAAACAAACTAGATGGTCATGGTCAAATTACTCAAAACAAAGCCCGCATCGTTGCTTCTGAGAGGACAGTTATATGGGATGTCATCATTCATTCAGATTTGTGTTTCTTCATTTTCAGAGTTAGACTCTCAATTTTCTGGTCCTTAATTATGTTGTTGTAGCAATTGATGTAAACTTGTTGACTCTAGGCTAAAATTAATCTTTAAGTTGTAAAGGACAATCTTTGACAAGATGTCTTGGTGTGTTTCATCTAAAACTAATGATAAGCCCTATGTTAGATTTATCCTTCTAAATTGTTTTTCCTCTTTTTTTACCTCCAAGCAGCCTCTTGATTACGTTTGGTCATCTCTTCATCCTCAACTTCTTCTGATTCAATTATGATCTTTTTGGCTTTAAAAGCCAAATCTTTTCTAGTGTTTGGGACTGTACTTATAACTTCTTCCTTCTTTTTTCCTTCATAGACAATTAGGTCAGAACGGAGTCCCTCAAAGGATATCTTGAAGACATCCTTTGTACTCTCGAGTAGTGTAAGGGCATCCACAATGGTGATGGGTTGCTTAACACATTTCTAGGTGCCATGTAATCAAAATATAATATAATATTATCTAAGACACCCTAATCTCTACAATGGTGGAGTATCTTAATATTCTCACTCCTCCTATCCACTATTTTTACCGTAGCATTCAATTAGGACTTATTATTTTTTTATTATTGTTGCAGAGCTCCAGCCAATGATAGTTGTTTTCAGAGCGTTGCTTAAATAATCAATGAGGAGAGAGAAAAGGTGTGGATTCCACACCACTGCATCAACATTTTTATTTTCTTACTGACACAAGAGAGTGGAATCCACACCATTGTGGATGCCCTAATGTAGTGAAGCTAGTCTTTGCTTAAGGTGTCCAAACATCCTTCATTTATCAGACCATCGACGCTGCGGCTTGCCCGCGTACAAGTCGGTGCAGTCTTGTCTATTTAGCAGTCCATTCAGCTGCTGACTAGATTATTTTGCTGACTGGACTGTCTTTTTACTATATTAACTTTAATTGGTTGTAACTTTTAAAATATAAGACCAAAATGAAAAAAAAATTATACCATTGTCCATCTAAATTCAAGCTCTTTAAAACAAGATCACACATGGATATATTTTGACAACTTTAAAATTTTATATTATTTACATAACAATAATAATACATTACAAAGCAATAATGATTTTATCGGTTCTGAAGTTTGTTATCTAATTCATCACTTATTAGTATAAATCATAATATCATTTTTAATGAATCATAATATCAAAATTAATGAATCATATCTTTATTTTAGTGTATCATCACAAACATATAAAATAAATATTTTTATGTAATAATGCAATACAAAACAATATTTGATATGTATGAGAAATACACGATTCACTATATAAGGTTTAAAATACACCATACAACAATAGTAATACTCTACATAACAAAAATGATTTTTATCAGTTCTAAAGTTTGTTATGTAATTCACCACTTATTAATTAATGAATCATAATATCAATTTTGATGAATCATATTATGATTTCAGTGTATCATCAGTAACATATAAAAATAACAATTTTAAATATTAATACAACACAAAACAGTATTTGGTACGTAATAAAATACATGATTCACCATATAAAGTTTAAAATACATCATGCAACAATAATAATACACTACACAACAATAATAATTTTTATCTGGTTCTGAAGTTTATAATCTAATTCTCCACTTATAAGTTAATGAATCATAATATTAATTTTAATGAATTATATTATGATTTTAGTGTATCATCGTACACATGTAAAAATAATTTTTTTTCAAAGTTGTCAAAACATATCCATGACTGGTCTTGTTTTGAAGAGCTTGAACTTAGATGAACAATGATATAGTTTTTTTTTTCATTTTGGACTTATATATTATAAGTTACAAGCATTTAAATTTAATATAATAAAAATGCAGTCCAGTCAATAAAACAGTCCGGTCAGCAGCTGACTGGGACTGTCACATCAGAGGACTGCACCATAATTGGTGCGGATGTGCTGCAGCATGGAAATCGCGTTCATTTATAACCTCAATTGTTAGTGAAACTGCCACAGTTTTCAACTCACATATGGTTTCGTTGAAATGATCCATGGTTTATGTAATTACTACTCTGTCCAACATTATGAAGGTATCGAACTGTCTTTTGAATTGTTTTCCTTCGGTCTTTCTTATTGATTATGCTCTTCCACAGGCACTTGTGAGGAAGTCCCTAACTTCGTTTGCAGTTTATCCCCAGAAATATTCCTTGATTCACCTCAAAAGGAAGGAAACAATCATTATTGGCAGTGTTTTTGCTCATCACATTGTTATCAACATCATACAAGTTTTCATTTGGCTTGTCAGTGCTGATATTGCTCTCAATAGGTAGATTTAGATTTCCTACAGCGACTACCTTCCACAAATCATAATCAACAGACTGGTTGGTCCTTCATTTGTTCACAGTCCACACCATCTAGCATAATTGAGCTTAGTTAATCTTGAAGCTTTTATGTTGCAAGAACTCATCTTCGATCATCCTAAAGAGTAGTCTTCTTAGTCAGTGGTAACCTGCTCTGATACCACTTGCATACATAAATTTAGTCTGAATATGAACTTTCTAATTTTCTTATTAAACTCATGAATATGATAGAGAAAATATAACTAAAGAAACAACTTCTATTAATACTGAAAATAGAAATTTAATACTTCTCAAACTTTCACTGTAGATCAATCGTACAAACATGTATCCTAGATTGAAATGGTAACATACTTGATCAAATATCAAACCTGCCTCACAAACAAATGAACAATAAAGCGTGCAAAGTGCAAACAAGCAGCTAGCAGCGTAGCTTCATTACGAGCATAATCGCTCTGAATTCAAAACAAAATATTCAGCTACAAAATTTTGTACCCCCCAAAACAGTAAACAAACAAACACTGATTATACGAATCATCACTTGCAGCAGAAATAATGCGAAGTGACCATACATGAGCAATTCTTCACAGCTGAGAAGAGGAGGGAGAGAGGGAGAAAGGAGAGGAGCTAGCACGGGTATTTCCATTTCGTGCTAATGTACACCAAGCCTACATAAGGAGATATGTATATATATTTATGTTTATTTATATATAGCGTAGTAGTAGAATACAGGAGTAATTTCTTCGTCAGCGCCCAACTTTCCTATACTTGTTAGACTGATTAAACTAGCTCACTTCAGAATAGAAACAAAAAGAAAGGCAAAAGGAATGAGAGTGCAAAATCCATCCATCCAATTCAGCAGTCACATTCTCTCCACCAGATTGTCTGTGCTTCTCTCAGGAGGTGATCCTGGAACAAATGGCATATACCCACGCCCACCAAATACAGGTCTCATCCAAGCATTGTCAAATTTCCTCCAGTAGTAGTGGACAGTATGAGTCGGGGCATTCAGAAGCATGCGTAGTCCCCCCGGCCGGTTGATGGTAACCTCTTGTTGGCTTCCTGAAGCACCTTCTGATTGCCCATCTATAAGCGGCATGTGGAGAAACTTAGGACTTCCCATGTCAGATGACACAGTGCTGCTGCTAATCAAGTGGGCTTGATGAGGCACCAACAGACTGATCAGAGGTTTGGTTAATAGACCAAATAGCTGCACGCACACAACAAATACATACTTGAAGTTTTTATTTCTGGAATTTAAGGATCCATTCCAAGAATGCCGACATTACTACAAGCTCACCCCCGTGCTGAAGAGGACAATAGTAATCGTGCTAGTGATCATGAAAGCATTTCCCCGCAGATGTGTGTGTCCTCCTCTTGTAAACTACAAATTTCCCAAGAAAAATTAGCATAATTTTACAAGAACAAACATCAACTGCCCAGAAAAATTGGCGTCTCATGAATGAATTAGACTCTGTCATATAAAGCAGCACTCCCGAACAAATTCAATATTTTTTCATCAGGAAAAATCAAACAAACCAAATTCGATATATTTATTCAAACAAAACAAATTTTATACATGGACCAGGAAATTTTGAATCATACTAATATGTAGTGTACCTGATTATAAGCGAGAGCCATGGAGACTGCACCTCTCATAAGACCAGCCCACCATATTATGACCTAGATTTGAAAAAGAGAGTACAGTTTTACATCTAGAGGCAGAAAAATAAGATGCCAAGTACTAACTGGAGAAGAAACAAAAAAAATAAAAAAGGCTTTAACCTGCTCCCGGAAGCTAATTCTTTCTGAATACGATCTTTTCGTACAGTTGACGAGAAAGGATAAGGGGAAGACAAAAGCAGCTCTCCCAAGCATAATTAGGCCTAGCAGTATTGAGCTCACAGCTACAGACGTGCCAGGACTACATCAAATTGAGGCTTCACATCAGAGATCTTTTCAATACAAACATATATATATCCAGATTAGAAACCAAATTACTGAAATCTTCATTTTATAATTCAATTATACCTGTCATGCACAAATCTCCACTTCTCCAAGTCCAAAGCATCCATTCCAACATACACAAAGAGGAATGTCTCAGCTACAAATGACAGGGTTGCAAAAGCGTGCCTGACATGATGATTGAGGCAGTTTAAGATATAATACAGACGCCAATGGTCATTGCAGGATATGCATGATTAATCAATGAGCTGAAAAATCAAAAGAAGCCATACTTTGTCGTGATTCTTGAGCTTTCTGTCACATTATGCCATGTATAGTGGGACATTACAATGCCACAAAAGAATACTGTAAGGATGCCACTCAAATAGAACAGCTGCAGGGAACACGTTTAAAAATTACGCCCAAAGTGAAGGATGAGAAACACTGGCTAATTAATTTATAGTTCAGACAATATCTACTTAAGTCCTGTTGATTCATACACTTCAGCGGCCAAAACACATTATGAGCGGTTTAAAGAGAACAGCGCCTATTTATATATATAAACAAATAAAAAAGGATATGTAATCGAACTTACCTCTGCGAGCATGTACGAAAGATATGCCATTAGAATCATAAGGGCAACTTCACGGTCTGTTGAGTGCCTGCACAATTTATGAGACGATCTTTGAACATAGAGCTTCAACTTTTGAAAAACACGAGAACGGAAGCTTGTATTCTATCCACACTATGAATTATTAGCTGATTTGGATTCCTGAATCATATTGTTCAGTAATATTTCCCTTGCTTTTATATTTGAACAAAAAAAGTACAAAAAAACTAGGACGGTACAAATCATAAATATACCTTCCAAAGTATAGCTTCTTGATGATAAATGCACTAAGCAAGCCAGTCTGCGAACAAATGGAGGGTTTTACTTTCATGCTATTCTAACAAGCTTAATTTTCATGCTAATAAATAAGAGAGGGCACAAAGATTACTTACTCCTATCCCCAGCAAAGTGCTTGTAAAGAACAAATATAGGAAATTTCCTAGAAAATGCACAGCAATTTTGTGATCTAATTGGGCGAGATCAAAACTTTGAAGGGCATTGAAAAGCACCACTGACGTAGCATCATTTACAACTCCTTCCCCGAACACCAAACTGTAAAGCAGAGGGGTTTCATCTTGATTAAGCACCTGTTCCAACAAGATATTAATAGACAGTACGATTTCCCAACGGTCAGTGCAATCTAGTAGACTTCAGGACATCCATTGCTTTTCAGCATATTCTGACCTGCAATGTGCATACAGAATCCGTTGCAGCAAATATTGCTCCGATAGCTGCACATTGTCATAAAAAATACTTTAAACTTTCAACCAAACGATGAAGGAAGAGTGAGAATGGAAGTAAGCCAAGGAAATTACCAAGATAGTCAATTACATCCAGACTGCCAATATCCCATCCTTCAAAAAATTTAATAGCTCCTGCACCACAATTGGAAACTCAATTTAGGGTTTTTGAGAGATAGCACAGGTTCAAGCATTTTGAAACAACTCCGAAACTAACCCCACATCACACGTATGTATCTTCAATTATTTTTATAACTGCCACTCAGATGCACAGATACGTCCAACTTATAAGTCTACCTTATGACTAACCCAACAATTTCTTGGTACAGAGAAAGTATCAACATGTAAAGTAGGCAAGACAAACCTATTGATATGATGGTGAATGAAACCAATGTACCAAGAGCTCCAAACGTCATAATTGTAATGAAATTACGAAAAAATTGCTTCTTTTTTACCTGAAAGCTGCCATCAAAATAAAAAGTGGAAGGGGGCAGCTGAAATAACTTAGAATCAGCTTCACCAACTGAAAGTAAAGTCCATTAATACTATTTCCACGAAGGAAGGGGCTCCATAATACTGGTAGTTTACCAGTTACTAACTATCTTGTTCTTTTTTTTAGGATACTATTTTCTACTTCAAGTTAATAACCTTGAACAAATAACCCTTTTAGAACCACAATACATAAAGAGTCGACGTACCCAGCATTGAATATGATTGGTGGAAGCAGGTATATGAAGAAAAGATCTTCACTGAATACTAAAAGATGAGAATGCCTTCCCCCACTGACAAGCAAGATGACAACTCCTGTGAATACACCCTGCCAGATAATCTCACTATATCATTACCAAGAAACTTTGTCGAAAACAATGCATTAGAGAATTAAAACAATGAAGAGCTCAAAGAAACAGAGAGAATGGGATGCAAGACTTACGATAAGAAGCGCGGTGATGGACTCGTTCATCCATTTACTTTCCTCCAGAAGGTGACCAATAATAATACAGCCACAAAGAAGAGCCACGAAGATATTCATAGAGACAATGGAAGCATGATCTGAAGTTGTCAGTGCTTCCATTTTAGCAACGACGAACTTAGAGCCATTTTTTACTTTCTTTTTCCCTTGTAACGTCTTAACTCTCGGACATATATTTCAACGATATAAAAGAGATCTGCAGGAAACTAATTTAATCTCATCCTTGTGCCGTCGCCGAGACGATCATCTAAAAATGCTGAACTCAGCCGCAGTAAAATATCTGCAGCATCAGATGAAATTAGACACGCGATTTATGAATAGCTTGTCTCTGTTTATCGTTTCGCATTAAACAATTAATGCTAGTTATTCATAAATGATGAACAACACAGAAATTATCCTTCCATCACAACATTTTCCACTGGCTTCTCGACGTCATGATTTCAGTTTTTATCCGTTTTCCCAAACTTCACACATAGCATATCGAGTAAGCAAACAGGAAAAGAAATGGTAAACGATTTCAAGAATCAAATGCCATAATCATTAGCAGAATCTAACAAACGATAATCACCAGAAAAGAAAATAACATTTAGAAGAAATATCACCATGGCAATTGCGGGGGGGAAGATCGAAGAGAGCGTGTCCAACAAAGCTAGTATTCGGTCTAAATCCTTAAATTATCCTTGGCGCGACTTCAATGAAAGATGAAGAGAAAAAAAATAACAGGTAAAAGAGGAGGAGAAATGATGCTTCACCATCCCAGAATAGTAGCAATTGAAACGCACATTTGCCGCCCAGAGAAAATTGAGCTTGAGGCACAGATAGAGCAGCTTAAAAATAGCTAGAGAGAGAGAGAAATAACATTGGCTCGCCCGTTGGAGTTCAAAAAGCAAAACTGTGCTCTGCCGGAGGGGGCAGGGGGTAAAATTTCCCCCAAAAATCCATATTGAAGTTTTTAGGCTCCGTTAGCTGTTAATTTTAAATGTTTTATATCCGCTATTTTAGAGCATAATTTGGTATGGTAATATATTTGTAGTTATTTTTAAAGTTTTTGTTCTAGACATAAGTTAGCCAAGTTAGTTACGTGTATGGTATTTTGTATTTTCTGTACTATAATTATAAATATTAATTGGGAAAATTCACAATATATCCATGTTTTCTTTTGTAATTCACAATATACCCCTTTTTTGAAACTGTGTCATAAGATACCCTTGTTTTCTTTGCTAATTCATAAAATGCCCCTTTTTACTAACGGCCGTCAAATACTCCGTTAATCTCCCCTGGAAAATGACTATTTTGCCCCTGACCTTTTTTTTTTGAAAAATTCGTAGTTTTTTTGCTACTTTTTCTTTTGAAAATTTTAAATTTTATAATATACCCCTAGTTAAGTTTTTTGTTCACGAAATACCCCTGTTTATGTTTTGAAGTTCACAAGATACCCCTATTTATGTTTTGTGGTTCACAAAATACCCTTATCACCTTGATGGCCTGGTAAAGTATCACCTAGTTTTCTCTTGTTTTTCAAGTGCCTTCAGCCTCTTCGTAATCTCAGGACAAATGTTGTTTGCATTCCAGTTCTCTGAGGTTTCTTGTCTCGCGGAATGTCTCACCAATAGCTAAGTACGAATCTCTGTCATACACAATTATACACAATTATAATATATGACCAGAGACAAACTAGTATAGCATGGATTATTTACATAGTTAGATAAATACCTTCAAGTAAAGAGTAGATTGATTTAGTCCCATGGACAAACAATAATGTCACAGGCATTGGGTTTAAAATGGCTACCTCTTGGTCGAACTTAGTAGTGGACCAGAACTTTTGTTTAGGGGGGCAAAAAAAATTTTTGACACTATTGTTCTTTAAAACATTATGTTATTTTGTATTTTTCAAAAATTTATAAGAGCATTTTGCAAACTTTCAAAAGTTTCCGGGGGGGGGGGGGGGTAGCCATTGGGGAGATGGATTTTGGTGCATTCAAATATCTTAGCGATATCCCATTAGAGTGCTAGACACAACACAAGTTTGACCAGGGGCGGACACGAAGGGGGAAGGGCCGGCCCACCCCACCCCCCACCCCCCCCCCCCCCGAAACTTTTGAAAATTTGCAAAATGCTCTTATAAATTTTTTAAAAATACAAAATAATATAATGTTTTAAAGAACAATAGTGTCAAAAAAATTCCCCCCTAAACAAAAGTTCTGGCCCGCTACTGAGTTCTACCAAGCGGTAGCCATTTTAAACCCAATGTCTGTGACATTATTGTTTGTCCACAGGACTAACCCAATATACTCTTTACTTGAAGGTATTTACCTAACTATGTAAATAATCCATGCTATACTAGTTTGTCTCTGGTCATATTATAATTGTGTCTAATTATGTATGACAGGGATTCGTACTCAACTATTGGTGAGACATTCCAAGAGACAAGAAACCTCAGGGAACTGGAATTCAAACAACATTTGTCCTAGGATTATGAAGAGGCTGAAGGCACTTGAAAAACAAGAGAAAACTAGGCGATGCTTTACCAGGCCATCAGGGTGATAAGGGTATTTCGTGAACGACAAATCATAAATAGGGGTATTTTGTGAACTTCAAAACATAAACAGGGGTATTTCATGAACAACAAACTTAAATAGAGGTATATTATAAAATTTAAAATTTTCAAAAAAAAAGTAGCCAAAAAAACTGCAAATTTTTCAAAAAAAAAAGGAGTCAGGGGCAAAATAGTCATTTTCCAGGGGAGGTTAACGGAGTATTTGATGGTCGTTAGTAAAAAGGGACATTTTGTGAATTAGCAAAGAAAACAGGGGTATCTTGTGACACAGTTTCAAAAAAGGGTATATTGTGAATTACGAAAGAAAACAGGGGTATATTGTGAATTTTCCCATATTAATTTATAGTTTTGAACAATATTTTGTTAAACAATAAACAAAGTAACTACTAACAAATCTAACAAGATAAGTAATTTGTTCCCATCGAGGTTCCATACATACCCAAATGTTGATAAACTCAATACAACAAAAGTTAAAACAGCATAAACTATTGTTTCATCATCGTTCCATCTAATATTAGCAGTTATATATAGCATCTACAATCTAGTCACACATATCCATCATGCTCAATGGATATGCAATCTCATCTCGGTCGTCTTCCGAGACTTGTTCAGAATCAGAAGAACTGGCTCCTCCGAGTTCTACTTCATCAAGAAAAGATGAGTTGCTTGAGTCTACTTTGTTCAACATCATGAAGTTGTGCAACACGAAACAGGGATGAATAACCTGACTCTGATCATTCACAATGTACGGTAGTATCATCACCGTATTTCCCATTTTTTTTCTTCAGCCCTCCATAACATTCTCAATGACGCTCCTTAGTGATGAGTGTGCTCGATTGAAATACTCCTTTTTGGGACGTAGGTGGTGTTCCCCTTAATTGTGTATGGTGGAATGTGCCAGTAAAAAATGGTGCCATCAGACCATTGTGATTTGCGTATCCCTTGTCACCTAAGTAATATTTCTTGTTGTTCGTAGTTATTGTTAGTATTCGGTAGATAAAGGTGTTGAACACATATTATACATACATTCAGTTATATTTAAAATTGTTATTACCAGTAGGTGGCTTGAGAAAGTTCAATTCGGGGTTGGCTTGTGCATCGTGAAGAACGTGTGCACCATGCATCGATCCCTCATATCCAGTAAGCACATACAAGAATAACATGTTGAAGTCACACACTCCTAGTATGTTCATTGTAGGGGTTCCACTCCTACCACGGTACTCTAACCATAGCGGTCCTAGAATAACAACGTCAATGTGTGTGCCATCCAACGCTCCAGAGGTGTCCTACTGATAAGCCACAGACTTATCATATTTAATGTACTAGATTTATAGGTAATTTAGTCTAAATAAGGATATAATAGCTAATATTTATATTATATTATATATAAGTCTATTATTTGTTCAGACTATATTTTTACATGTTTTTCGTACAAGGAAATAACTTCTGACCACAAAGCCGGACACGATGCTGGATTGGTAGCGTACGACATCAATATAGAGCAAAGTAGGAGGCATGCAGGATGCAATGCCGGGTATATCCTACCCGGCACAAGCAGAATTCGCCACAGTTGACCACTTGATGGCAGTTATTTACCATTGGCGATTCAACTGATGCCGAGTGCGGTGTCGGACATCCCCTGTTCGACACATGCGTCTCTTCGCTTGGTAGTTTTGACCGTTAACGGTTACCCACATTTAACACGTGGTGCTAAATCAAATGGACCCGGCATGACTCCCGGCACAACAACTTTTTGAAGCCTATAAATAGGCCATGGGCATACTAAATCCAACATATTTTCAACACCCCTATACACTCCATTCACAACTCCATTTCCGCACTCATACAAGGTGTTGGTGTCTGAGGAAGTTCTATGCAACTTTCCATGTGAAGAGAGGAAAATCCGTGGCAGGTTAAGGCTACGACCAATTTTCTTATCTCTTGTGTATTATTTCTCTTAATTTGTGTGGATGCACTGGTGGAAAAAAAGTCTTATAACACAGGGCTTTATACCACGGCTACGACGTAAGCGTGTTATATAATATTATATAACACGGCTATCGTGCTCATATAACACGGCTAAGAAATAGCCGAGTTATAAGATCCTTCGTCCACAATCCCGCGAAAAAAAAACAATTAAAACGTCGTCGTTTTGCGTTGTCTTATAACACGGCTACTGTAAGCCGTGTTATAAGATTAAAGAATTTGGCGCTACAAAATCCCGCCAAACAAAAAACAAAAATAATTATATCTTATAACACGGCTATGCATAAGCCGTGTTATAAAACCATATTTTATACCACGGCTAGGCATCAGCCGTGTTATAAAACCCGATTTTATACCACGGCTCTATAGGTAGCCGTGTTATAAGATCAAAAAATTAAATATTTTCGGCGCTGAAAAATCGCGCTTAAAGAAAAAAATAAATTTTTTTGAGTCTTATAACACGGCTAAACATTTAGCCGTGTTATAAAGTCCATAATTTATGGCGCTGAAAAATCCCGCTTAAAAAATTTAATGAACGATGGTTTTATAACACGGCTTTGGATAGCCGTGTCATATAGTCGGTTTTTATTGTTTTATAACACGCCTTTGTCTAGTCGTGTTATATAGTTAAAAAATGACATTTTTGGCGCTTAATATCCCGCCAAATGAAAAAAACAAATTTAATGAACGACAGTTTTATAACACGGCTTTGGATAGCCGTGTCATATAGTCGATTTTTATTACTTTATAACACGGCTTTTTCTAGTCGTGGCATATATTCAGCCCAACATATGCTTTTATAACACGGCTCGTATTTTAGCCGTGGTATAAAGTTTCTCTATATCTCCTACAATATTCCTTCTCTTTTCTTCATTTTTCAATTCTCTTTCACGCTCTCAAGTCTCACCAACAAAAACCCCGCTGACAACCTCTACCGCTTCACATATCTATCCCTGTCACAGGCGTCATTCACCTCGTCAAGTTCCAGTCGCCGCCGTGTCGGTGTTCATCGTCCATCGGTGGTCTTCTCTGTGTCATTATTTTCCCCTGTCGCCGGCTGTGTCTTTCCTGCGCCACCCGTTTCTGTATTTGAAATCGTCCGTCCCCGGAAGCTGCTATTTATTGCAATTGGTGAGGGTGATACAATAATAATAAGCATACCCAATCTTATTATGTGTTTCTTTGATAACAATTTTCTTCTGTTTTTTTTTTCGCCGCCAATCCATGTCTACAGACGGTGTTGCTCCTAGGGCAAAGTTGAACCAACAGAGAGCACGAGTCCTTCTTCGCGAAAATACCAAAGAAATAGCGGTGAGCAACTTGTTCTTTTCAGTTCAACTTCAAGCTTTGGCTTCACTAACCAACATCTATTGACTGAAACTCCATGGATGCACTTAATTTGATACTACGCAGGAGGAAAGAGCAGCGGCTCCGCCTGAAATATGTGAGTCTAGGGAAGAGAGTGCTTCCAAAATCAGTCAGACAGCAAGTTGACGATTGGAATGTTATCGCGCCAGGCACGGAGTTCATGTTTGAGATGTCAAAGTTGTATGTTTTTTTTTCTTACCAGTGGCGAATTAATGTTGTGTACTGGGTTTCACCTGTCTCGATCAATACCTTGAGGGAAATGGGTAAGTAATTATGTGTGTTTAACTGAAGTTTGTGGTCAGTGTGAGTGTGACTATGTTTATTTTTGCATTGTTTAAGTCGATCAATGTCGTGAGGGAAATGAAAGTAAAGGGTTGTGGCCGTTTTAGTTTTTAGTGTGTCGAAAGATGTGAGCTGGTGGATGATTAAGATGGGCTATTTTTCTCTTATGCAGTCTACAAGGATGAAGTTTTATTTATAGATCACCGTTGTTATTTCTGAGATTCTATTTTCTGTTGCAGATTTAGAAGGATCAAATTTTTAGATGAGGCTGTTGGTATGAGGTTTACATTTATTGGGTTTGATATGCATCACTGGCTACTCGAAGATGGTGCGGTGCGGGATGCATACCCTGCGAACTGGATTGTTAAAATTTGCAGATGGTTTTGATGTTGGTTTAACTGAGATGTGTGTGCATTGCTGGTATTAAATTGTGAAATGTGTACTATATGTGTCTGCTGCTGCTGCTGATTTGACTTTTTTTACTGTTGATGCTGTTAAAAAGGAACATTGTTATTGAGTTCCAGGTATTGTTTGTTGATATGCTGAAAGTGCATAGTTGGAGTAACTTACTAATTGATCGGAGAATTCATACGCTTTTAAAGCATGCTTCAGTAAAACAAGAAGGGTATGAATTCCCCGTTAGTATCTCGCTTTATTTTTTGTTTTGTTTGGTTTCCTTATCAAACAATAAAGACCGTGGACTACACTACACTATGCTGGTGTCATTGGTGGTTCAGTTCAAACTGCTTGATTGCTTAAAATCTGTTCAAAGATGGAGAAATTATGTTACTACACTTACTACTATCCCTTTTCCAGGTATAAGCGAGCTGATGAACGATGTTGACGATGACAAAATTGGCATTTATGCACTGAGGAAGGGCATTGCAGAGGATTGAAAAGGCATAATTTTTTTGTACAGGTTTGGTTTGTACATTTGCTTCCTTCTCCCATCTGTCACTGGTGTTAGATTTTAACATGCCCTAAATGCTGCTTCTGGATTTTAAATGTAACCTGCTAACAAATACAATTAGACTCATGACAGCAAATTAATGAATTCATCACAAATTAACCAGAAATTGAAAATAATGAATTGTATATATATATATATGTTACGTACGAAATTAACCTGAAATAGAAAACCAGAATTGAAAATTAATGAATTTATCAGTGATGACAACAGCTTCAAGCATCTCTCCAAATTGTTCAAAATATTTCCTCATCGTATCATGAAGTGATAAATACGATGTATTTTACTGCAGAATGAATATAATGTACTAGTTTATCCAACAGTGATCCGAAATCGAAGGATCTGGAAAGTGACAAAACCATACTTCCATGCCAATGAAAATCAATAGAAAAAAATAAACACATTTTCAAGTAACTTTATGAATCTTATCTTATAGTATATTCAATAGAAACAGTATAATAATCTAGTTCCGGAGTTCTCTACTCATTTGGAGTATAGAGATATGAGAGCTAGCTTGTTGCTTCGAGATCAGAAGAAGTGCCTTCCTACAAACCCTCCTCTTATATAGGTGTGATGATCACATGCGGTCACATGTACAGTTTTTATATTCGAAGCAGTTTGTTTGTTTCTTAAACTAGAAGCGGAATGGTTAGTTCCTTCAGTTTCTGTTGCTCTTGCCATTTTCTGTTGCTCTTTCCAGTAGCCTATTGTACTCGGTTGAATTTTGTAGTTATTCTTCTATTCATTTAAAGAATTCATGCTAGCTACAATAAAGATGCAATCATCCCCTGCATTCACAAAATTAAACTTAATTATTGCACCACCAGCAGCAGCAGTTGTACTGTATGAACGTAGGTGTTGATTATTTAATTGATTGCCTGTTCCAGTGTGAGATCTCTGGAGCCTAACATTCTTTGATGCGGTAATATGAATCCCGTCAGTGTTGGGACTATCACTAGGTGAAGAAATCTGAACATTATCTGTTCTGAACATTCACACATTTCTGAATCTCAACATGCATCTATTGTGCAAAGTACTACTCAACCACAACCTCAGTTAGCTGTTGACTCGACTATGGCAAATCGAAGGAGACCGCTTCTAATGAAGGCCAGTTACAACGCTATCCCATTTTCTCTGTTGTGTATTCTGTTAGTTATTATCTTCTTCTTTTTGCACCCCTCTAGAGATAATCTTGTATTCCTGCTACCCAGTTTTGTGTTTGCAGTTTCTGCAGTTTTTCAGTTCTGTATAAGAAGGTTTTAGGAATGTTATCAGTGTTTAGTTGGCTTGATTCTTGGTTTAAAACCTTGCTGGAACACCTAACTAAGTGGGTAAATACTTTGGGGAAAAATGGAGGTCAGTTTAACTAACTATTTGCGCAATATGCTTGTGTCCATTGCCATGTTTTTTGTCTGTGGCGTTAACCTGATAATGTACAGCTGCTGTCTGACTTGGTTTTTCAAATTTGTGTCTGAATGTCTTCTCTGTATGTCACTTCTACTTATCAATGTGAAAAGTCCAGTTGTGTTGTTTTAGAAGTACTTGGATCCTTCTGATCAATGTGGTTTTGTGAACTTATATGTGATGGTTTGACATTTGTAAACTACATTCTTCCTTAGACCACTAATAGTCATAGTTGTATCACAGTAACTCATTATCTGCAGTTTCTACTTGCAAACTGAATCCTACTGCAAATCCCTATAATTTTCTTGTTAATGAGGTCTATGGTGTTCAAGCGTTCAAATGCAAAAAAAAAAAAAAAAAAGAAATGAATATCTGGAGAAGATTAAAATGTTGTCTGGTCCATCTTCTTAGAACTGACACTTATCCTTGCGTGTGCTACTGCACTGTCTATTGTGCAGGTGAGACATTTCATAGTGTTAACAGTGAGTTACGGGAGCTTCCGGCTGTGAAACTATCAACTCTTCCATTGATCCTGAAGGTATGTGCGGCATGTTTTTTCACTCTTTGCTGCAACACTTCTGTCTCTTTTTCCCACGTTTTAATGCATGCATTTCTTTCTTGCACTCTGATTTCAAGTGTAATAGATGCACTGTATCATATTGGTATTGGTCTGTTGCCATTGTCTATTTAGTTGACCACAAAAATGCTACAGTGTCATTCTTCTATTACTAAGTGTTTCTGTTTTTCGCAGTCTGAAATCCGACTTGCAAGTTTTTGTGAATATGCACGCAGCATTGTGCTTTTATATGTTAAAACGACATGATTTTGATTGGTGGAATCAAAATAGAAACAAGCACAGTTTTAGGTATTGGTGTTACTAGCCAGCATGCAATATTGCTTAGTTTTTTTCGCTTTATGTACTTTCAGCCTTGTAATTCATAAGTTCCTTGAATTGAGGTTTGCCTTTTTATTTTCATAAGGAATGGTTGTTTTTTGGTCGACCCAATGTCAAATTGCGATTCTGGAGGCACGGACATGCATATTATATGTTTTTGCAATTTTAAATAGCTCCTAAACTTGCATTTTTTTCATCTATGCTTCTGAATTGCTGCTGCTATTGTTTCATTAAACAGAGATAGAATAGTTCAACTCGACAATGTTAATAAAAGCTTTCAATTAATGTGTCGTATACTGCACTAGATTTTGTAAGAGAAGACAACATCGTTCTTACTTGAGCATTTGTAAAGTTTGTGTTAGAAAACTTGAATTTTGAAGTGTGATGCTTTTGTCCATGTTGAAACATATTATAATGATGTGTCAGCATCTGTTTGTGTAGAATTGATAAGGAAATTGTCTTTAATTTTGATTGAGGCCTTGTAGACATTGTGTGGAAAGGCTTTGCTTTATAATATGATGAGATATGTTATTTCTAGAACGGGTTGTGAATCTGTATCTTTCATGTTGTTAGCATTTAATAAAGTCTCTCATATTCTAACAACTTTTGTTTCTTTTCTGTAGGTGTATCAATATTTTGACAACCAACCACATACCTATATCAAGAAACAACTAGATTTTGTAAGTGAAGACTAGACATTAGGAATTGTATAATCTTTGGAATAGTAGATATAAGTGAAGCTTTGTTGAGACTTTTGATATTGGAATGAGGTGTTGATATTGGCAAGAGGTGTTAATATGTGGATGACATTTGAGTAGACTTTTTGTAAATGTGCATTTTGTTTGAGAATTATAGGTATATGACCTCTATAGATGGTCTAGTTGTTGTGATACGATATTGGGATGTCTTAAGTGAATGTTATACAGGTTATGATCTATCAAATGTGTGGAACAGAAGCAAAAACGGAAAAATTATTAAAAAAACTGTAACTTTATAACACGGCTCATCATAAAGCGTGTTATAAAGCTTCATAATAGAAGGGTTTTATACCACGGCTACTGGTAAGCCGTGTTATAAAACGTTTTTTTTGGCGGGATCAAGGATCTTTATAACACGGCTAATGCAGTAGCCGTGTTATATAACATGCTTTTATACCACGGCTAAAGGAGAGCCGTGTTATTAATAGGACTTTATACCACGGCTAAACGCCAGGCGTGTTATAAAACGCTTTGATTTTGGTGGGATCAAGGGTCTTTATAACACGGTTAACGTTATAGCCGTGTTATAAAACCGCATTATATAACACGGCTAGAATATAGCCGTGTTATAAAACCTTAAATTTAGGCGTGTAATAGAGGTTTTATAACACGGCTATATTCTAGCCGTGTCATATACTCGACTTTATAACACGGCTTTATAGCCGTGTTATAAGGTCTAAAGTATATACGTCGCTCGCATATAACACGGCGATTAGCCGTGTTATAAGACTCATTTTTAGCCGTGGTATAAAACATTTTTTCCACTAGTGATGGTGGAGTAGAATCCTTGTCGTCTTTGGTTAGGAATAATTCTTCTTGTAATTACTCTTATGGTTATCAATAAAGTTTGCAAGTTTCAAACTAAGATTTGGTTCCTAGTATAAGAAGAATAAAGCTCGCTACTTGATCTTCTTTGTCTTCAAAATTCTAAGAGAATTGGTTAAGGGATCTTAGTGGTCTTAAAGTTTGTTGTTCTACGGATGGGCAACAAGACTTAAGATTGGAATTAACCTATTTTATTCTTCTCCTTCTTGTTCATTTTTAGCAAGAGATTTGCTGGATTCGATAATGGTCTGAGAGTGATCTTGACATTTTGAATATGCTGGGTGACATGCCGGGTGTCTGATGTCCGGCACATTCAAAGTTCTTGAATGTGCCATGCATCTTTTGTCCGGCAAACTATCCGGCACATTCAAAAGTTGGTTAATTCGAAACTTGTCAAACTTGTTTTTGTGATCATACTTGTTCTTACGTTGATTATTACTCCGAATCAGGGATAAATCATTGTAAATACCATTTAGTTAGGATTAGTAGTTAGTTATTTTAAGTTTAGAAGTAATATTCATCCCCCCCTTTGTTTTAGAATAGGCTATTACTAGGATTAGGACTGATTTTCTATTAAGTCTCTTGAGTTCGATACTCTTGGTCGTAATCTACTCACACTATATTCCGACCGGGATTTTTGCTACCCGTAGTAGAGTTGTAGGAAATCTTTTATTCTTTTATTCATTTTGTACATTCTTTTCCCCTACAATTTAGCAGTTAGCAAAATGGCGCCGTTGTCGGGGACTTGAAATTAGTCCAAGTCCTAAAATTGGTAATATTTCTTATTCTATGAATCAATTCGTTCTTTTTCTTCATTTAGTTGAATGTGCCGTGCGTGATGCCGGGTCCAACACATCCAGCACATTAGGAGGAAGTGTAGTGTCGGACAGAATATCTCCGGCACAACGCTCGGCACGTTCAAATCTATTTTATTTTCTTTATTTAGTTATTTTTGTGAAATATTAGATTTATATTTATTCATTCTTTTATTCTTTTTTCTAATTATTTGTACATAATTTATCCGTTAATTTGTTTTGATTCATTCTTTCCATTCAAGTACCTATTATTTACTCATTGATTTAATTTTTTCTAAATTCATTATATATATGGTGTATACAATATTAACCCGGCATGTTCGGAGGAAGTCCGACGCCGGGACTTGTTATATAATTTATTGTATTTTTCTTGTATATATATATATATAATTAAACTGCTGCAGGTGGATGGCAAGAAATCTCATGTGCCGGACAAAGAGCCGGGTAATAGACATCCGGCCCACTAGAACAAATGCCGGGCACGATCGACCCGACACTACGCCCGGCACCTCGGAAAAATTCAAAAAAATAAAATACCGGGTTAGTTCTTCTTCTTCTTTCTACCCTACCGGACGTACTCTGGAGCCACAGCAGCCGCCGCGCCTCCCAAAACACCAAAACAACTCTCACCTTCACTTCCCTAATACCGAATCTCATAGTTTGTTCTCTTTGTTGGCTTGCTTCAATCTCAAACAGGTTCCACCTTCTTCCTTCTCTTACTTGTGTTCGTTTTCATTTCTTCAGTATTTTCCATTTCGAATTTTTTCAGCAATGCTTGCCTTTTACGATTTATGTAGTCCACGAACGACATTAGGGATAGTAGGTATCTGATTAGGATTTGCGAACTTATTCTGTGGTGTTCTGCATGCTTTCTGTGATTTTGGAGATTTATATTCGAACTGGGTTTCTGGGTTGAGATGTTGAATATGCCGGATGAATGTGCCGGGTAGCACACATCCGACACATTGTAGAATTGAATGAGCCGGGTAATTTATGTCCGGCATACTGTCCGACACTATATTGTATGACTATGCTGGGTCACTTTTATCCGGCATCCTGCACGGCACGCCTGTCTGATCTGTTTATCTTTACATATTATGAATCTAGTCTTCTAAATTAATGCCTAAGATAATGTTTTGTAGAGAATTAGTCGATTAGGCATCTAAATGGCAGGAATCATGGCACAACTTCTGGTTATTCAAAAAAATCCAATTGCTATTTCTGTTGAGCTAATATTTGATAATCTGTTGTGGGGTATTCTGTTTCTCTTTTTTCCTATAGATGCCTCGCTGAATATCCACTACTTCTTAGCGCCTTAATTCTGAAGAGGATGAGTTCTTTGATGAGATGAATGCAGCCTTAGAAGGGGCCACTACAGATGAGGATGAGGCTGTTCCTCCTACCCCTGAGCCACCTCGCCGTTCTACCAGACGGGCAGGCAAGGAGCCAGCCTCCAGCAGTGCCGCGCAGCCTCCCAAGAAGACAAAGGCTGGCAAGAGGAAGAAGAGGACATCCTCAGAGACTCAGAGTGGACCTGGATCCACTTCTTTATCTCCAGAGCTGGATGATTTCGGTACGCCTCTCCCTTTACCCCCCATTTCTGATGAGCCTAATTTTGATGAGGAAGGATTCGTTAATCCTTCTGCTGCTCAGTACTTTCATCAGTCCAAGATGAAAGGTAAGTGGGTTCGGGAGAGACGAGTACATCCTGAGGTCTCCCAGCTCTCCCAGATTTCTGAGCTCTTTCTTCAACATGGCTGGCTAGGGATATTAGACATCGGCCATGGACACTTTTACCCAGGACTAGTGCGTGAGTTCTATGCCAATGCCGAGTACCGTGGGCCACCCCAGACTGTAGGAGTGCAGCTCTGTTCTTTCGTCTCCACACACTGCGTTTTCATCACTCCAGAGAGCATCGCACAATTCTGGGTATTGATTATGATGGACGACAACGATCATTCAGCCGGCAGACACTGACAGAGTCCCAGAGTGCTACCCTTGCTCGGTTCGGATCACGTGTCCGTTATATGGACGGAGCTCACACTCGAGAGCGACACGTGATCCCCCTTACTTACATCACTGACCTCCAGTTGCGCGTGGCCATGGAGGTTATGCGACATAACATTCGGCCGTGCAAGCATGACGAGCTGAATGATATGGACTGCATATTGCTTCATTATCTTCTCGGGCTAGTTTAGGGAGCAGTTGAGTCCCGGTTCCCGGTCCAGAGATTGATGTTCGCGCTGTTGGTCCGTGTCATCATGCACTGAGAGGGACAGTGCCCCATCTTTCTTATGCTATTCCATCAGCACATCATGCAGACATTAGATGAGGCTCAGATTCCTAGAGGTCTACACTTCCATCCAGAGTCTGCCCCTATAGACCGTGCTCTCTTGCGCCGCTTGTGGTTCAGAGAGTCACCCTCAGGGGAGTTCCTGTATGTTCCACCCGATCAGAGGTCTAGGACCCCTACTGCACAAGACTACCCTAGCTATCAGGGAGAGGGTACTCAGCTCACACTGCCTCCACCACATCCGATTTTCACAGATCCGCCCCAGGCCTCTACTTCAGATGCAGGCCCTAGAGTGGTTGTAGAGCTCGATCACTTACGTCAGGAGCTCCAATAGAAGTTCCACTCTATGGAGGCCTTCCAGGCAGCCCAGCAGGCCGCTTGGGGTGATTTCGAGACATTTCGGCAGAGATATGATGGGTACCGCTCTAATATGACGGGGCGAGTTGACACAGTTGAGCAACGCCAGCAGGAGGTTGGGCAGAAACACGAGGCCTTTGAGGAGCACGTTACTCAGCGCCTGGATGAGCAGGATAGACGGCGTGAGGACCGTATCTTGCTAGCTGTAGATGAGATGAACAAGACTATGGCAGCCGACAGAAAGAAGGCCAGAAAGGAGATGAAGAAGACAATGGCATGTTCTATGGCTGCTTTGGTTAAGACTCTTCTTCGTCGGGACAAAAAGAAGAGGAAGGAGCGCCAGGAGGTGGAAGAAGGGGCTCCCTACCCCTAGCTCTTCCAGCCTCTCCGAGTCTCCAAACGATTCTCCTGACTCTTCCTCAGATTCTCCACCGCCACCCTCCTCCACACCAGCAGCAGTTCATAGTTCTTTCTCTCGTTCTCTATTTTATTTTATTTTCCTTACATTTCATTTTATTTCCTTTTCTTTTAGTTTGTTTTATTTTATTTTTCATGTATGACTAATGGATCATTATCTAACTCTCTCTCTTATATTATGGAAACTTTGTACCTTCGTGAGTTTTTAGTTTCAGTTGCCTTTACCTTTAATTGACTTATGTTGTGAGCAAATCAGATCCCTAGGCTCATCACAAGTGTAGGGCATTTGTGCCCTCATTCTTCCATAAGGGGAGTATTTTTTCTTGTTAATTCTTTTCTTTTATCATTCTTTGAATTTTTCTTTAACATTCTTTAATTTTTATATTTTTCTTTCTTTTGAACACTGGGGACAGTGTTCCTACCAAGTGTAGGGCAGGGCCCCCCCTTAAAAAATTATCATTTTTGTAAAAACTACATGTATATATATAGAAAAAAAATGAGTTAGTACATAAATAATATTTAAATATGTTATAAGTTGAGATCTTATCAATGTTTTACTAAGCTTTTGCATGTCTTTGACAAAGTGAAATTACGGAAGGATAAATGCTTGTTCTCTCAAGAGGTAATCTTTCTAATGACTTTTAGATTTCGATTTTAACTTGATTCTCTTTATTAACATGAGTATATGATCTTTCTCCTATTTTCTCTGATTTGATTACTTTTGGGTAATATTTTTCTTTTCTTTTTCGAAATGGTGAGAATTCTTTTGGGTGAATATCTTAAATAGGGATTGTGGAAAACAAAGAAAAGAAAAAGAAAAGAAAGCTTCAAAAAAAAGAGAGAAGAAAAAAAGAATCTTCTTCCAAAAAAGAAAGAGAAAATGAAGCATTATGAGGTTGCAAATTGCCTCGGAATAAAAGCAACAAACGAGAGTTTTTCCTTTTATTTTTCTCCTAAATTCCCCGTTCTTAATGAAAAAAATCACGGTTGATTCAAAAACCCTTGAAAAACAGGGATGAATCATAAAAACCATTGATGAGGGTCTTGGCCACATTTAGAAACCCTTGAAAAATAGGGTTGAATGTTGGAAACCGGAAAAAAGAGAGATTACAAATCCCCTATGCAAAATAGCCCAAGAGTGTTTGACCGGTTTTTGAACTTGAATGTTTTATTTTATACCCATTAGTATGTTTTTGATAAGATAAGGAAGTTTAAGTGATGCTTATGAATTAGAGTCAAATAGTTGGAAATGTTTATCTAATTGTCATTCTTAAGATTATCTGTTTTGTGCATAAGCAGTTATTCCTTTCTAATTTAGTTTTGCTCGAGGACTAGCAAAAGGTAAGTGTAGGGCCTTGATAAGCCGCAGAATTATCATATTTTATGTACTAGATTTATAGGTAATTTAGTCTAAATAAGGATATAATAGCTAATATTTATATTATATATAAAGTCTATTATTTGTTCAGACTTATGTTTTTACATGTTTTTCGTACAAGGAAATAACTTCTGACAACAGAACCGGACGCTATGCCGGATTGGTAGCGCACGGCATCAATATAGAGTAAAGTAGGAGGCTTGCAGGATGCAATGCCGGGTATATCCTACCCGGTACAAGCAGAAGTCGCCACGGTTGACCACTCGATGACAGTTATTTATCGTTGGCGATTCAACTGATGCCGGGTGCAGTGCTGGACATCCCCTGTCTGGCACATGCGTCTCTTCGCTTGGCAGTTTTGACCGTTAACGGTTACCCACATTTAACACGTGGTACCGAATTAAATGTACCCGACATGACTCCCGGCACAACAACTTTTTGAAGCCTATAAATAGACCATGGGCATACTCAATCCAACACATTTTCAACACCCCTATACACTCCATTCACAACTCCATTTCCGCACTCATCCAAGGCGTTGGTGTCCGAGCAAGTTCTATGCAACTTTCCACGCGAAGAGAGGGAAATCCATGGGGGGTAAGGCTACGGCCAATTTTCTTATCTCCTGTATATTCTTTCTCTTAATTTGTGTGGATGGTGGAGTAGAATTCCTTGTCTTCTTTGGTCAGGAATGATTCTTCTTGTAATTACTCTTATGGTTATCAATAAATTTTGCAAGTTTCAAACTAAGATTTGGTTCCTAGTGTAAGAAGAATAAAGCTCGCTACTTGATCTTCTTTGTCTTCAAAATTCTAAGAGAATTGGTTAAGGGATCTTTGTGGTCTTAAAGTTTATTGTTCTATGGATCTACAACAAGACCTAAGATTGGAATTAACCTATTTTATTCTCCTCCTTCTTGTTCGTTTTTAGCAAGAGATTTGTTGGATTCGATAATGGTCTGAGAGTGATCTTGACATTTTGAAAATTGTCGGGTGACATGCCGGGTGTCTGATGTCTGGTACATTCAAAGTTCTTGAATGTGTCGTGCATCTTTGTCCGGCAAACTATCCGGCACATTCAAAAGTTGGTTAATTTGAAACTTGTCAAACTTAGTTTTGTGATCATACTTATTCTTACATTGATTATTACTCTGAATCAGGGATAAATCATTGTAAATACCATTTAGTTAGGATTAGTAGTTAGTTATTTTAAGTTTATAAGTAATATTAATCCCCCTTATTTTAGAATAAGCTATTACTAGGACTAGGACTGATTTTCTGTTAAGTCCCTTGGGTTCGATACTCTTGGTCGTAATCTACTCACACTATATTCCGACTGGGATTTTTACTACCCGTAGTAGAGTTGTAGGATTTCTTTTATTCTTTTATTCATTTTGTACATTCTTTTCCCCTACAATTTAGCAGTTAGCACCTACATAATGAAGAAACACCGACATATAACTTTTAATTGGAAATCAAAACAAAACATCTAACATAATGAGGCGAGGAATGTTATACCTTGAAGTACGGGTCATAACTAGAGTCTTTAGCTATCTTTGGATTAATGGTGGCCACGGGTCCGGTTCCACCGGTTCCGGTTCCGGTTCCACCGGTTCCGGTTCCAGAAAATGTGTATTCGTATTCGGAACCGGTCTGGGCGGTTCCGGTTACGGTTCCGGTCCCGGTTCTGAAATCTGGATTCGCTTCGGATTCGGTCGAAAAACCGGTTCCGGCCGGTTCCAGCCGGTTCCGGTTTCGGTTCTGATCGGTTCTGACCGGTTCCGGAAAGATTCGATCGGCTCCAGTTGCTTCGTTTTAGCTCCGATTTGAGATCCGTTTGAGTGCACACGTTGCTCTTTTCATCCACTTTACTCCTAGATAGATTATTCTTCAAGTTTATATTCTTAAATGTGTAAGAAACAAAGACTTAGGAATTTTTATTGAATTTACAAAAAATAAGGAACAAAGAGAATTTTATTATATGATTCACTGCCTCATTAAAACCTTATTAGGTAAAATCCATTGGGAAAACCATCATAAGGAAAAAGAGTACAGCTACTAAGAGGTTACATTTTAAAAACCCAACGGTAACTTCAACCGGTTCCGGGGCGGTTCCGGTTCCGAATCCGACGACGGTTCCAGGCGGTTCCAGGCGGTTCCGGTTCCGGTTCGGGCCCGAATCTCAAAACATGTATTCGTATTCGGAACCGGCTGAGGCGGTTCGGTTCCGGTTCCGATTCCCACCGGTTCCCGGCCGGTTCCGGTTCCAATCGGTTCCGGGTAGAACCGCCGGTTCCGGGTAGAACCGGACCCGATGGCCACCATTACTTTGGATAAATCTTTGTCCATTCTTGTTGGTACGGCTTTACGTAGCCATGTCCGAACACCCACATCAATCTTAAGACCTTCTTTATGTGGAGATTGATTGTCTTGGAACTTTGACTAAATCTCTCACAAGTTGCTCTGTCGACGCTTTGTATCATAGTATATACAATAATAATGCAACATCAACCCTGATCGCTCACGTTTGGAGTAGGGGTTAACCTGTACCTAACTTACAGCTACTCGCACAACCGGAAGAACAAATTCTTACTTCATTCTTAACGCGTTAAGAATTATTTTCAGGCTTCTTCCAAGTCACGCGTTCACCTTCATCCCCTCAGTGAATTCGTTATCGTGTGTAGGAATTGGAAGGGGAACATTATGCCGACATAACGCCAGTAGCAATGTAGCTACATCAACAAATGTTTGGGCATCATTAAGATTTCCATTCATTGCAGAAGCAAAATGTAAGAAAGTATCAGGATCGTTCAACCTTTGGTCGGTGAAGTCTTCGTCGGTCATGTTCACTGCAAGTGCAACATGTATTTTCTAAACAGTTATTATTATAAATAAGTAATCATAACCAGTTCCATACAATAGAATTTAAATACAACTTATTCTTCACAAGTTGGCACCAAAACTATAAACACATGTAGTTATCAAAAAACGTACACAAATTTGAGGCATCCAATAAAGTTACAGGACTACTATAGATTCACTTCTAACTCATACGCAATCAATCTGCTAAAGGAATATACAACTAAAAAACTAGCTCCTAGAAGAATGGTGGCTCTCAACAGTAGATGTGATGAATCATATAGTTGCATTGTTGCCTGCTCGCTTCAACACACTTTTGAACAAGTTCATATGGCTCAGATTTGCATGACTAGTATGGCCTGGAAAACAGTTGAGAGTTAGATGCCACTTCCGGTAGATCTAATAGAACTGATACAACATTGTCCTCACTACATTAGGTGTTGTCCATAGCTGATACTCATTGTGCCATTGTTTCCAACAACTCGCTTGAGCAGAGAATTCCCACACGAGCATCTACTATTCCCTCAATGATGGCGTCTAACTACCTCGCTTCTCACTCCTTCTTCGTAAGCTTCTTTGTCCTCATACAATCATAAGAGTTGTCTGACTCAGAGGATTTCTTTCCTAGGCGGGAGGAGCGCGCTTCTTTGATGGGGGTAGAAGTAGGGGTTGGAGGATCAATGTCCTTGTAGGCTGGAATAGGGATGATGTCATCTTTGAGGTTGATCGCTTCCATGTGATTGGTCGGGTTGAAGGGACTCGTCCGTAAGGAGTCTGCATGAAGTGCCTTTGACCTCCCTGGTAGACGGCATGGTTTTGGAAATTCGGAGGGGTTGACCCCCATGCTGCCAAGGCTACCTAAATCCTAGATTGTTGCTCACATAGTTCGTTTCCTCAGCATTCTGAAAGTCTTGCAATTCAGGGCCCTAGGCGTGTGGTCGTGCACTAACCACGTTCGCCTGCTGCGGAAGAGAATTCATTGCCATTTGCTCCACAACCTTCTGCAGAGCACTCACTTTCATCGACGTTTGGGCATTGCTCTCCAACAATTGCTCATGACTCTTCATTAATGTCTCAAATTTGTTGTCACTCTCTCCCACATGGTATAAGCCTGGGGTACCGCCCCTTGATCCACCTGTGGCCCAATCTCTGATTTCTTCACATAGGGATTCAATCCCACTCAGAAATTGCTCTCCTGGCTTCTTCAGGATATCAACACCAAGGGAGGATAGTATCATAGTTTTGCATTGGTTTACCAATCCCTTGTAAAACAACTGGGAAAGTTGTTCCTTGGTGAGGCCGTGGTGAGGACATGTGCGGAGCAACCCTTTGAATCTGTCCCAAGTCTCACAGATGTTCTCCGATCCAGGCTGTCTGAAATTGTATATTTCAGCAATCATCTCCAGGGTGCGACTTGGTGGTAGGAATTTATCATAAAATTTGGGTGTCATGTCCTCCCAAGTGGAAATGATATTCGGGTTCAGACTATGGTACAATTTGTTGGCTATGCTTGTGAGGCTATGGGGGAAGCGAGAGACAGAGAGACGAGCATATTGCAGGACATCATTGGTAGTGGTAAGGCTATTGATGTGCTGCAGAAATTTAGTTACGTGGAGCAAGGCCTCGTCCGGATTTGAACCATCGAACATGCCCAACTCTTTCACACAGTGAATCTGGTAATATGGCTCAAGTTTTTGCCACTCATCGTACTCTGCTTGTGAGAGGAGAGGGAGGTTGATAGTGGGCTTTTGGCCTTGACTGGAAGGCCTGTTGATATTACGGATGGAGGGGGTTGCCATTTTGCCTGCGGTATATGAAACTTGTGTAGGGAGTGTGTTCTATTGGTTCTTGCGTTGTCTCAAGGAACGAAGCAAGGTCCTCTCGATCTCGGGATCAAAGTTGGATAAATCTTCAGGAAGACTATTTGATCGGAGATGCATTCACCACGTAACTTCAGGAGGAGCAAAACAAAACATTATAATATTTTTAACAAAGTAAAGGAAAAAAAACAATAATCTAGGAATAAAAACAGGTAATGCAAAGAATGTTACGAAACTAAAAGAAAGAGAAATCAGATTTAACGTGTCGGGTGTAGTGCCGGGCGTGGGGCGTCCGGTGTTGGACTTCCACCAAGTGTGCCGGGTTACCCTTACCCGGCATCATGCACGACATGTTTAAAATAAAAGAAAGACAATTAAATGAATAAAAATTAAAGAGTAAAAAAAATGAATGGGGCAATTGCCGATTTTAGAACTTGGACTATTTCCAAGTCCCCGACAACGAAGTCATTTTGCTAACCGGATAATTGTAGGGAAAAAGAATGTACAAAATGAATAAAATAATAAAAGAAATCCTACAACTCTACTACGGGTAGCAAAAATCCCGGTCGGAATATAGCGTAAGCAAATTATGACCAAGAGTATCAAACCCAAGAGAATTAATAGAAAATTAGTCATAATCCTCGGTAATTACCTATTCTAAATAAGAGAGGGGGAAATTGAACATTAATTTCAATTTAGAAAAACTAAATAAGAATCTATCTAAACGGAGTATTTACAATGATTTGTCCTAGGTTCGGGATTACAATCAACCTAAGTACCAATATGATCACAAAATAAAATTACAAGACTCGAATTTAACCAAACAAAGTGAACGCGCCGGATGTCCTACCGGATACCAGATGCACGCTTGAATGTGCGAACATCAGACACCCGGCAACCCACCTGACATATTCAAGTTGTCAATTGTATTTCTGGTTCCGGGTTTGACAACAGGAACTCACTACCCATTGTCGAATCGAACATATTTCATGCAGAGAAACGAACAAGGTAGTGGGGGACAATGGATTAAACTCGATAATCTTAAGTGTTGCTCCCACTGAAGTAGTTGGTACTCCCACGTTCAATAATATTCATCATTTTAGGATGTGAATCTTGTTTGAAATATAAGATATTCTAGTTTTTGACATATTTATTTCAATTTTTGATCCTACTATTCAATACTAAAGTAATTATAATCTAGATAGAAAATAAAAAAGTAGGGGTACATAACTACATATGACATGTTTCTACTTTTATTAGTAAGTGTGCAAGTTTCTAAAGCAACATATATTATTGAACGGAAGTAGGGTTGTCCATATGGCTCGGTTAATTTGCTTATAACCAAAAACTGATTTTTTTTTGTTTTTAACCATTTTTTTATAACGGTTATTTACAATTTCAGTTTTCGGTTAACTGAATTATTTTGGTTCGATTATAGAAGAGATTATTTTGGTTAACCGAATAACAGAAATATGTTTGTAAAAATAAATTTAAATATATAACTATTTATGGAAATTGTAAGTTTTCTTTTAAAAATTTTGATTAACCGAATTTATTATAGTTAATGTAGCAAAAATATGTTACTATCTCTACCTAGGCAGTGTACCTATCGTTTTACGGAACTGGGTTGCTATTCGCAGTACAAAATTACTAATCACCGCAGTACAAATTTTTTTTAATTCATACTGACGTTGTACACATGTAATGATGTCGTGTTGTAACTTTTGTTTTTTTTTAAAATAAGTTCTTTAGCGTAAACAGTAAAAAACACTCTGATTGTTACAAAACATTATAAACCCGTATTGACGCAATTAATACGATTTTAATTGTGAATCCACGTAATTTGGACGACATTTTACGTTATTTTTGACTAAATTACAAACATTGGTACATATTCAGAATGCCGTACTCAATTCATAGTTAAAAACGCCAATTTCGGGTGAAAAATGCTCTAATTGTAATAAAAGACGTTAAACCCTTTTTAATCGCATTTAAACGTTATAATTGTGACTCCACATAAGTTAATGACATTTTATGTTGTGTTTGACTAAAAGTATTTGCTATTCGCAGTACAAATTAAATTTAAGTCAAATTAATAATATAAACACATAAAAATGTAATATAAACACATAAAAATGTAATCCAACACTTTTTTTTTAAAAAAAAGGTTCCTGTATTGATTCCAACAAAAAAGTAACTAGTAAAATTCGCTACTAATCAACTACAAACTACTTCGGTAAATTTACTTACAGATATCATTTTTGAAAAAAAAAAACACAGCGACACATCATTACATGTGTACAACGTCAATATGAATTAAAAAAAATTTGTACTGCGGTGATTAGTAATTTTGTACTGTGAATAGCAACCCCCTTTACGGAATAGTGAATTAAGTGGGTTGTCGATCTCATGGACCTCGCTTAATTAACTAACAATTTATTAATCTAACTGAGAAAATCAACTGAACTAAGAAAACATAAAATGTCACTTTTTCAAGTTTACTTAATTCAATTTAAAGAGTGACTTTATAAACAAACATTGAATAATAAAACAACTAAAATAAACTAAGTAAATAAATAAAAATTAAAACTCTGAAGCTAAGGAAGCACTCTAGATTGTTCTCCAAAGCAACACTTTATAACTCTATTAATAAACTCTTCCCTAATTCTACAATAAACTCAAGAATCTTAATTAATCCATTGACTGGTCCCTGTACAATGAATCCTAACTAGCATAAATAACAAGCCGCAAACCATGCCCAAGTCAATTCTAACCAATCGTCTTATAACCAATTCCTATTGGTGACAGATTAACCTATAAGCCAATCATGCTTCTAGTCATTAATCCGATTTAACTTCCTGTGTCTTATTAACTAATCCCAACGCCGCATTTTGATTAGAAAACTATAAACATTACTTTGATAATTAGCTAGAGTTTCAAAGCTCAAGAAGTTCAGGATTAACTACTGCATTTATAATCAGAGAAAAGATTACAAATAAATCTAAGGATCCGGTTTGTTTCCCCAATTCGGGGAGCTTAACTAACTATGCTAACATAAATGTAAAAACAGGAAAAATAACAGAGAAAAACATTAAACAGATTAAGATAGAGAAAAGAGAAAACTCCAAATTAATCACTCCACCGTCACGTTGATCCTCTTATCAGAATAGTATGGATTAACAATGGTGGAGTTGTATGGTGGTGTTAGGTGGAGGCATGGTGGATTGGCGTGAATATTGGTGGTGGTGATACGTGAATTGTGGTGGTGGTGATATGGTTTGCGTGAGTGAAAGGAAAGTGAGTGAAAGGAAAGAGAGGCGTAAGCCTCCAATCCCTAGCGCAAGTCATCTTCTGATCTAATTCAATGTAATATATACGTGTGCACCGACTACATAAATTTTATCTTCTATTTCTATCAAAATGGGACGTTTGGAGCTGAAGATTCTGTCACGTGTTGCATGAGATTTTTCTTCTTGAGGCATCCGGGGATGCGTCCGGATCTGAAGTCCGAACGACTCTTTAATGTCTGATCTAACTCGTCTGGACTACATTATAATTCGTCTTTGCATGTTTTTAGACTTACATGTCTGGACACGTGTCCGGACATAAGCCCTGGATCTCTCAGTACTCACAAAGTCAGACATAACTTCAGTGGGGTCTAGATTCTTTGTTTTAGCTTCAATTTGCTCCCTGTTTATTGCGTTGGAATCCTCATGAGAATATATTTGCATTTCCTGGACTTTTCCATGCATTAGACACATAAAATATATCAGTTCACATCAGAACATAAATCTAAGGAAAAAATATGATAAGTGTGAAATATGACATGAATTGTTTTGAATATAGAAATAATTAAAGCTCTAAAAGTAGATATATTTCGCACTTATCAGTTTACCGCAATGAATTTGGTTTTTGGTTCAGTTTTCGGTTTTCGATTAATTCAGTTATTGAATTAGATTTGGTTAATTTGATTATAACCAAAAACCGAATTAACCGAATAGACACCCCTAAACGAACAGATTAGTAATTAGGGGTAAAATGTTATGTGTGCTGAATGAAAAACACCACCAAGCTTTACCAAACCTAACAAAGATAATGGCTACGTTTGGTCACAGCATATCTGTGGTATAAATGTGGCATTTTTGAGTTTGGCATTTTTGACAAAAAATGCCAAACCGCCACCTCCGAACAACAATTTTCAAAACAACCACAATATCATAAAGCAACAACAACCAGCAATTATGCTGCAAATATAATGAATGTAAACAGAGGCGGAGCCAAAAAACTGTAATTAAGGGGGTAAGAATATTATAATATTAATTAATATTTAATAATTATTTTTTAATAAATTAATTTAAAATTTCAATATTTGTAATTATATTTTAAAAATGATATTATATATTAAATTTGACACAAAATTAAATTAAAATTGAAATATATAGATTAATATAATATAAATTAGTTTATTTTCCCTTTTTTATTTTTAGTTTTTTTATAAAGATTGGTATATAAATTATAAATGAATGAAAATAATATAGAACAATAGTTTTAAACTAGTAGTGTTTTTCTAAATTGTTTATTCAGATATGGATAAATAGTCTCTTAAAACTATTATTATCTATCAATTCTAATAAAATATTCAAACTAATAATAATTACGATGCAAACTTTCAATTATATCAAAATTATTAGAGTACAAATATGTGTAGTATATTCCAGAAATATCAATTATAAGTATTCAACTTGCTAAATAATGATTAATTACAAAACTGTTTGTACAAACTATTATGGTTTGTCAGCATGTCAAAGTTATTATATGTTTTATATTGTGCTTAATCATTAAAAAATAATTTTATATGCTAATATACATTATTTTTCATTTCTTGGCATATCCAGTATTAAATTTAAATTTATGTTTTTGAATTTCATTAAGTAATATTTAATTGAATAGAATAATTGTTTTAACTACAAATATATGTTTAAAATAAATATTTTATCAATAAGTAAACAATATATAATAATAAAATAATAAGTGATATATGTACATATAAATATATATTCGCTTACAGTTAATTATTTTATTATTAGAAAGAATTGTTTTTCATTTTAATGATATTATTTATTCCATTAAAAATTAAAATAATCTTAAGTATTAATACATTTGAAATTTTATATTAAATACTAATATATAATCCATAAAATTATATTTATATATAACATCTAATATATTTGCTCTAAATACAATGGTTTATTTCTTTATTTTTTCAAATATATGTAAAAAATTATTTATAAATTAATATGTATACATATTATAAATTAATTATCACTAAAATATTAATAAAGAATATTAATTATTAAAGGTTATAATTTTTAATTGTAATATAAAATTTTTAATTGTAACAACGAAAACGGTAAACACACTGCATAAAACTAACTTATTCAAAACAGCCAGACGAAACCGCCGCCTGCCGAACACTAGTTTTCAAAACAACCACAAAACAACTAGCACAAAACAACCAGCAAAACTACCACAAAACAACCAACCAAAACAACCAGACCAAAACAACCACAAAACTACCGATACCGAACGCAGCCAATAGTGGTGTTTGGATAAAATTGAAATCTGCTTTTTGAGTAGGCCGATGTAGCTTAATAACAACACTAATCTTCACTTTTTGCCCGGAGCCCAAGATTTGTTGTCCCCGGACAGGCCGTCAGGCCCTACTGGACTATCTCAATCCATACCGGTTAAGTTTTTACGAGTCTTGGTCTACGCACACTTGAGATACGACATCTGTATGAATTTGGCTGGGACTAAGAAAAGAAAGAATGAATGGAAGCATTTCCACAGCAAAACGAATCTCCTCAGCCGAGGATGTGTTCACACTTCGTCAAGCGGGCCAGCAGTTCGTTTTCTTTCACTACTTTTACCAAATGACAAAACTACCCAAGCATATTGAAACTATCTACAGCGAAGAAGCTGAGCAAGTAGGGCATTTTAGATAAATCTCTTACAAAAACAGGCCTGGTCATCGCGCTATCAGTATGAAAAAGAATTCAGAAATTAAAAAAAGGGTGTCGATAGCGACTTTTCTAATTATTAGTCCTTTTCCCCGAAGGGACTCGTTGTAATTGCCTCATTTCCGCCTACCTACCATGGCTCATGCATTATAGCTAACCACCCATACATATGGTCAAAAGCCCAATTGCAACCGTTGGATCTAAAAAGACCGATCATCAACCGCATGTTTCCAATTGATCCAATGGTCGCAGTCAATCTACTAGAATGTTCCCGGCCCTAATGCAGCTCCCGACCATCATATTAATACCCCTCGGCTACCTACTTAGTCCACATTCACTGTCTTGTGCTCGCCTCGCGTCCTTCCTCGTGAGATAGATATTATCGTATTGCGACTTACTGTGCTCCCTAGTCTCTCCGCACTACGTGTTTGATCTTCAGGTCCGTCGCAGATTACTTCTGCATTTTATCATTTTTGCTTCTCGTAGATATGACTGACAAAGATTTTAACTATTAGATCTAGTTCTGTTAGCGTTTAAGATAGATTTTCGCCGATCGATCCTTCTGTTCAACGAGTATTCTTTCTCTGATTTGGAGCTCCGGGATCCATAAAATCGAGAGAAAGTAGTAATTACTCAAGATGAAACGATTCAATTTCAATTTTGTTCCGTACGTGATGCTTGACTTGGCTAGTTATGGAGATTATTCATTGGAAAATGTAGATTAGACGAGGCTCTCTTGTCCAGGCCTTGTATTGACTAGACCTATGTACCCTGCCGTCTGGTCGTCTAAGTGATATAATATGAGATAGATCTATTCCGTAGCGTATCTTCTTGAGAAATTTGTTTTGATTAATTGAACAAAGATGATCTATACAGGATCTCGCTTAGCCATGGGGAAGTGCTACCCAGCCGTGAGCGAGGAGTACCAGAAGGCCGTCGAGAAATGCAGGAGGAAGATGAGAGGCCTTATCGCCGAGAAGAACTGTGCTCCCATAATGCTTCGTCTAGCGTTAGTTTTGCTTTCTCCTTCCGTCGTCGTTTAAGCAGCAACTTTGTCTCCAGTACCTGTGCATTGAGATGCGATGAACTAAAATCTTTGATGGCTTTCATTTGTCTGAAATTTCTATTACAGATGGCACTCTGCTGGCACATATGATGTGTCAACAAAGACCGGAGGTCCCTTTGGAACGATGAGGTTCAAGGCAGAGCAAGGTCACGCAGCCAACAACGGTCTTGATATCGCTTTGAGATTGCTGGAACCCATCAGGGAGCAATTCCCTATTATCTCCCATGGTGACTTCTATCAGGTATTTTATCATTATGCTTCTATGAGCTGTTTGTTTACTCATAATTTTTGTCTTTGTTACCTTTATGTGTGAATTGTCTGAGACATTGTGTGATATAATGATGTAGCTCGCTGGAGTCGTAGCTGTTGAGGTCACTGGTGGACCTGATATTCCTTTCCACCCAGGAAGAGAGGTTTGTGAATCGATCCATACATACTTTATTTTTATTTTTTTTCATTTGTGTCTACATTTTGCTTCAGATTGTGTGTTTCTGTGTTGACCTGTATTGTGCTATTGTTTTCAAAATCTCCTGATTTTGTGATTCTGTAAGCAAAATAGTACTGTAGACCCGTCGTTCTGATAGCCGATGCTGGTAGAAACTTGAAAGTGGCTTCTGATCTTCAGTTGTATGCTCTGCAATTATTGTGTTTAGTTGCACACTCTCCTGATTTCCTGAGAATACCTTTTAACAAACATTGATGGACTGTCCATAGTTTTTTTTTTCTTGAAAAATACAAGACCTCCAATCCTGATCCGGCGGATGACTACATAATCTATTTTCTTGTGAATTTCACATCTGCCCATACATACAACTTAAATCTTGTAATAATTGAAGATGTTTAGTTATGTATTGGTTCTCGCTCTTTCTAATTTTATTTTCCTTGTGGGTTGATTAATACCTTTGGGGAGCATCTGCGTTTGGATATATGTGTACATGCTTCATATTTTCTAAAAGTAAACTTCATTTCAGGACAAGGAGGAGCCTCCACTAGAGGGTCGTCTCCCTGACGCACAGAAAGGTCAGTGTTTCCCGATGTTATGGCTGTTACAAGTGGTGGCTGCTTTGATATGTCTCAACTTATCTTTTGATCACTTGCAGGAACTGATCATCTCAGAGATGTGTTTGTCAAGCAAATGGGGCTCTCTGACCAAGATATTGTTGCTCTTTCGGGAGCACACACCCTGGTATACATCATCAAAGATGCCTCATACGGCCAGTTGTCCTAGATAACTAAGGGCATATTGTAACTAGTTTTATTAATGCCTGTGATGTTCTGTTCCAGGGGAGGTGCCACAAGGAAAGATCTGGCTTCGAGGGTCCTTGGACCTCTAATCCTCTCATCTTTGACAACTCCTACTTCAAGTGAGTGAGTCTTAATTTAGATGATTGGGAACATGTCGCAGTGCGTAGGAACATGTAACATTATGTATCATTGTTCTTCTGTAGGGAGCTTCTGAGTGGTGAGAAGGATGGCCTTCTGCAGCTGCCAACAGACAAAGCTCTGCTTTCTGATCCTTGTTTCCGTCCTCTGGTGGAGAAATATGCAGCTGTAAGTCGTTTTCAAATTATTGATTTCTTACTAGGATTGCTAGCTCAAGGCCTAATTCCTTGGATACTGAACTGCATCATTTTGTATTATAGGATGAGGACGCATTCTTCGCGGACTATGCTGAGGCGCACCTCAAGCTATGTGAACTTGGGTAATTCTTCGAATCGGTTCTTTCCTCTCTTTGTCTCCATATATCCATCTTTTATCTACATGAATGTTGCAATGTGGAACGGGAGGATTGCTGCTTATCTCACCAAGTAAAATTTTGGTGTAATTTTCAGATTTGCTGATGCTTAAGTTGAGAAGGGACTAGAGCCACATGGGTGATGGGTCGCACTGAGCCACATGGGTTGTTATCTTTGTTTTTTTTGGGGGGTTGTTGGGTGGGGAGTGAACTTTGTCATTTAGACCTGTAATTTTGCACAGGTGTTTATGCTATGCTTGCCTGCATTAAAACCTGATAGCATTGTTGGAAGGAAACAGATTCGCATATTAGTCAATCGTGGATAGAGCCGAGTTTGAGTGAAATATTTCTAATTTCTCCCGCTGTTGATCAAAATCCGTTCCACAGAAATAAGATCTATGTTAGAGCATGATTATCAAAAACTCATATGGGTTCTTAGCACTCTCTTTTCTATTTCTTTTACCGGCATATCAATTTAAGAACTATATCTATTTTTTATCAATACCAGAGAACTCATACTTTAGTTTATAATTCTCTTCAATTGCCATGTCAATTTTTCTTTTTACTTATTAATTATTATGGATATAAAAAATTAATTTTGAATTGTTGTTACTACTATTTTCAATAATATACAAATAAGTCTAATTTACTATTTTATTAATGATTAAAGTTTATTATATTTTAAAACAAAAATAAAATAAAATTATTCATATATATTATTAATATGTTACTAATAATATAAGACATAATCATAATTAATTCTTTTATTTAGGACTAAAATATTATAATGAATTTAGAAATGAATACAATGGTATTATAAATTACAAGTATATTTTAGTATTACATTTTGATATAATAAGTACTAATTTAACAAATATATATATATATATATATATATATATATATATATATATATATATTTATATTAAAAATATGAAAAACATAGTCAATATGGATCTCATTTTGTAGAGAATAAGATTTTAAGAATTTTGATATGTTTAGTTTATTTATATCATTATTAGTTTTAAAAATATTAAGGTTTTAAAATGTATAAGGTTTAACTATTTATATTGAAAATATTATAATTAGAAAAATAAATGGTGGATCTCATTTTTTTATTCTTAAGAAGTTCTTACGGAAGAACTTAAAATTAGAGTTCTTCCTTCTCTTTCCTCCACCTCATATTTTTTTAATTCTTTTTTTAACTAAGAACTCTTAAACACCATTGATAATCATGGTCTTAGCGCCTTTGGAAATTAGTATTTCACTTGCCAAGATAGGTCGTATTTATTATGTGCCACAAAATTCATGCATAATTACACCTCAAAAAAAAAAAACCTTTCGTGCTTAATGAATTAAAATGGTAGGGAAATGTACAATGACTCGGTTTTACGGGTGGGCAAATTGAAATATGAAACACTTCTCTGATACTACCTCGTCCCGTCATAAGTGTCATGTTTACTTTTTGACACGTTTTTTCACCTCAATATTAAACATATAAGGTAAAATAATTTTATAAAACTAAATTTTATATTATAGTTTATCATGTAAGGAATCATATGTAAACTTAAATTTTCAAATTATTTATCTTATATGTTAAAATTGAAGTCAAACGACATGTCCAATAGTAAATAGGACGGTCAAGGTGGGACGGAGGGAGTATTACCAACTCTAAAAAGAAGTAATATCCCCTAGATTGTTGTGGAGGTGGAATGTGAGAGGAAAAACACATGATTCCATTTAAGACTTTAATATAGGTGGGATTGATTTTGCTTCATTCGATGTTGGCATATGTTATACATATATTGGTGTCACATAGTTATGTCAGATTGAATGTATGAGATATTTTGTAATGAAAATGAATTAAAGATACGAATAGTAAATAGGACGGTCAAGGTGGGACGGAGGGATTATACCAACTCTAAAAGAAGTAAATATGAGGGAGAAAAGGTAGGGACAGGTGGATTGTGATGAGGGAAAAACACATGATTCCATTTAGAGACTTTAAGATAGGTGGGATTGATAGATTTTGCTTCATTCGATGTTGGCATATGTTATACATATATTGGTGTCACATAGTTATGTCAGATTGAATGTATGAGATATTTTGTAATGAAAATGAAAATTAAAAGATACGAATCTAAATGATATTTTATGAATATTTCTTTTTTTAATTTGTTAAATCAGCATATATTCACTTTCTCATGAACAGTGCATGAAAAAAACTTCTTGGTAAATCACCCTACTACTTTAAAAAAAAACAAATGATTTTAGTAGGATTTCTGGAACTTTAAGTTTAATCTTTTAGAAAATAGATCTATCAAGTGTCTATAAGCACAAGTTATTACTGAAATCAAATTATGTTGTTTCGTGCTATTTATTTTTTTTTTCCTTTTTAACTGAACCTGTTATGGGTTTGTAATGTTTGCAGCCATTGGTATTTCCTTACCATGAATAGTTTACTATTCTCTAGCTTGCTTAGACATGAAATAATTTCTACTTGTCAATACCCACCAAATTAGCCGGAGAAAACTATTTATTTCACTTTGGACATTACATACCATTTTATAAAGCATATTTGTTGAAATATCTTGGAAAATCATGAGTTTCAAAACACTTGAGTCACTGTTTTATTTATCCCAAATTCTTGCCGATATGTAACTATAGTCAAGATAGCTACATCTAGGGATATTAAAGTCAAATTAAAGAAAGAAAAATGGAAGAAGGAGAGAGAGTCAGAGGGAGCAGTGTTTAAGCATGTTTTGTTTTTTTGTTTTTTGCATTTCTTTCTTTTTAAAAAAAGATTTTAATTGTCATAAAAATTTTAAATTGTTGTAACTTTTAATATATAAGTCCAAAATGAAAAAAAAATTATATCATTATTCACCTAAATTCAAGTTCTTCAAAACAAGGCTAGACATGTATATGTTTTGACAACTTTAAAAAAAGATTATTTTTACATATATACGATGATTTTTTGATAAGGACATATATACGATGATATTTTAATGTGAGGATGTATGTATATATTTTAATGTGAGAATGTACATGTTTTAATGCGACAATGTACATGTTCAAGTGTGAGAATGTACATGTTCTTTAATGAACATGTGTATATGTTTGTATGGCCATCTGTACATGTTTGTATGACCGTCTATACAAGTCACTGGTGGAACGCGAGCCTTTAATTACGGTCCAAAACCGTGTATAATTACGGTTCTGGACCGTAATCTACGCGGGCGTCAATAAAGATGGCGACGTCTTTAATTACGGTTTAAAACCGTAATTAAAGGCCCTTTTCCGTCCCGCGTGTCATTGACTTTAGATTACGGTTTACCAATAACCGTAATGTAAAGTCGACACTTTAGATGACGGTTTTGCAATAACCGTATTAAAGTCTTTTGGCGCGCGCGCCCAAAGGACTTTAGATACGTTTTTGTTAAACCGTCATCTAAAGTGTATTTTTTTTTTTTTACAAATCTACACAATTGCAACAGAGCAAATTGTAACAGATAAGCAACAGAGGACAGAAGCAGAACTGCACAATTGAACCACCTGAATCAAATACCAACAACACAAATTCATTCTCTGCGCACAATTGCAACAGAGATAACATCTAATAAACCAGATCGAAAATCTGTTACAGCTAATCTGTTACAGCAACAAAAAATATCAACAGCAAATTCTTCGCGCAAATTGCAACAAAATATTCAATACAACAGCTAGAATCTGTTACAGCAGCAGCTAGCAATTCATTACAAAAAATATAATCTGTTACAGCAGCAGCAACTAACAGAATCAGAGGGCTACAAAGGTAGCAGTGTAACCTATACATGGTAGATACAGCTAGGATGACTCCCAGCAAGAAATAGCATAAAACAGAAGCGTAAACAGTACAAAAACGGTGCAGAAAACTGTAAAAAACAAAATCCATGATAGCAGCATCAGAGCTAGCTAGTCTACCACTCCATTCTCATAAACATGGCTGCCATGCTCTCTCTGACATGCAACAAGTCGGGAGCTAAGTCTTGAATCTGGCATAATGCTCTTTAATCTGCAACAAGAAAAGGAATGGAACACATAATGAGATTAAGATAAAGACACAAAAAATCTGCCGAAAGAATTAAATACAAGACAGCGTTCGTATTACCTTGTCTATCATTCTTAAAACTTGGGAAGTACCCGCAGAACTCGTACATATACCGCATCACGTAGTACCCGCAACTCTTAGAATCCTTTTGGGTAGGGCACTAAATCACCAAAATTCACAAATGTAAAACAATTGTACAAAGATAATAGCAGCACGAATGAAATACATGAATTACCAAACCTTGATGTAATCGACGGTCAAATCACCAAACTCTCCCTGAGGGGTTTTTTTGTAACAACTGTTACATATATTAACAAAAGCGTTTAGCAAAATGAACAAGTACATTAATTTTGGTTCAAAAAACTTACAAACAATTAAATAGTAATAAACTTACTCTTTGATTAAGTCTTCAGTGTTGAATTCTGTCCACTGCCCTAGTGGATCTAGAACGAGCAGAGTAGCGGTGGCAGCGCAGAATATAAACAAAGCCCAGTGGTGGCTACAATGTCAAATACAAAATGAAATGAGAAATGAAGGTAAAAAAGTTAGCTAATTAGTATGTAATTTTATATTAGAACTCACGTTTGGTGATACGGCATTAGAATGAATAATTTATTCTGTTGATCAACAACATTGAAGCAATGAATCATGTATTACAAAACCTCCCCGGGTCCCTAGTGACTGAGTCGTACGATAAACGCTCCGGGCACACCGCAGTAATGGAGGTCATGTCCTTCTCAGCACATCTCTCAAGCAGACATCTATTATATCACATGTACTATAAAAAGTTAGCCAATGCAACTTCATAGATACTTATTCTATATGTTTTTACAGTATGAGGAAAGAACACTTACTTTAGATAAGCTTGAATAATGTTAATGTTCAGATAATCTCCACACATCATCTCTCTGATGTCCTCAAAGTTGATTGCCGTCATCATATCTTCTTCGTAGTGAAACATCGACTTTGGAAGCGTCATCATGAAGTTGTTAGTTTGAGATGACTTCAAATGATCTTGTCGTAGAGATTCATCTGCTTGGCCCCCAAAACATTAACAAGTTTTTTGGCAGTGCGAGCTTATTTTTAGGCGCCTCAGAAGTCCTGGTGCGACCCCGGACGGGCGCTGGATTCTTACCTTTCGCACCCCGACTCACTGGATTCTTACCCTTCACACACAAACAGTAAAGCATAAATGTAAAGATAATTACTAATTGATTATTATAGTAACATTAAACATTTATCTAGAACATACCCTTGTACTTCTGACAGGATTCGCCGGCGCGCTGATCTCTTCTTCTCTGGGCCGGGATACGCGGCGAGGAAGCTCAGGGATCTCAGGATTCGCCGGCGCGCTGGTCTCTTCTAGTCTGGGCCGGGTTACGCGGCGAGGAAGCTCAGGGATCTATAATAGATTAGATTAGACACTTAATGCTAAATAATGCATTTTATTAGATACTAAATGGTTGTCAAACAGTCTTACCTCATCGGTGACAACAATATAACATGCTGGCCAGGGCAATATGTCTCCCTTCGCTTCGATCAGCGTGCATTTGTTGTCAAACGCCATCGGAAGGTATGCATGCTCAAATCCATCAACTATCAGGTCCAAGGTCACACGCGCGTAGAATGGGGGTAGACGTACGAAACTGATGAGCGTGAGTGGACCTGATGGCAACACCGTCCCGTAGGCCGCATCTACAGGGTGCCCTCTAATGGTATTTGGAGACGACATTTTTTTTGCTCCTTTAATAAACAGAGATAATACGTGAAATAAATAAGTGAGTCCAATCTAATACTATTTAAATAACTTTATTTTAGGAGAAAAATAGTTAAACAAAGTTAACCTGGATGTTGGCAAACGGGTACGGGTCAGCGGCCGGAGCACAACTAGACGAGGAAGACAGTCGAGGAGGATCTAGCTGCTGCTGCTGAGTAGTCGCATGTGCAATCGCATTCAACGCTTCCTGCAGCCTCTCCTCGATAGCCCGGCGCTCAGCAGCCTGTTTCTCGTCATTAGCTTGGCGCTCAGCAGCGAACTTACGCTCTACCATCGCCTCGACTTCAGCAGCACTCATCTGACCCTTCCTAGCAGATGGCGGGAATACGTTCTTCTGACGTACTTCTCCCCCAAATCCTCTAACACGCCCCGGGTGATCCTTCTTCCCAAGCATTTGATTGAGCGTCGTCTTGAGAAGGAGGAGCGTGTAAGTCTACTTCTCCTCTCTGTGCCGCTTCGTACTGTCCAATTTTCAAAGAAGTTAACACTAATTTAAGATCAACAAACACTTGAGTATATAAGTAAATTATTTAACAGCTACTTTCAAATACTTACAATTTGGTTAGCCAGTTGTTCCATCGCAGCATTAGGAAATATCCTCTGACCTTCGCTGGTCGTTTTCTGGCGTCCCAGTATGTACATCTGCACCCTCCTCGCCTCAGAGACATCCTCGATCGGGCATTCACTTCCATCCTCGTTCCTCCGTGTCAGCAAACCAGCTTCTTTCCATCCCTCGAGGCTGCCCACATATCCCCTTCGTCCCATGGTGTGGGGGTAGAGATTAGCTTCACGGTTTTGCCGTGCTTGTTCTTGTACTTGCTGTTAAGAAAGTACAACAGGAAATTAATTAGAAAATCAGGGATAAAGCATTATGAGCATTAATTAAGAAAAGAGTACACACAAACATACCCTGAACTCGGGGGTGGCGTGCCGCTCAACGAACTCCTTCCACTCCTCTTCAGTGATCATGCCATTGTACACAACATACGGCGGAGGCTCACGTGGGGGCACCCTGTTGATCCAATGCTCAACCAAGTAGTGGCGGAATGATTTAGCTTTGCCGGACACCAAAGAAAGAACGGTCTTCTTCACTTCTTCTGGGATCTTGTACCGTTCTTGCACCTTCTTCCAGATGGTCTCCTTACTTCTTCCGGGACTTGTTTCCATGTGTGGTTGATGCAGCAATGTGATCTGGCCAGAGTCCCTAGCATACTAGCGAACTCTGACCTGCTGCCCCCACCATACCTCCCATACTGTCCCACAGAAGACTAATCTGATCCGGTTTCTGCAGTTTCAACCCACGGGTCGGACCTCTACCTCTGGGTCTCTGAGTAGCACTCGTAGAAGGTGCACTCATGGAAGGGCCAACAGCAGCAGCGGCAGATGTGATGGGGCAACAGCAGCAGCGGTAGATGGGACCGGTACCATTTGCTGCTCATTTTCCTCCTCACGACAAAATAAATCGAACTCTTCATCAGCCATGTCCTGATCAGCCATGCCTGCAAGGATTGAAATACAATTTGAATTAAATTAAGCATTTCATAATGGTCATAAACAAGCAATAAATAAAAGAGTGTTAATTTCATATAAATTTTTATAGTAATAACTTACATATACCATTATCTCTCAACCCACATTCCCTCGTTATGGTCTGATCGTATATACTCACGATGACCTGTGACCTCAGCCTCTTCCAATGAAATAGGAACAGTTGGAGGTTCATCTTCTGCATCATACTCATCCTCATCAACCACACCATCCACACCAACTATTCCTCTTCTCCCTTTAAGCACAACAGACCATCTAGGATTACAGGGATCAGTTACATAAAATATCTGCTTAACCTTCGTCCCAACAACGAATGGCTCAACCGTGGGAGTAGCTCTAGACAGATCAACCAGTTTCATACCATGCTCCTCCTCACGGTAGCCATGATTGTTGTTAACCCAGTTACAGCGGAAAACACACATTTCGTAGCTGTTGTAGTCCAATACCCAGATGTCTTGTATAACACCGAAATATGATTGTTGTACTGAGACTGGACTATGACCCACGACACCGATGTCATATAAGTTTTGATAAGCTTCAAGCTCTACACCACTGTTTTGATTCGTTGACTTCTGATCCTGACGTTCTGTGAAAAAGGTGAATCCGTTGACATCGTACCCCTCATAAGAAATTACATCCAGATTTGGTCCAAATGCAACTACTTTAATCAGTTCAGGCACATTCGTGGACTGATCGGACAACACTCTGTCTTTGAACCATCGGACAAATGTCCTATTCTGCTCATTTTGTAGTCTAACGTCACTCATGTTTGGATATTGTGATCTTAAAACACACAAGTGTTCATCAAAGTATGGTTCAACATCTTCAAGATGACTTAGCACAACTAAATGAGCTTTGTTAAGAGTGTCTATGTCAATTCTTTTCAGTTTCCGTCCAACCGTGCCAACACCCTTCAATCTGCCCTCGTGTCTAGAACGTGGAAGTCCAATGGTATCGACACCTTCTAGGTAATTGGTGCAGAAGTCTACAACTTCCTCTGTGATAGTGCCCTCTATAATACTACCCTCTGGGTGACGACGGTTCTTCATTTTTTCTTCAGGACACCCATGTACCTTTCGAACGGATACATGTAGCGTAGGTACAAAGGACCACACATCAGAATCTCTCTTACAAGATGCACGAAGATGTATCATTATGTCGAAGAACGATGGAGGAAAATACATCTCAGCTGGCACATTGTCACAATAAGATCCTTTTGTAATTTAGACAGAGTGTCCACATCAAGAACCTTAGACGAAATGGATTTGAGGAAGACACTGACGTTTGTGATTGTGTGTCTGACAGCATCCGGCAAGATCCCACGTAGTGCAATTGGCAAAAATTCTTGAAGTAGGACATGATAATCGTGAGATTTCATTCCTACTAATTTGAAATCTGTCATGGACACTAGGTTTCTTATGTTTGAGGAGTAACCTGATGGCACCTTGATGTTGTAAAGGGTACTGCATAGACTATGTTTCTCTTCTTTAGACAGAGTGTGACAGGCAGGAGGCAAGAATGTGCGTTTTCCATGTTCTTGCGGGCCAAGCTCTGTGCGTATGCCCAACTCAATTAAATCTTTTCTTCCTTTCAAATGATCCTTTGTCTTTCCTTTTATGTTCAAAAGGGTGCTAGTGATACTTTCACCCACCTTCTTCTCGACATGCATCCCATCGATACAATGTCTAACCTCCAGATGCTGCCAGTACTGTAGTTCCCAAAATATTGATTTCTTTTCCAGACACTTTTTTCACCACTTTTGGTTGGCGGCTCGAAGTTGTTCACAATATTATCCAACTTTTTGTAAATCTCTGTACCTGTCAAAGGCTGGCGCGCCACGCTGTGATCAGTTTTCCCATCGAACTCTTTCGCCATCTTTCGATACTTATGTCCTTTTGGAAGCATTTTTCGGTGGCCCATATACACGGTTTTGCCACTATGTTTCAAGCGAATGCTACAAGTGTTTTCACCACAAATCGGACACGCCAACACCCCCTTGATTGAATAGCCTGAAAGATTACCATAGGCGGGGAAATCATTGATTGTGTAGTACAACATAGCACACAAATTGAAGTCCTCTTTACTGAATGAGTCGTAAACCGTAGCCCCTTCATTCCACAAGAGTTGTAGATCCTCTATCAAAGGTTGTAGGAATACATCAATTTTGTTGCCCGGTTGCTTTGGACCCGATATTAACAAAGACAACAAGATGTGTCTTGGTTTCATGCATAACCACGGCGGTAGATTGTAAATAACCAAAAGCATAGGCCAGGTACTGTGTATGCTACTCAAAGTACCGTAAGGGTTCATCCCATCTGTGCACAAGCCTAGCCTTAGTTTTCTCGGTTCGTTACCAAACTCAAGAAATTTTACGTCTATGTTTCTCCACTGTGGTGCATCAGCGGGATGTCTCAATCTGCCATCCTTTTTCCTGTGAACTGAATGCCACCGAAGATTCTCTGCGTCTTTCTCAATGGCGAACAAACGTCTGAACCTTGGAATGATGGGCAGGTACCACAGTACCTTAGCTGGTGAACCTTTCTTACTACCGCTGATGTGAGTTTGTTGTTTCTTATACCGTGACGCTCCACATGCTGAACAGCTTTCAGCAAATTCATCCGATTTCCAAAACAGCATGCAACCATTTGGACAAGCATGAATTTTCTGGTACCCCATACCCATTGGGCACATCAGTTTTTTGGCTGAGTACGTAGTCGTTGGTAAAACGTTGTCCACCGGAAGAACGTATTTGAATAGTTCCAGGAGGTCAGTGAAACTTACGTCGCTCCAGCCATGTTTCGCTTTCAAGTTGAATAGCTTGAGGACGACACTCAACTTGCTTAACTTTGTAGGGTCACACCCGGGGTACAACGGTGTTTTGGATGAATCCAACAAATTTTCATACTTGTCTGGCGTGTTAGAGTAATGTCGTTCCACATCTTCGAGCATAGTCTCAATGTCATCATCCCAGAAATCTGGCTCAACGTTCGCTGTAACGTCTTCTGGATCACCAGCAACTGTATCATCTCCAAGTTCTGTTTCTGTGTTTGCCTGACCATTATCCCCTTCGCCAGGCTTAATAACATCGAACGCACTCTGACCATGCCATCGGATTATGTCTTGGAAATCTTTTGTAAAACCGCGGGGGATCAGATGTTCCTTAATTGTTTCAACGCCGCGATATCTCATATTGTTTTGGCAGTCGATACACGGACAAAATATGTATCCCTTGTCTGTAGGTTTCAGATTGTTTGCCAACACCGTGCATAACTTATCAACTCCTTCTAAAAACTTGTCGTCCAAATTTCCGCTGTAAATCCACGAATTCATCTCTAGCTATTTATATGAAGGCAGCCATTTCATACCGTCACCCGTGGCAGAGACTTTACACTTTTGTATCTTATCAACCTAAATCCATCCATGAGTATTAAATCCCACCGGTGAACATGTTTTTAATATGTAATTTATTGAAAATTTCGCCAGCATCTCCCTACAGTTCTTCAAATGCACGATATTATGATATTAATCAATAATATATGCATTCAAAGAACAATAAAGAGATACTGCTGAAATAATCAATAAAGTATATATTAAAAGCACATTCACACCCTAGGTGTGAGATTATCTTGGGCGGATAACTATGTTTGGTAGTTTGTCAAATATTATATGTATATATATATAAATCTTACCTCTGGTAGACGATTAGCCGATGCTAAGACGGTTGAGGTCGGAAGCCTAAATAAAGTCGTAGTCCTGATGCATAAATGAAAAACGACAACATTAGAATTCATCAAAAAATCAAGGTTAAATGCTAGCTCAACCGCGGAAAAAAATCGACAGCATCTCCCCTATATTTCTAACGTCTCCAAATCAGTTTTATCAAAGTCAAATTCGCACGCTCCATCTAGAACTGGTAACATACATAAACTTATCTTCTTCTACTGTAAATGAAGTTTATTTATGACCTTCTCTGCAGTACTTCAGATTGAAGGACTGACACTAGTCATTCTAGAACCATTAAAATACCGAAACTCATCTTATTCTTTCTGGTGGTTATAACAATAGCATTGTTAATTCCTGTCACAGCTTGTGAATCAAACAGAGAGCATCTGGCATAGCAGATTGAGCAGTTGAAAATGAGCTATTTTCAGGAATCGGTAATATACTTGAACTTACTTCTTTCTGTGGCAGTTTTAAGTAGTAGCATTTTTAAAACTACACTATTATGTATTAATTGTAATACTAAATGCTAAGAATAAATAAATACAACAGTTTACAGTTTGGTTTGCAAAATTACCGTTACTAAGCACCGAAGTGGGCAAGTAGTGTAGAAATCATCCCACGAACTAGGTTGCAATTAACTGTGAATCTGGGCACAAATATATGAACAAGGTTAGAACATTTGCCATTACACTCTCAGGATTCGATACAAACGAGGTTAGAACTTGCAATCGAAATGCATGTATATGAACAAAGTTAGAAAAAAACGACAATCAATCGATCGCATACCCAATACGCGATAGAGACGTCGACGGTGAGACCAGAGGTAGATGGGTGGTGACCGGCGGCGATGGGAGTGACAAAGGTGGTGGGAGCGACGACGGCGATGGCCGTTAGCAAGGTGACGGGAGAGAGGAGGCGATTTCAGTGAGAAAGATAGCGCGAAAGAGAAGAAGAGTTACTGTAAGTGTGCAGAGTAAACGGCCAAATATTTTAGTTAAAAGGACTTTAGATTACGGTTTACATGAAAACTGTAATCTAAAGTCATACTTAAATGACGGTTCCTAAAAAACTGTAATCTAAAGTGTAACGAAATTAAAAAAATAGCGCGAAAATTATTTGGCATATGCTGGGTTTCGAACTCAAGATCGATGGTGTTGACTCATGTACCCACGGTCATTATGCCATGAGTCTTAGTCGATCAAACATAGGTAACACATTAATATAAAGTTTTTTTTAATCTAAAATACACTGGTAAAACGACGTCGTTAACTGTAATTTAGATTACGCGCGGAGTCGAAAAAATCAAATAATACGGGAAATATTTGGCGTCAGGTCAAAACGACGTCGTTGACCATCAGTCGGAGGTAGGCGCGCCTTTTTAGGACGGACTTTAGCTGACGGTTATTAGTAAAACCGTAATCTAAAGTTCGTTGACCGTAAAGCGCGCGTCAACACGGGACTTTAGATTACGGTTTCACTAATAACTGTCATCTAAAGTCCGTCCTAAAAAAGGCGCGCCTACCTCCGCTCAATTATTGATTACGGTTAATTCAATAAACGTCGTTAATTAATTCCGGCCTTCCTATTAATCACGGTGTCTGTTAAAGCCGTGATTAAAGCACCGTCATTAAAGGCTCGCGTTCCACCAGTGAGTGTTCTTTCTTATATGTACAAGTTTTAATCTAAAGATGTACATATTTAATGATTCATACAGGTTTATATGACTATCTATATGCTTTTAATGTAAGGATGTACATGTTTTTACGTGAGGATGTACAGGTTTGTATGACCATTTATACAAGTTTTCATGTTTTGTGCTCCATACATATAAAAATAATTTTTTTAAGTTGTGAAAATATATCTATGACAGGTCTTGTTTTGAAGAGCTTAAATTTAAGTGAACAATGATATAATTTTTGTTATTTTGGATTTATATATTAAAAATTACAATAATTTAAAATTTTTATGATAAAAAACTTTTAAAAAATACAACAAAAAATGCTCCGGGGCGTAAAAAAAAAGAAAAGAAAACAACGAAACGCACACAGGATGTAGATAAAGGTGGCTACAAGATGGCGCTGTTTATTTATAACATCTAACTGAAAATAAGATTTATAAAAAACAAAATGTTTGATACGTAATTACCTGTTGAGTCGGTATATGACAATCGCAAAGTGTTGCTTCTTTTATTTCTTTCTGAACAGAAGGCTGGTTCTATCTATGTTTAGAGAGCATTTCTTGTTCGAACAATTTCTTTAGAATAGAATGAAGGGAGAAGGCAGTCAAGGCCGTGTATATGTCTTGACTACATACAAAGTTACTGAAAAGAAATTTCCTAATACAATCTAGAAAATTACATTCTTAGTAACGCCTAGAGAAGTGCATACAATAGTAAAAACTCAACCAAACTGACGCAGCTATATATTCCAACGCAACTATATATTCCAACACACCACTCAAAGAGTACATTCTTTATGCGACTGAAGAGGAGCAGGAAAATGTGCTCTTTTTCGTTGGAGAAGACTTGCTTTGAACAGAGATCAAAGACCACCGTTGCTGCTGTTGAGAAAATTTTAACCGTTTCCTTGTTGCTGCAAACCTAAATTACCAAAAAAGTTTGGTCAACAGATTCGCTAACTGATGAGTGCTAGGAACGTACTGGACTTTGATCAGTCTTCTGTACAATTTCTCGCGTACAAAATGACAGTCTAATTCGATATGTTTGGTACGTTCGTGAGCGACAGGGTTCCTGGCTATATGTATGGCTGCTAACTTGTCACATTTGGTGTTATATCGTTAATACCAATTTCATTTAAAATTCTACTTAGTCAACTTAATTCTCCCACCTGTCGCATGGCCTCTAGGTCAAAAAATGGGTTCCTTGTTGAAAAATAAACAAAACCCAGATGTTCCCTTTACATATGAAAGGGTATGGAAAGCGGCCTTGAGATGTTCTGAGGTAGGATCTTGGAGGAATTGGCTCAAAAATTGAACAACATAACATATGTCCGGTCTAGTGTCAGTGAGAAATTACTGGTGCAGACAAAGCAAAAAAAGATGGTCGGAGAAGCTTAAAAACAAAGGTTCCAACCCGTCATTTGAGCTATCGTTGTTTTTGGCGCGTCATTTTTTAAGATGGTTCATAACCGTCATTAAATGTCGATTCTATGATGTGGAGCTAGCCACTATAAACGACGGTTTTGGAATAACCGTTTTTTATTATCTTTTTCCCCGCGCGCATTTTATATATATTAAAAGACGGTCGCACACAAAACCGTCATTTATTACTGTAACCTGCGTGCCCTTTTCAAAGATATTAAGAGTGACAGTTATAAGTGAAAACCGTCTTTTATTAGCTATTCCCTGTGCCTCTTAGAGTAATAAAAGACGGTTTACTCTGAACCATCTTTTATTGAGTTTTTTTAATTTATTTTCTATTTTCCCATTTCCCCTCACAAAACCTGTAATACACAGCAGTATACATCAAAAAACCTGTACATTAACATCAGCATACAGAGTATCACACAACCTGTTGCATTGTGGGAAATGTTCCACAGATTTCAGTTGCATTACCACAAAATGCAATTACCATACTTCACAGCACAGCAATACGATAATGACAGCCCATAGGGACAAAACAATTATCCTAATAACATGTTTACACAACAAACCAACTTAAGAAGCCATATACCTACTACTCCCCTACTTGTCCTTGAAACACTTTAGAATAAACAAAGACATCTGCTCTCTGACTAATTGCAGATCTTTGGGCACAAAAGTTTTGCCCGCCTTCTTAAATTGTGCACGAACCTGTAGAGAACAATCAAACATCTTCAGCTTAAGGAATCCGGTATATATATATATATACGTGTTTTAAACATATAATGCTGAGTTAAAGTTATATATAGAAGGAAAAATTCACGATATACCCCTGTTTTCTTTCGTAATTCACAATATACCCCTGTGATTTTCGTAATTCAACTTTAAACATGCTTAAATGTTGTCCAAAATTGATGAAACTTTACATGGACGATGCTAAAGTGTTATATTTGGTCCAATATCAAATTTGAAGCTTTTTAAGCTCACATGTGACCCGTGGGACCTAATGAATATATGACTGTTCATTGGGTCCCACAGGTCACATGTGAGCTTAAAAACTTCAAATTTGATATTGGACCAAAATATAATACTTTAGCATCGTCCATGTAAAGTTTCATCAATTTTGGACAACATTTAAGCATGTTTAAAGTTAAATTACTAAAATCACAGGGGTATATTATGAATTATGAAAGAAAACAGGGGTATCTCGTGAATTTTCCCTATATAGAAAATATATTGGAAAGCATTAATACTTCAACATCCTTTGTGAGGTTCTCTATATTTGTACAAATTTCAAGTATGTACGCATTACAAAGTAACTACAACTCTAGGAGTCTTTTTGCATTGGACACTATGACTAGTATAAAAACAAGGAAAAAACAATCATAAATATCTAATCATGAAATTAAATATATATATTTATATTTATATATAACCAAATAAACTTATTGTCAAAAAATATTCGTTTCAACTGTACCTCGAGATGAACAATTGAGAACTGATTGAAATGTTCAAGGACAGTCTTCTTATGAGCACTATTACACACAAAATACAATTCATTAATTCTTGTGCATCATCGAAGCTCAATTTATTTGTAAACACCTTACATATATTAACTAACACTTACGTTTTGATCAAGTTATCCACTTTCAGTTTATAATACATTCTTAACGGGTTAAGCACAAGCAATTATGAGATTTCCATAGAGAGCATAAGTAGAAGCCAATGGTTGCTACAATTATAATTTTAGAAAGATGTGAAATTAGTAATAACTAATCATAAACTAACCACCACGAATAAAATTAATTCAATGGGAGGAAGTAGAACTCATGTCTGAAGGAAGGGCATCATTAGGTATTTACTACCATTTTGAACAACCTTCATTACACCATGAGAGACATACTGTGTGTATCCAGACGGGTTTCTGTTTGCAGCATCAAGCGATATGGTTTCAGAATATAAGAATGTCAGCATGTCTCCCAAGTTTTTATGATGTAATTTAGCCTTCAGACACCTTTTAAAAAATTAAAGCATTATAAAGAAAACAATGTAGTTATCAAAATTTAATTTATGTATTCAAAGTTGTTTTCAAATGTCAGAAATTACACTTACAGGCAATATGTAACGACCCCAAAACCGGCCTAGGAGTTAGGAACGTTACATGCCACGTGTCCATTACCTAATAGCGCAAAACTCTAACACATACGATCTCAAACCCAAATCAAAATACTTGCATTAACGAGAAAAGAGTTTACAACATCCGAAGTACCAAACGAAAGGGAATACAAAGTAAGGGCCCGTAGGCTACATATTGTCAAAACGTCCAATGTGCGTAGTCAAAATACAAAGTCAGAAAATAAACATAGCTAAGAAACCGAACTCTATAGAAAGAAGAAGTTCTCCAAGCGATCAATTTGCATATGTAAGTAAAGGGGTGAGCTCAACTAGCCCAGTAAGCAGAAGACTTCCTCAAGGAAGCCCACTCAAAACAGAAGTAAGAAATTATGTAATAAGAGGGAAGCATAATTTAGTTTGGAAACAGACGAACAGAAGCATAACGGATTCAAAACAGAACAGAATATCACATCAAAACATTAGTCGGACTTTCAGATGCAGAACCACAGGGTGGGACACTAAAAACCCGCTAACACATAAGAAGGACACACACTAATGTCCTATGGATCTGAAGATCCCACATCAGAAGCCGTAAAGACAGCTAATGAACCCATCGGTCACTAAATGTCCTAAGGGAGACCCTAAAGAACTTATACAAAAGGAATTCTAGTACAGCATGCTACGGGACAGCCCGACCCGACTATCCAAAGCTCAAAAGCACAGTAACTAGGTCCCAAACTCATTTAGCCAAAATGACAGACAAAAAGGGCTTAAATAAGCATAACACATGTATAAAACTCTTATTCACACTTAAGGGATCAAAACCCCGCAAACAGAAGTTAAAACAGAGCTCAAACGATTTTAGCCAAAACATAAGAGGTGTCCGGACATGCGTCCGGCCTTGCATGTCCGAACACACGCGGAAGTGAAGACAGAAGCTTGTCCGGACGGAAGTCCAAAATAAATATACAAAGGCGTCCAGACATGTGTCCAGACTTACATGTCTGGACACATGTCGAATTTCAAACCCAAAAGATGTCTGGACATGTGTCTGAACTTACAAGTTTGGACACCTATCGAGAGTTAAAAACAAAGAACGCCTTCACACTCTGTCTGGACACTTAAAAAACTTAGAAACCAGAGGCGCGCCAGATAACCTGTCCGGATAGACATCCAGACGTCATAAAAACTACACTTCGTAGAAAAGCAACAGAGAGCAAAACACCATAAAAACTCAACCAAATAAGAAGCAATTCTTAGCAGACCGAATCAATAACCATGGGGGATTTAAGTACGCAAAAACTCTTGCAAAACCGAAGAGAAAACTTGGCAACGCATCACAATTTACCCACAAAAATGCAGATAAGAAACAGCACCCCATGGGTGAGTAAACCCCCCAATTCCATCCCCCACTTACATCGATTTGAAGTGCAGACGACTGTTGATTGAGGCCCGACTATCCTCGAACGTTCATGCAGACAACGAGAAGGCAAAACACCACTGAATTGTGCAGAAAACAGTAACAAAATCAGGCCACAAAATCAGAAAACAATTCCCAAAATCTGGAGCAAACAGTTGCTGCAATCTATACAAAACAAACCTGAAACGACGCAGACACACGCCACAACAGCAGCAGAGGAAGAGACGAACAAAATGCAGCAATTCACACCAGCAATTCAAAGGCAATTCAAGCAAGGGACGAAGGGAGAAGAGCGCTCAACCTGTCAGAGGTAGAGCGGTGTTTGAGAGAAATTGTACGGGAATGAATAAGCGATAAAACAAAATAAGGAGTTCCTTTCCATATGAAAACACTTACCAAAATTAAAAGGAGGAAAATACATCCTCGTTCTCTTCTTTTAACTAAATTCCCCGAAGATCCTAAACACCATAAAACATAACATAACACATTAAACCTTACAAAAATCTAACGTAATCCGACGTAAGAGAATTAAACAAAAGCTTGGTTATTACATCATTCCCCCCTTAAAAGGATTTTTGTCCTCGAAATTCGACATACCTCACTACTCAAAGAGGGTAGGGAACTTAGCACGTAATTCCTCCTCAAGTTCCCAAGTCACCTAGTGCTCAGACTAATCAGACCACTGAACCTTAACCATAGGTAGTGTCTTACTACGGAGTCGGCGAGCCTCACGAGTCAAAATACGCACTGACACTGCTTCATAGCTGAAATCCTCACGAAGTTAAAGCTGACCATAGTCAATCACATGGGTAGGATTGTGTAGATACTTCTTGAGCATCGATACATGAAATATGTCATGGACTCCTGCCAACGCTGGTGGCAAGGCCAACCTATAGGCCATAGGGCCAACCCTCTCAAGGACCTCAAACGGACCCACAAAGCGAGGACTGAGCTTGCCTCTCTTACCAAAACGCACCACACCTCAGACTGGAGAAATCTTCAGATAAACATGGTCCTCAACCTGAAACTCAGGCGGACGACGTATATGTTCTGCATAACTTTTCTGTCAGCTCTGGGTAACCAACAGATGCTCCCAAATAGTCCTAATCTTATCCATAGCTCCTTGAACTAACTCCGGCCCCACTATCACTTTCTCCTTCAGATCATCCCAACAGATAGGAGATCCGCAACGCCTACCATATAGCGCCTCAAATGGAGCCATCCCAATACTCGCCTGGAAGCTATCATTATATGTAAACTCAATCAATGTGACGTGCTGATCCCAAATGCCACCGAAATCCAGCACACATGCCCTCAACATATCCTCTAGGATTTGATTGATCCTCTCTGTCTGACCGTCAGTCTGCGGATGATACGTGGAGCTAAATGATAAATTCGTCCCCTAAGCCTTATGCAGGCTACGCCAGATTTAGGACACGAATCTCGGATCTCTATCAGAGACTATGGTCGTCGGTAACCCGTGCAATCTCATAATCTCATCCATATATAGCAGAGTAAGAAGCTCATGGCTAAAGGTCTTCCTAACTGACAGAAAATGAGCGGACTTCGTCAATCTATCAACGATCACCCATAACACATCAAAGCCAGAAGACGTCCTAGGAAGTCTAATGATGAAGTTAATCCCTACACTCTCACATTTCTACTAAGGAACGAGAAGGGGCTGTAGAAGACTAGTAGGTCGCTGGTGCTCAGCCTTCACCTGCTGACAGGTCTGGCAATGAGCTACAAAGTCTGAAATCTTACGCTTCATATTCGACCACCAGAATGACTCTCTGAAGTCCCGATACATCTTCACACCTCCTGGATGTACCGAATAAGGAGCTTCATAAGCCTACTGCATAATCTCACGGCGTAGAACCATATCACTGAGCACACAAACTCTGTCTCGGTAGCGCAGACAGCCATCATCAGATACTGAGAAATTGACTCTTGATCATCTAACAATCTCTCTCGAATTTTGCATAACTCTACATCTACCAACTGACCAGCCCTGATCCAATCCATCAAAGTCGACTGCACCTGAAGAGTAGCCATCATCTCAACGCTATCAGATTGAACAACCTAAACTTTCATACGCTGAAGCTCTAACGCCGACCTCTGAAGTCCAGACAACGAACAAGCAAGACCTGGCGCACCTTTACAACTCAAGGCATCTGCCACCACATTAGCCCTACCAGGATGGTAGAGAATCTCTAAATCATAATCATGCAACTGCTCCAACCACCTTCTCTGTCTTAAGTTCAACTTTTTCCGTGTGAACAAATACTTGAGACTTTTATGATCCATGTAGACCTTACACGTCGTGCCATAAAGGTAACGCCTCCAGACCTTCAGAGCAAAGACCAGAGCCGCCAATTTAAATCATGGGTCGGGTAATTCTTCTCATACGACTTAAGATGAAGAGAGCCATAAGCCACCACCTTACCCTGCTGCATCAGAACACTACCCAAACCTCTGTGGGAAGCATTGCAGAAAACCTTGAATCCATCTGTCCCAGAAGATAATGTTAGAATTGGAGCGGTAGTCAACCTCCTCTTAGACTCCTGAAAGCTCTCCTCACACGCCTCGCTCCACTCATACTTGACATCCTTCCTAAGAAGGCAAGTCAAGGGAGATACTATCTTGGAAAAACTCTCAATAAACTTTCTATAATAACCAGCCAGATATAGGAAGCTACGCACCTCAGACGCACTAGTGGGTCTCACCCACTCCATAACCTCCCTGATCTTCTTCGCATCAACAGAAATGCCGTCCCTCGAGACCACATGACCAAGGAAGACCACTCTATCAAGCAAGAACTCATACTTCTTCAGCTTGGCGTACAACTCGCTTTCTCTCAAAGTTCAAAGCATAACTCGCAAATGCTCCTCATGCTCCTCAGCACTCGTGGAATACACCAAGATATTGTCGATGAAGAAAACCACAAAAGATTCCAGAGCTTGAAGACTCTATTAATCATATCCATGAAGAATGAAGGGGCATTAGTCAAGCCAAAAGGCATGACCAAGAACTCATAATGCCCATAACGTGTCCTGAAGCGGACTTAGGCATATCCTCTACCTTAATCTACAGCTGATGGTACCTAGAACGGAGATCTATCTTCAAAAACACCGTCGCTCCAGCAAGCTGATCGAAGAGGTCATCAATACGGGGAAGGGGATATCTATTCTTGATGGTCACCTTATTTAGCTCACAGTAGTCAATACACAACTGGAAGGTGCCATCCTTCTTCTTCACAAACATAATGGACGCTCCCTAAGGAGACTCGCTATGGCGAATGAAGCCCTTATCTAGAAGATCCTGCAGCTGAACCTTCAGCTCCTTCAGCTCTGCTGGACTCATGCGGTAATGGGCCTTAGATATAGGCTGAGTCCCCGGCGCTAAGTCGATCGAGAACTTCACCTCATGATCTGGTGGTAGTCTTGGCACATTGTCCTAAAAAACCTCAGGAAACTCACATACAACTAGGATGTCCTCCAAATGGGATCCCTCTCGAACCTCAGACACATAGCAAAGAAAACCCTAGTAGCCCTTCCTCAAGAAGCTAGCTGTCTGCATCGCCGACACTAACACTAGCGCACAAGGAACAAAATTCCCAACAAACACAAAACGAGTTTCACCCGGCCTTCCAAAAATAACTCTCTTAGTCACACAATCTATATGGGCATGGTGCTCTTCTAGCCAGTCAATGCCCAAGATAACATCAAAATAGGTCATATGCACCAGAATCAAATCAGTAGGTAAAGTCCTATCCAGAACTACCACATGACAAGACTTGCACACAGAACTAAGCACACAAGTAGGCGCACCACTCAGAGGGCTACATATACATAACTCATCAGCTCTAGGCACATCAGACAAACTGAGACTACCCACCAAATCAGGGAACACAAAGGAGTGGGTAGCTCTTGAATCAAATAGACAAAATACTGGCTAAGAAGAGATATGTAGAATACTTGAGACCACGTGGTCTGTAGCACGGTCATGCTCATCAGCCAAAGCGTAGACTCGAGCCTGGGCCTAGGGCTTCTTCGGGTCGGTATTCTACCCATACCCTGAACCGGCACCTCTGCCCTTAGAACTGCCACTGCCACTCTAGCCTGTGGACACTGGGCGATATGATGATCCATGGAGCCACACTTGAAGCACACTCTTAACTTCTGGTAGCACTCTAGACCAGGATGGAAACATTCACAATCCGAGCTCGCCCCAGCTGGCGAAGAGGATGAGGAAGCACCACGATCTCCCATGAACTTCTTCTATGAAGAAGTCTGCTCACGCCTCTCGGGCTCCTGGACTCTACCCTTCATCTTCTGCTCCTTGCCCTTATCGGGCCTCTGGTCCTTCTTCTCATACCGTTGCCTCGCCTGCAGCTCAGTCTCAACCACTAATGCCACATCCACCACATCCCTAAACATCTTGTGGTGGAAGGGTGCCTCATCAGCTCTAATCTCGGCCCTTACCCAACCTCAATCTTCCTCGCCTTCCGGTTCTCATCCGGCTCAGGCACAAACTTTGATAAGGAAATGAACTTACGCACATAATCATCCACCAACATCTCCTTAGTCTGACGGAGTCTCCAATACTCAACAATCTTCTGATCGTGGAAGACGTCTGGGTAGAACTGCTAAATAAAGCAAGCTCTAAAGTGATCCCATGACCAAGGGTGGGGGTACTTCCCCTCAACCGACTTCCACCACTCTTTCGCCTCCGCTTGGAACATGAAGGTGGCAAAGCCCACCTTCTGCTTCTCCTCATAGCCCATGACCCTCAGCAAGTCCTCTATGGTTGTGATATAGTGGCTCGCCTACTGTGGATCACCACTAGCATCAAAAGAAGGCGGCTTCAGCTTCGTGAACTCCTGAAGCGCCTTCACATTACTACCCCTCAAGCTACCAGCTTCAACTGGTGGTGCAGTGGTGGTACCCATGGTCTAGAGCACCTGGGTCACCACCTGCTGAACAATAGTAGCGAGGTCTCCCTGTGGAGTCTCGCTCTTTGGGGTGCTTCTCACTGCACATCGGGGTGGCATACTGAGGAACAAACGCCAAAATTTATTAGAAACCATCAAACATCCACAAAGCAGATATCTTAGACATTCAGACACACAAATAGATCCCATAATCACCAGAGAAATCCAAACCTGGCTCTGATACCACTAAATGTCACGACCCCAAAACCGGCCTAGGAGCTAGGGACGTTTCTCGCCACGTATCTTTTACCTAATAACACAATGCTCTAACACATACGATCTCAAACCCAAATTGAAATACTTACATTAATGAGAAAAGAGTTTACAACATCCGAAGTACCAAAGGGAAAGGGAATACAAAGTAAGGGCTCGTAGGCTACATAATGTCAAAGTGTCCCATGCGTGTAGTCAAAATACAAAGTCAGAAAATAAACATAGCTATGAAACCGGACTCCATAGAGAGAAGAAGTTCTCCAAGCGATCAATCTGCATATGTAAGTAAAGGGGTGAGCTCAACTAGCCCAGTAAGCAGAAGACTTCCTCAAGGAAGCCCACTCAAAAGAGAAGTCAGAAATTATGTAATCAGAGGGAAGCATAAGTTAGTTTGGAAATAGATAAATAGAAGCAGAACGGATTCAAAACAGAACAGAATATCACATCAAAACATTAGTCGGACTTTCAGATGCAGAGCCACAGAGTGGGACACTAGAAACCCGCTAGCACATCAGAATGATACACACACTAATGTCCTATGGATCTGAAGATCCCACATCAGAAGACGTAGAGACATCTAACGGACCCGTCGGCCACTAAAAGTCCTAAGGGAGACCCTAAGGAACTTATACAGAAGGAATTCCTGCGCAGCATGCTACGGGACAGCCCGACCCAACTATCCAAGGCTTAGAAGCATAGTAACTAGGTCCCAAACTCATTTAGCCAAAATAACATATCAAAGGGGCTTTTTAGATGAACAATGATATAAATTTTTATCATTTTGGACTTATATATTAAAAACTATAACCATTTAAAGTTAATATAATAAAAAGACATCACTGGAGTGCCAAATCAATAGGCTTCACAATAATAGACACGGTCCGCTGCACAGTCGAATTTGCGTTCCATGAAAGACGGGTCGAACTAAACTCTAGGTAAGGTTTGGACCTTCGTTCTTCGGTCCAACTACCAAGTCAGTTGGTGAGTGCTAACGTTCTTCCGAGTTTATAGCCCCCGTTGCATCTGTATTCCTCAAACCGACTCCAAATGTGTCATGTTGTTAGGCTGATGGACTCGGTTTGCGCTGTAACTTTAAATCTTGCTTAGACTTGTACGAATGACAGTTGCAATACCTCTTCTTTGTCACCGTATGTTTATCTTTGTTTATCGACTCCATCTATGTAGATGGATTTCATTCTCGGCAAAATTTCAAAGTTCCAACATTATATAATTACTAACAAATTATAAAGCAGTTCAAAATTGATTTTTAGTACATAAATTACTTTTTTGTTACACATGGAGAACTTATTATGTAATAATGATTAGTTATAACATATAATACAACTAATTGAGTTATAATTATATAGTATAGTGTTTGGTAATTTTAGGGGAATGTTTTACGTAAAATGATGCCCTTAACATTTTTTTATATTTTAAGTATTAAATAATAGATTTTCAAATATTATTAATTATATTTTATTAATTTACTATATTTTATTACTGAATATTTTAAGTATGTACATAAGTAAATTTAGATATAAAATTAATACATTTTCATTAGTGTAACATAATGAAAGATCATATACTTATTATATTTAATTAACCAACTTACTTTTATTAATACCTATATTTTTCAATTTTATGATATAATTTTCATTTCATTCCATTTAAAATCTTAAGTGACTAATATTAAGTATTGTAATAAGTATAATTTGTTATGATACTGAGAGTCTCAGTGAAATTTTTAGGATTTAATCATACTTTTTTTTCAATTTTAGATTCAACGGGTGATGGATTGGGTGATAAACATGTGATATGTCGGGTGATGGATGAAAATATAATCACTCGTAACTGACCTGACCTATCACCTTGTTACTGAATTTCACCCATTAATACAAATCGGGTGCATGGGTGTAGCTGGTATTGGTTGATATTGTCACCTTTATCACTGACCGGTTCATTTTGAAGTGATTAGGAGTAGGGGGTGAGCAAACGGTTAAAATGAATATCCGTTAACCAAAGTTTAAAATAAAGTACGGTGTTCGGTTATTTTGGTTATAACCGAATTAACTGAATTTAATACTAATATCAGTATTAACGGATAACTATTTTAACCGATAACCATTTTTTATGTTACACTAATAGCCGTTAACCGGCCGATAACCGAAGTTTCTAAAATAACCGAACTTTCAAAAATAACCAAAATAACTAAACTTGCCTAAAATAACCAAAAAACCCAAACTTTCTTATTTAACCGAGATAATAAAAACTTAAACCTAATTAAGTGAATAATAAAATATTAGATAAAATTATTGGGTTTAGAAAAAAAAATAAAATTATAAAAATATTTTTATAAAAGTTTGATTATTACGGAAAACTGAAATTGGATTTGTACTTTGTTACGGAAAACCGTTTTAATTGAAATAACCGAACTTTCATAAAACTGTTAAAAAATACAGTGATCAAATAAAAAAATATTATTTCAGTTATTCGAAACAGCCACCCCTTATACGCACCCCTAATTACGAGGGAGTAAATTTATTAAATTTTTTTGAAGAATTAGTGAACAAAAAAGCAGTTTTACCGATTTAATTTGATGTGATTTGAACCGATTTTTAATGGTTTTTTAGGTTAACCCGAAATTAATTATTAACCATGCAATTTAAATGGTTTGATTTACTAAATGGATTTTTTATTCGATTTCACCCTTTTTAAGATTCAGTTTGACGATACAACTAAAATCTGAATATGTTATTACATAAGTTTATTACACCGCAACTATAACCTTCAATTCTAACCGTCCATAAGGATAATTATCCATTTATTTTCTGGCAAATACTACATAACATAGATATCACTTCACGGAGATGCTAGCTGAGAAGACCAGGCGGCCTCCATCCTGACCACCTAGAGTTGCTACTGGTTGGTAGAAGTGGTGGTGCTAGCTAGTGGCGCCTATGGACTAGTAAATTAATAGGGTAAGAAAAGTAGCCGCCGTGACTATTGTTGCATTAGACAGGAATATTTATAGTATCTCAGTACAGGCACTAGGGTAATAGATATAAAAGACGTATGGGCTATTGTAAACTTAGGCCCACGAACATTATTGAAACTAGTCTAAGGACTACATATTATGGGCCTATCTTTCTATCCTCCCTCGAGTCAAAGTGGCTTGCTAAAGGAAGCTTTGACCGTTGCAAAGTAAACTGGTTCGAAGTCAAGGGTTTCGTGAGATAATCTGCGAGTTGGTCGGAGGAAGGGATGTGAGAGACAGAGAGACTTCCGTTTTTGATTCGTTCTCTGATGAAGTGAAAATCGAGTGAGACATGCTTCATCCGGCTATGAAGGATTGGGTTGGAAGCGAGAAAGGTGGAACTGAGATTGTCACAGAGCAGCATCGGTGGAGAAGATAATCGCAGTCCTAACTCCGCCATCAGATGCTGTATACTCAGAAGCTCAGCAGCGCCACTTGCCAAAGCTTTGTACTCGGCTTCTGTGGTAGAACGGGCGACAGCAGCCTGCTTTTTGGAGCTCCACGACAGAAGATGCGAACCCAAGAAGAGCAAGTGGCCACCAGTGGAGCGGCGGTCAAGAACAGATCCGTCCCAGTCGGCATCTGTATACGCAAAGAGGTTTCCAGGAGCGGTGGCGGAGAAGTACAAACCCAGATGCTTCGTGGATTGGAGATACTGCAGCAGACGTTTTACAGCCTGCCAATGAATTTCCCGAGGTAAATGCATAAACTGAGCAACCCTACTTACTGCATATGCTAGATCTGGGCGTGTAAATGACAAATAATGCATGCTTCCCACTGTACTGCGATAGAGAGAGGGATCTGAAAATAGTGGAGAGTCAATAGTGTCGAAATTATGGGAGGGAGTAATGGGTGTGGCTGCGGGTTTGCATGTTTGCATATCTGTTTTTGTCAGTAGATCCTCGATATACTGAGTTTGAGTCAATAAAAGTCCCTGCTTTGTTCGATGAGCAGAAACACCTAGGAAGTAGTTCAAGTTTCCCAAGTCAGTGATAGGAAACACCTTGGATATAGCTGCAATAAATTTCTGTAGAAGTTGAGAAGAGGATCCTGTTAACAGAATATCATCAACATACACCAGGACATACACAATGCCGTTCCTTGATGATAAATAAAGAGAGGGTTGTCTGATTTTGCCATATGAAAACCTAACTCCATCAAATAATCACTCAATTTAGCATACCAGGCACGGGGGGGATTGTTTGAGACCATATAGGATTTCTTTAGAAGACAAACATGGTCTGGGTAGTTAGGATCATGAAATCCTGGTGGCTGTTTAATGTAGACAGTTTCTGTTAGATCACCGTGCAAAAATGCATTTTGCACATCCAACTGTTGAATAGGCCATGAAAGAGAGACAGCCACTGATAAAACCAATCTGATAGTGTTTTGTTTAACCACTGGGCTAAATGTTTCTGTATAGTCCAGTCCTGGGGTTTGGGAAAAACCCTGGGCAACCAAACGTGCTTTCCTTCTGTCTATAGAGCCATCCCCTTTCCTTTTGGTTCTGAAAATCCACCGCACCCCTAAGACATTCATGTTAGGCTGAGCAAGAACAAGAGTCCAGGTCTGATTTTGAGATAGAGCTGAGAATTCTTGGTTCATGGCTTGAAGCCATTCAGAGTTTGCAAGGGCTTGTTTCAGGGTGGGGTTGTCAGGGGTAGAGGAGAGAAGAGTAGTGTGAGTTTGGTAGGATATTGTGCCATCAGTCCTTACTTTAGGTTTGAGAGAATTAGTGCGAGATCTGGTGATCATGGAGTGACCAGGAGGTTGGAGATCTGTAGAAGGTGTAGGATTTGCAGTAGAGGGTGGAATTGTATCTGTGGAGCTAGGTAGGGCAGAAGAGATGGGTAAGACATGACTTGGGCTGGTTGGTGGTGAAAGAGTAGCTGATGTATGAGAGGAGTGAGCATCAGAAGAGGGTGATGTAGGTGGAGTGGGATGAGGAGAGGGTGGATAAGGTATTTGTGGTGTTGGGTTAGTGGGGGAAACATCAGGGATGAGAAGATTGTAATTGTGAAGGTTTTGGTCAGAAGTAGTTTCAGGTTTCTTGTAGGCCATAGGGAATGTTGCTTCATCAAAAATAACATCATGGGAGATATAAAGCCTGCCAGTATCAATGTGAAGACATAGGTAACCTGTGTGATTGGGGGAGTACCCAAGAAATAGACATTGTAGTGATCTGAAAGCTAGTTTGTGGTTTTGGTAGGGTCTGAGGTTAGGGTAACTGGCACAACCAAAAACTTTCAACATGGCATAATTTGGATTCTTGTGAAACAGTAACTGAAAGGGGGAAGAGTTACCCAGAACAGCAGTAGGAGTTCTGTTCATAAGATAGATAGCAATTCTGAAAGCGTAGGACCAATAGGATAGAGGCATTGAGGCTTGAGCAAGTAATGTGATTCCTTTGTCCACTACAAATCTATGTCTGCTTTCAACTGACCCATTCTGCTGGTGAGAATGAGGGCAGGTAATTCTGTGAGAGATCCCATTTTGTTGAAACAAAGGAATTAGAGTTTGAAACTCTCATCCCCCGTCTGTTTGGACAGACTTGATGGTGGAGGCAAAATAATTTGTAACCAACTTAGAGAAAACAGTAAACACAGAAAGAACATCTGATTTTAAACGCAGAGGAAATAGCCACATGTACTTAGAGTAATCATCCACCACAAGAAGAAAATACTTAAAACCATCCACTGAGTGTATATAAGCAGGACCCCAAAGATCCATAAACAGCAATTCAAAAGGGGCAGAAGATCTAGTAGTAGAAGTGGGGTGAACAAGAGAATGTACTTTCCCTAAGCAACAAGCTGAGCAAAACTGAAGTGGGGAATTTACAGTGGGCAAATGAAATAAACTAATGGTTCTTTTTGTAGTGGCAGTGGAGGGGTGACCAAGTCGCCAATGCCACACTGTAGGAGAAGCTTTTGTGCTCAGGTTCAGTTGGGGTGTTGGTGAAGTGGTAGGAAAGACATAGACTCCTTGTTTAGCTTGACCTTGGAGTAAAACCTGATGAGTAAGGCAGTCCTTCAAAAGAAAATGAGTCGGGTGAAATTCAAAGTAGGTGTTATTATCAGTGCAAAATTGGTTAACAGATAGAAGGTTTTTGTGCAAGAAAGGGCTATGAAAAATATGATTGAGTTTGAAAGTCTTGTTGGCAGTAGAGAGAGTGCCCATACCCTGATGTGAAATAGGGAGAGTAGATCCATCCCCTAGGTTTATGGCTTCAGAACCGCCAAACTCTGAATTATAGATGTTCAATCGAGATAAATCTCCAGAAAAATGATGTGAAGCTGCAGTGTCAGGGAGCCATTCAGAACCACTAATAGAGGGATTACACACTGTGTTGTTAGCTGTAAAACCACCAGAGACAGGAGCTTGATGAGAGTAGTCATAGCGATAGTAGCAGGTTTTGGCCTGATGATTTTTTCTTCCACAAATTTGACAAGCAACCCTGTTATCAGGCTGGCCTGAAAAGTATGTGGTCTGCTGTGGTCTGTTATCATAGTTACCACGACCTCCATTAGAACCTCCTCTGTAAGAAGTACGGCCTCTGCCTCTGTTGTTTCGTCCCCCTCTTTGACTTCCACCTCTGTTAGACTGGTTACTACTATAACCAGAGGTATTAGTGGTAATGGTAGCATTAGTAGTGACATTTCCAAGAAGGTTCTGATTTTGTTGGGCTAGGGTGGCTTCAAAGTGCAATAAGGAGCTAAGAATTTCATACGGGTTCATTTGGTCCTTGGAGGCATAGATAATAGTAGAAACAGGGTTATATTCTACTGGCAATCCCTTGAGGAGATAGGTTTGGAACTCTCTATCTATAACAGAATGTCCTGCACTGCCTAGGGAATGCACAATATTTCTGGCACGATTAAAATAGTCTGAGATAGATTCATCACCTTTCTTGTTAAGATTTGCCAATTGAACATGGTAGTGGCCTAGTTGAGCTGAACTCTTAGACGCATAAATGCCATTGATTCTGTCCCAGAGTTCCTTTGAAGTTTTGCATCCGACAACAGAAATGATGATAGCCTCAGTCAGAGTCATATAAATGACTGACATTATCAATTGATCATGGTTGATCCACTTTTGATAATCTACATTAACAGCTCCTGTGCTTGTTGTTTTTGCAGGACAAGAATGAGACCCATCAATAAATTTGTACAGGTCATTTCCTCGGAGGAATGGGGTGATGGTGGTTTGCCAGAGATTGAAATTATTTTCAGTTAATTTGATTAGATTGCCGGCGGCTGATAAGACACTTTGCGTGCCATTGTTTGTAGAGGAGGAGTTCGCCATTGTTGAGCGCCGCCTTCAGCAGCCTTTTGGCTCTGATACCATAGTAAATTAATAGGGTAAGAAAAGTAGCCGCCGTGACTACTGTTGCATTAGACAGGAATATTTATAGTATCTCAGTACAGGCACTTGGGTAATAGATATAAAAGACGTATGGGCTATTGTAAACTTAGGCCCACGAACATTATTGAAACTAGTCTAAGGACTACATATTATGGGCCTATCTTTCTATGGACTGGACGGGTTGCCTGCATGCATAGTAGCAGTAGCACTCCAGACTACGTGGATAGTCTTGAGAGCTGACACACTATCCGATGCCGTCATCGCGTACCTTCAGGCATCTGGCATTGCAGCTCTCATTAGTAAACAATAGGGTAAATTGACTGTAATAAATTGACCGCATCGTATTGTATTCACTAGCATAACTTATATAGGTGAGTTACATGGACTGATAATATCTGTAAACTGTGGGCCTTTATAACATCAGGCCCAAACTAATACAAGTGTAGTACTGAGACTGGGCCTAATACTATATGTCGTACTATCCTCCCTCGAGTCAAAGGGGGCTAGTCAGAGGCAACTTTGACCGTTGAGAAAGAAAATTGCTTGCGGTCAAGGGTTTGGTTAAACAGTCTGCAAGTTGTTCGATTGAGGGAAGATGAGTGACGGTGAGGCTTTGGTTTCGAACCTTTTCGCGTACGAAGTGGTAGTCTAGGTCTACATGCTTCATTCGACTGTGCAAAATCGGATTCGAGGCTAAATATGTGGAGCTGAGGTTGTCACAAAAAAGATTGGGGGGCGACAGAAGGCGAAGACCTAGTTCAGCCATTAGATGCTGAAGAAAGAGTAGCTCAGCAGCAGCCACGGCCATGGACTTGTACTCCGCCTCCGTAGTGGAACGCGCAACGGTGGCTTGCTTTTTGGAGCTCCAAGACAGAAGGTGAGGGCCGAGAAACACGAGGAAAGCACCAGTAGACCGCTTGTCCAACCAGGAGCGGCGGCGGCAAAGTAAAGACCAAGTCTTTTAGTGGCACTGAGATACCGCAACAGCCGCTTCACTGCTTGCCAGTGAATTTCACGAGGTGAGTGCATAAACTGGCACAACCTGTTTACCGCAAAAGAAATATCGGGCCTGGTAAAAAGTAAGTATTGCATGCTTCCTATTATACTGCGGTAAAAACTTGGATCAGATAATAGGGGAGAGTTGATAGTGTCAAGGTTATGCGATGGTGTGATGGGTGTAGCAGCGGGTTTATAGTTCTGCATATCTGTTTTCTGTAAGAGATCTTGAATATATTGTGCCTGAGACAGTAACAAACCTTTCTGGTTTCGAATAACTGATACCCCTAGGAAGTATTGGAGATCCCCAATGTCAGTGACTGGAAAAGCTTGAGATAAAGCAAGAATAAACTTACTTAAGAGTAGACCTGGCAATTCAGGTCACTCGGTTTGGGTTCGGTTCGGTTTGGTTCGGTTCGGGTTGGGTCAATTTGTAGATATTTACTATTCGGTTTGGTTCGGATTGGATCGGGTTCAATGGTTTAAATTTGATTCGGGTTATTTCGGTTTGGTTGAGTTCGGGTTTAGGTGCTTTCAGTTCGGGTTAGCCTTTGAGTCATTCAGTTTTTTCGGGTTATAGGTCAAATTCGGGTGACTTATCCAGGTTTAATTGATAAAAAATTTAAAGTACGAATTTTAAGCAACCTTCGTAACTTGTATTGATTTCATATGCGGCTCTAAATTCTTTTAATATAATGTTACTGTTGATCAAGACTTCTATTGTGTATAGGTTGGATAAAATCAAACTGGATTACAAATTTTGTAAATGAATTTAAACTATTAATTGTATAGACTAAGTACAAATTAAGCTTTTGTTAATTAGTGGTCAATATTCGGCAATCGACGTCCAGTTTACCCTGCCCACGCCCGACGTCGTGCCTCCCGTCATCTCGCACCCGTCACACCCTGAGCTCATCACCTTGCACAAGCGTCGCACATCTACACCCATCCATCACCGCCTCGCACAAGCGTCACACGCCCACGCCCACGCCCACGCCCATCCATCAACATTCAATCCATTCCTAAGTCCTAAATATAAAGAAACCCAAGTTTATAAAATATAGAGTAATATAAAATAGTAATGATACACATTACATTGTTTTATACAACATTTTAGGTTAAGTTGTTAAGGTAGATGGAATAAGGTGGGGATTATTGATCCTCCAAACCTTATTCATCCTCCAAAATGCTAGTCTATCTCACGATTCACAATAATCTACCATTTGGAATATTTATTTTCCTCATTTTATTGCATAATTTTCTTTAGGCATATACACATTAATCTTGAATAGTATATGTTATAACCCAAGATTTGGTTATATTTTATTTCGTCACAAGTGGCCTTACACTATTGTATTTTGGATTTAGGACATGGACGTCCTTCTGAATAAAGACATGGGTAGAAGGGTCTTTCTTCCTTTCCATTTAAATTCTGGTGAGATTAACCTAATAACCTCTTATTATTTTATTTCTTTCCTTCTTAATTACCCTCACTTCTAATCACGTTCTCACGATCATTCACGCTCCTCTCTTCCTTGCTCTCTCTCTCTCTTCTCTCTCAAAGCCGTTCCTTCTCTCGATCAGTCAAGCCTCATTATTCTGCTGTCAAGGTTCCACTGCAGATTGCCAGTCCTTGCGAATTGCTGGTTTCTTCGAGGTAGGGTGGTCAGATTGCTTTCTCTTTGATTCTTCGGTTCTATGGTTCTGAGGATTTTCGCTTTCTAATTCCCCTCTGCAATCTGATTGTGAATCAGTGGCTTCTCCGCATTCTCTGTCAATTCTCTTCTACTGTTGGCGTCGTCCGTGAATCCGTTGTCCTACTGTCAGATTCAGGTGAGAATAGTATTCCCATTCAGGTTACAGTTTCAGTTTCGGGGTTTTGGTTGCGTTTCTGATTTGGGATTGCAATTGTGTTTCGCTCAGTGTTTTGGTTTGCGTTCGGTCTGCGTTCGAGGGTCTACTCTTGCTGGATTCTGCTATTCAGAATTGAGGAATTTGTCTCTGCTGTATACTGAGGTAGGTGGCTTTCGGATTCGATCCGTGTGTTCAGCCTTGGGGAGTTTGGGTTCTGCAAATTAACTCACTGATTTGATCTTGTGTTTGTGTGTGGTTTATGTCTGTTTAATGCCATTTCAATGGATTAAAACCCCAAGGTTGTTTTGTAAATGTGTGTGTTGATTTAGATTGGTTTCCGTGCCTCTGTTCGTGTTAAATTCGCCTCTGTTTTCTGAAATTCTCGGCGTGTCCGAACTTCTGTCCGACCATTGAAGTTCGGACATGCCCTTCTGCGCTCTGGATTTCTGAACTGTTTGGTGTGTCCGAACTTCCGTCCGAGCTTCTAAGTTCGGACGGGGTGCGAGGACGAGTCCGGCTTACGAGTTTCGAAAGGTGTCCGAACTTGTAAGCCCGGACATAAGTTCGGACACCCCCCTTTCTCATTCCTCTGATTTTGCTCGACTTGTGTCCGAACATTGATGTCCGGACACAAGCTCGGACACTCCGCGTACCTGTTTTCGTAAAACGTCCGAACATCCGTCCGAACATGGATGTTCGGACATCTCTGTCTTTGCTTCTGTTTTGAGTCTCGACTTGTGTCCAAACATCGATGTCCGGACACACTACTAGAAAAAGAGGATTTACCTACGGCAAATTCCGTAGGTAATCCGTAGGTAATCACATTTACCGACGGACTACCGACAAAATATCCCTCAAATTTTCTATCGGTATTTAATTGGTCGGTAATGATATTACCGACGGAAAATTCATTCCGTCGGTAAATTACCTACGGATTACCTACGGAAGTCTCAGCGCCCTTTACCAACGGATTACCTACGGAATAGTCTGAAGGTAAATTACCTACGGAAAATCCATCGGTAATCCGACGCCACATCAGCTTTACCTACACATTCACATTGCCACCGGTAATCCGTCGGTAAAATATTACCTACGGAACATTTCCGTCGGTAAAATTTTACCTACGGAATTTTATACCAACCATTTTATTAAACATTCCGTAGGTAATCCGTAGGTAAAGTATTACCTATGGAAATATTCCGTAGGTAATCCAAAGTACTTTATATTATATTGTATTTTACATTTATTTAATCATATTTAGTTTATTTTATGATTTAGTCTTCATTTTTAAATATTTAAATGATAAAGTTATATTAAAAATATTATCATTTATTTCCAATATATCAGAATGAAAATTATTAAACAATAAAATATAAAAAATTTCAATAGGCACAAAACTATATATTATAAAGCACAGTTAGAATATTTAATTTCATACAAATTAAAATATTTAATACATATATATATCCAACTCATTTTATAAATCCAAAAACTAATATTCAATGTCGTAACTACAACACCCCACTGTGACGAGCCTCCTTATCTTCTCATCCCGCCTCCTCATCTGCTCCTCCATCTTCTCTTATATTGTTCCATCTCTGCTTCTTGGCATCAACCTCTTTGCTCGTCAAGCAGATTTAGTAGCTTAATAAAGCTGTAATAGGAGTAGAAAATTGCATGTTTCAGCATGAATACCTCCCAAGGGATAGTGCAAAAATAGAAGCAAACTGTTAATAAAGCAGTTCACGCAATAAGCAATATAACAGTAAAAAAAAGAGCAGATCTTGTTTCAAAAAACTAACCACACCTGAGAGAAAATGGTCAGTATCTGAGTCTGCAAGGCCTTCATGACCGATATGGAGATGCACATATGCTAATGATGAGAATGAATATATATGCCACCAACCTGGACAACACTATCCGGAAAATGATTTTTTAATTCATCCACAGAGCCTGCAAATTATCATTGTCATGAAGATCAACGTAACTGCAAATAAATAGCATATACATGAGGGTAATAAGCCCGGGAAAACTTACCAAGCAGAACACAGTTGGTGAGCTGGGGCATCAGCAAGCAGCTGCAAGTCATTTGGACTGTTCTTGTAGTGCGATGCAACATAAAGAGCCATCATCCTCTACATGATCAACATGTATAAGTTATGCCTAACAATTGTTTCGTCAAATTTTTTTCATAACTTACAAGAGGGGATGTTCCAGGTCAAACACTTTTTCCAGCTCAGCCAAATCAATCACCTTTTACCTGCAAGAAGAGCTCACTCTCCTTATGCCCTGAAAACAGTGTATCTCGATTGACATGATAAAGATCACATTGGTCCAGAGAATACAACCTATTAGCAAGAAAATAGTGTTAAACAAATTAAAAAATTTATAATAAAAAAGTGATGAAATGGATCAATGACTTCTGACCTCCTGAGATTGGGAATAAAATCAGCAGCATCCAGGCATAGCAACCTGTTAAGCCATAACTCAATTGGATCACCAGGTGCATATCTAATAGAATCATTCAGTTTAACATCCTTGAATAGTTGACCTGCATTTACGGTTTAGCCAATGCACTTATAGGTTGAGAATACAAGTTAAGAACCAGGCCATTCTTGTAAATTCGTCATATGAACCATTGGGTCAAGCTCGGTTGCAATGAAAATGCATCCTGGATTCTCACGTATGCACAGGGTAGCATACCTGTACAGTTAAAGAGTAGCAAGGTGGCTAAGCTAAATATGTAGCATCAAAAAACAAGTACGGAATTACAGGAGGTATGATGCATAATTAATGGATTGAGTGATCTACTGACATGAGCTTGTAGTAGTTTATGTAGTGGTCCATGCCCACAACAATAGCTCCTACCTACATCGTCAGATGATATATGTCATAATGTAACAATAATGCCTGCCATAGTTAGAAAAGAAGATCAAGCTGTATAGAAAGAAGCCATTTAGAAACTCTAGTTTGTAAACTACATTACACTTTTATCATGATCGAAGAGGCGATTTGCTTCGAACTCAACTATTTTTTCCCAACTTCCTGCAAATAAAGTGTTAAAATGGTAAGACAGAAGTCCGAGAAACTTCACAGAAAATGACGATCTTGCAATAATATAACAGCTTATGTTTCATTTTCTCTGTTTACTGCTTTAAGCTATTTTTTCATTCTCTTTCGACACTTGAGCAGCAGAGCTAACATGCAGTAACAACGTACTCTGTAAGCTACCTACGAAATCAAGAGTAATGTTTTCTGTTGATTCGGAAACACTATGTTCCATCAACTCATATCTACTTTCTCAACATAAAAGGGAAAACCCAGTGACCAAGGCATTGAAAATAATAGCAGAGGCATTGAACAATAAACTTACAGGACCACCTAGGCAGGTAAATCCAGCAGCTTCAAGTTCCTCTATTAAACCCGGTACACAATCACGTAAATCTACAATAGAAGTCAAGAGCAGTAAAATTCAATCAACTTACGTGATCATAGAATTGAAATAGAATATAATGGTTGCATTTATGTACTAGTGCTACCCAAGACAGTACTAGCTCTATAGCTAATATGACTACATAAAAAAATGTAAGCTGTCAATGGAGATACAATACATACATACCTTTTTATCCTGATGTAATTCAATGGAGTTCAGATACATGGCAGCGGCATAGGTGGAACTAAATATTTCATCCTGTGCAAATTTTAGAGTAATTAATGTCAGAAATTGTAAATGTAAACTTTCAAAACTGAGATAACAGTTTAACAGATATGGTTGCAGGGCATGTCTAGTTCTGAAGATACACAATTTGATCGACCTCAGAAACAGAAATTCCCAAGGCCTTGAATTTCTCAATACATTGGCTTCTTGATTTGGTTGATTTATTAGTCACAAACGCTACTGATTTTGCGTATATTCTTTGAATGGGGATCCATTTTGCAGCATCAGAACCAAACATTTAATGGTCTCATGTTTGCTATGTGACTACTCACTCTATTGACGAATCTATCAATAAATTTGACAGCCCAAGTAGAAACGTAGCCAAAACAGAGGTTTCCCTTCCTTGAGATATCAGAATTTGAAGACAAGTCAGATTCTTAAATCAATGCAAAAGGTTACCTGCTCACAACAAGATTCAACCAACAACTGAATACACTCAAGTATCCATGAAGAAGTAAATTTATTGGTATCATTGAAAGACCTAAGCCCAAAAATGAAACACGGAGACCGTGCTGTATAAAACCAGCATCATCAGGCATTAGCAACTCGGCAATAAGACAGCAGCATAAGAATCTGGATCCTACCTACTGACTAACATTTTGAATTGAAGCAATCAGTGCGCAACTTTTAGTAAACAACCCTAATTATCCAACTACTGACAAAATAGAACCCTAATTATCATATTAGGTGTGATAGAAATGTTGTAGTTGCCAGAGAATAAGTATAGTTCTTGAAGTAAATTACCGGAGTAGAAGCGCGGGAGAACGATTCCAGCCCCAACGATTCCAGGCCCAACGATTCCAGCCCCAACACTTCCAGCCCCTCTTTGCGTTGGTGTACGATCGACAGAAGCAATACTAATCTGGCTTTGCGAGAGAACGAAGGAGGAATTCAATGGAATAGCAGCGCGGGAAAGTCTCTGGTATTCTTCAGCTGATTGGCTTGGCGAGAGCGACGGAGTGAGATACGAGAGAAAGAAATTTTTTGAAAGAAAGATAGAAAGCAGAGGAAAGCAGACTGATCGAGGAAGAATAAACTAGCCTGATGCACCGCGCTTTTCTTTTACCAAGCTTACCGACGGACACCTTCGGTCGGTATTTATGTAATTAAAACGACAGCATTTAGTTTTAATGAAGATACAATGGCTGTGTTTTTATAATATGATTACCGACGGAATAATCCATCGGTAATTACCTACGGATTATTCCGTCGGTAATCATATTATAAAAACGACAGCGTCTGCATTAAAATCGTCTATCACTATGAATCAAATACCGAGGGATTTTAGAACGTAGGTAATTACCGATGGATTATTCCGTTGGTAAACATCCTAAAAAATGACAACGTTTTAAGTAATCTCGCCCGCTTATATATGAAAGAGTTATTACCGACGGAACTTATCCGTAGGTAATTACCGACGGAACTATTCCGTAGGTAATTTGTATGTAGTGTTTCAGCTTAAACTCTCGCCTGTCACTACGAAACAATTACCGACGGAATGAAGTGAGTAGGTAATTACCGACGGAATATTCCGTAGGTAATTTGATGGCATTATGCGCGCCATCACCGCCAGGCCTCCCACACTTTTCCCTTCAATTTACCTACGAAATATTCCATCGGTAATTTTTTTGTTGGAAATCCGTTGGTATTCCGTAGGTAACAAGTTAACTAGGGTCTGGTATTATAAACCGTAGGTATTCCGTCGGGAATTACCTACGGAATATTTTCCGTAGGTAATTTCCGTAGGTAAACTACTGTTTTCTAGTAGTGACACAAGTTCGGACAGGCTACTGTTTTGGCCATAACTTGCTCGTTTGAGCTCCGTTTTGACTTCCGTTTGCGGGGTTGGATTCCCCTTCTGATTTCCAAGCCATCTATGTGCTTTCTGGTGCCTTTGGTGCACATATGCTTATCTGTATTTAAGCTTCTGTTTTGGGACCTAGTTATCTCTGTGTCTGAGCCTTTGGATGGCTGGTTTCGCTGTCTCGTAGCGCGCTATGTAGGATCCTTCTGTTCACGGGTGATGTTCCCCGTTCTGTTCACGGGTGTTTACACCTGTTCTGTTTACGAGTGAGGTTTCCTCGTTCTGTTCACGAGCTGGTTGCTCGTTCTGTCTGTATGCTGTGATCGCTAGTGTCCCACTCTGTTTTCCGCTTCTGTCTGCTTCTGCTCTGTTTAGTCCCTAATGAATGGACTTCTGTTTCTGGTTTCTGACATATTGTGGATTCTTGACTCCTTCTGATTTGTCATATTCTGTAAATGTTTTGAGCATGCTGGTTGATGAAGTTGGTCATCTACTGGGCATAGTTGTGTGCTCATTCCCCTACTTCTAACGCTTGCAGATTGATTAGCGAGGATCACTCTCAGCTCTGGACTTTAGTTTATTTGTATTTCTTCTTTTGAGACCTTTGTATTGAATTTGAGCCTTTGGATATTTTGTTAGCTTCCGCTTTGACATTGTTTGGTGGGTTCTGTAATGACTTTTGGGGATGTTTTAACATCTTTGATTACTTTATTAAGTATTCGTTTGGGCCTTATTTGATTATCTGTTTAAGTCTGTTTATTAGAGCCTTGCGTTATTATGTAATAATACGCGGCGTGTAATACCCCTAACTCCTAGGCCAGTGTTTGGGGGTGTTACATTTAGTGGTATCAGAGCTCTGGGTTCTAATCTGCTGGGATTTTAAGTTAGCCAGTCAGTCAGAAATGTCAGTATTAGTGTCTGAGTTTAACTGCTTGCTGTTGGACTTTCAGAATGCCGCCAAGAAGAGCTAATAACCCTCCAGGGAATGTGGCTGATGCTGTTCAGCAGTTTATGACGCAGCTCATGCAGACCATGGCTGCAGGGGGCGGTCCAGCTGGAGGAGGACCAGCTGGCGGAGCAGGCCCAGCTGGGGCGGATGCTGGAGGGAGGAACGTGAAGGCGCTTCAGGAGTTCATGAAGCTGAAGCCGCCGTCGTTTGATGGGGCAGGAGATCCCCAGGAGGCCAGCCACTGGCTGTCAGAGGTGGAGGATTTGCTGCGGGTGATGGGCTCTGAGGAGGAGCAGAAGGTCGACTTCGCCACCTTTCTGTTCAAGGCCGAAGCCAAGGAGTGGTGGAGGTCAGTGATGGGGAAGTTCCCACAGCCATGGACGTGGGAGCAGTTCATTGGGGAGTTCAACAAGCAGTTCTACCCCGACGTCTACAAGGATCAGCGCATCCTGGAGTATAACCGACTACGCCAGGGTCGGGATATGAGTGTGGAGGAGTACGTCCGGAAGTTTATCAGCCTATCTAAGTTTGCACCTGAGCCTGACGAGCATAGGAAGGCCAGGAAGTTTGAGAGTGGCTTGAGGCCAGACATCCGTTCTGCTGTGACGCCGCTGCGTCACAAGACCTTCAGGGACGTAGCTGATGTCGCCCTGTTGGTAGAGGCTGACTTGAGAGGTCGTCAGTCTGGAGGGAAGGACCAGAAGAGGAAGCAGAGGTCCGATGACAGTGATAGGAGGGATCAGTCTGCTTCTCAGAAGAAGCAGTCTACTGGGACCGAGCTGGAGACCGCTCTGGAGACCGCGCACGAGATAGAGGTGGTTCGTCTTCGTCAGCTCCCGCTCCGAAGTGCCGGGTCTGCGGCAAGTTTCATAGAGGCCAGGACTGCTACAGGAAGTCTGGAGCCTGCTTCAAGTGTGGGTCCTTGGAGCATAGGATTGCTGATTGCCCTCAGGCTGAGAGGAGCAGAGGTAGTTCTGGAGGTAGAGCCGTTGAGTCTGCTTCAGGGTCCAGAGATCGAGACCGGGCTGAGCAGAAGAAGCCCCAGGGCCAGGCCAGAGTGTACGCGATGGCTGGAGAGAGGACCGATCGACTGACAGAGTTGTCACAGGTATTCTCCAGCTGTCATCTCGTTCTGTTTTCTGTTTGTTTGACTCTGGAGCCACCCACTCTTTTATTTCTGCTGAGTTAGTGGGTGAGCTCGGTTTGCCTGTGGTGCCTCTGGGTGTTGAGTTGTGTGTGCATAGTCCATTAGTTAGGGACTCTTCTATGTTGTTGAATTCTGTTTGCAAAGATAGTCCTGTGTTAGTCAGAGATAGGACTCTGTGTGCTAACCTCATCCCGATGGAGATGACTTCTTTTGATGTGATTCTGGGCATGGATTGGCTTGCTGCGCACCATGCCCATATTGATTGTGCTGCTTCGAGAGTCACTTTTGAGGAGCCGGGTCAGCCCCGTCTAGTTGTAGCAGGGAATGGACTCCCGTGCTCGCCGCCAGTCATATCAGCGATGCAGGCGTTCCGTTTTCTGAGGAAAGGATGCCAGGGATATCTGTGCTACATCCCTGAGGTTCGCAAGGATGCGAAGTTGGAGGAGATTCCAGTGGTCAGAGACTTCCCCGACGTGTTCCAGGACGACGTACCTGGGCTTCCCCCTGTCAGAGAGGTGGAGTTCTCGATCGAGCTCGCACCTGAGACTCAGCCGATTTCGAAGGCCCCATACCGGATGGCGCCTGCTGAGCTCAAGGAGTTGAAGGTCCAGTTGCAGGAGCTGCTGGATAAGGGCTTCATTCGCCCTAGTGTGTCGCCTTGGGGACGCCAGTGTTGTTCGTTAAGAAGAAGGACGGTAGTATGCGGTTGTGCATTGACTACAGGGAGCTCAACAAGGTTACCATTAAGAATAGGTATCCTCTCCCGCGCATAGACGACTTGTTCGACCAGTTAGCAGAGCTAAGGTGTTTTCGAAGATCGATCTGAGGTCCGGTTATCATCAGCTGAGGATTAAGGCAGACGATGTGCCTAAGTCCGCTTTCAGGACTCGTTATGGACACTACGAGTTCCTTGTGATGCCATTCGGTCTGACGAATGCGCCTTCTGTATTTATGGACATGATGAACCGGTGTTCAAGCCGTTTTTGGACCAGTTCGTGGTAGTCTTTATTGATGACATCTTGGTGTATTCCAAGAGTGCTGAGGAGCACGAGGAGCATTTGAGGACCGTTCTCCAGACTCTGAGGGAGAACGAGTTGTATGCGAAGCTGAAGAAGTGTGAGTTCTGGTTGGACCAGGTGGTATTCTTGGGACATGTGGTCTCTAAGGATGGTATCTCCGTGGATCCGGAGAAGATTCGAGCTATTACTGAGTGGGCCAGGCCTACTAATGTTGGGGATATTCGTAGTTTCCTTGGATTGGCGGGCTATTACCGCAAGTTTGTGGAGGGCTTCTCCAAGTTGGTGATTCCGTTGACTCGTCTGCTTCAGAAGGATGTGAAGTTCGAGTGGAGCGATGCTGTGAGCAGTGTTTTCTGGAGCTGAAGAAGAGGTTGACTACTGCGCCGATCTTGACTCTTCCAGAGGGGACCGAGGGTCTAGAGGTGTTCTGTGATGCGTCCCATAAAGGACTTGGATGTGTGCTGATGCAGCATGGGAAGGTGGTTGCATATGGCTCTCGTCAGTTGAAGCCATATGAGAAGAACTATCCGACCCACGACCTGGAGTTAGCTGCTGTGGTGTTTGCTCTGAAGATTTGGAGGCACTATCTGTATGGAGCAGCGTGCAAAGTTTATACTGACCATAAGAGCCTCAAGTATCTGTTCACTCAGAAGGAGTTGAACTTGAGGCAGAGGAGGTGGCTGGAGTTGCTACACGACTACGACTTAGAGATCCTCTACCATCCGGGTAGGGCGAATGTGGTTGCTGATGCGCTCAGTAGGAGGGGTCCGTCCGGGACCGTTTGTGCTTTATCTAGTGTGGAGAGGTCTGCTCAGGAGTTGCAGCGCATGGGTATCTGGGTCGTCCGTCCAGAGAGGTCTGGGATTTTAGCAACACTACAGATTCAGCCTACCTTGATCGACAGGATCAAGGCCAGTCAGAGCTGATGTCAGTTTGGTAAGATCAGAGATGAGTTGCTGCGGTCAGGAGTCTGAGTTCAGAGTTTCAGAGGATGGCTGCCTGAGGTTCAGAGACCGTGTCTGTGTGCCTGCAGATGACACTCTGAGACGTGAGATCATGCAGGAGGCTCATGGAGCTCCTTACTCGGTGCACCCAGGAGGTGTGAAGATGTACCGGGACCTACGTGAGACATTCTGGTGGAGCAATGAAGAGGGACATTTCTGACTTTGTATCCAGATGTCGGACCTGTCAGCAGGTCAAAGCCGAACATCAGAGACCAGCTGGTTTGCTTCAGCCTCTTCCCGTTCCGGAGTGGAAGTGGGAGAGCGTCGGTATGGACTTTGTTATGGGACTGCCGAAGACTCCGAGGGGTTTTGATGCAGTTTGGGTCATTGTGGACCGGCTCACGAAGAGCGCTCACTTCCTACCAGTCAGGAAGACCTTCAGTTTGCACCGTTTAGCCCAGTTGTACATGGATGAGATTGTGCGTCTACATGGGGTTCCTGCTTCGATTGTGTCTGACAGAGATCCGAGGTTTGTGTCCAGATTCTGGCAGAGTTTGCATCAGGCTTTGGGGACGAAGTTGTCTTCAGTCAGCTTATCATCCTCAGTCAGATGGTCAGACAGAGAGGACGAATCAGGTCCTAGAGGACATGCTCAGGGCATGTGTACTCGACTTTGGGGGCAGCTGGGATCAGCACGTGCGCTGATAGAGTTCGCGTACAATAATAGCTTTCAGACCAGTATTGGGATGGCACCGTTCGAGGCCTTGTATGGCAGGAGGTGCAGATCACCCATCTGTTGGGATGATCTGAAGGAGAGAGCTGTGATTGGTCCAGACTTGGTTCAGGATGCTGTGGGCAAGATTCAGTCGATTAGAGAGCGCTTGCTTGTGGCTCAGAGTCGTCAGAAGAGCTACGCCGATCAGAGGAGACGACCTCTAGAGTTTGAGGTGGGCGACCATGTGTATTTGAAGGTTTCCCCAGTTCGAGGAGTCGTTCGTTTTGGGAAGAGAGGCAAGCTTAGCCCTCGTTTTGTGGGTCCTTTTGAGATCCTAGAGAGGATCGGACCGGTTGCCTATCGTTTGGCTCTGCCTCCGTCTTTAGCAGCAGTGCACAGTGTGTTCCACGTTTCTATGCTGAGGAAGTATATTCCGGACCCATCTCATGTGATCGACTTCAGTCCGCTTCAGTTGAGGGAGGACTTCACGTTCGAGGCAGTTCCTTCGAGGATTTTGCCCGGATGTTCGTAAGCTCAGAAAAGACCATGCCCTTGGTGAAGGTGCAGTGGTCGGCAGTCTGAGGAAGAGGCGACCTGGGAGGTCGAAAGCGAAGTCCGTTCTAAGTTTCCCGCCCTCTTCGAGCAGTAGGTATGTTTTAATTTCGAGGACGAAATTCTTTTAAGGGGGAGGTGATGTTATAACCCAAGATTTGGTTATATTTTATTTCGTCACAAGTGGCCTTACACTATTGTATTTGGATTTAGGACATGGACGTCCTTCTGAATAAAGATGGGTAGAAGGGTCTTTCTTCCTTTCCATTTAAATTCTGGTGAGATTAACTAATAACCTCTTATTATTTTATTCTTTCCTTCTTAATTACCCTCACTTCTAATCACGTTCTCACGATCATTCACGCTCCTCTTCCTTGCTCTCTCTCTCTCTCTCTCTCTAAAGCCGTTCCTTCTCTCGATCAGTCAAGCCTCATTATTCTGCTGTCAAGGTTCCACTGCAGATTGCTAGTCCTTGCGAATTGCTGGTTTCTTCGAGGTAGGGTGGTCAGATTGCTTTCTCTTTGATTCTTCGGTTCTATGGTTCTGAGGATTTTCGCTTTCTAATTCCCCTCTGCAATCTGATTGTGAATCAGTGGCTACTCCGCATTCTCTGTCAATTCTCTTCTACTGTTGGCGTCGTCCGCGAATCCGTTGTCCTACTGTCAGATTCAGGTGAGAATAGTATTCCCGTTCAGGTTACAGTTTCAGTTTCGGGGTTTTGGTTGCGTTTCTGATTTGGGATTGCAATTGTGTTTCGCTCAGTGTTTTGGTTTGCGTTCGGTCTGCGTTCGAGGGTCTACTCTGGCTGGATTCTGCTATTCAGAATTGAGGAATTTGTCTCTGCTGTATACTGAGGTAGGTGGCTTTCGGATTCGATCCGTGTGTTCAGCCTTGGGGAGTTTGGGTTCTGCAAATTAACTCACTGATTTGATCTTGTGTTTGTGTGTGGTTTATGTCTGTTTAATGCCATTTCAATGGATTAAACCCCAAGGTTGTTTTGTAAATGTGTGTGTTGATTTGATTGGTTTGTGCCTCTGTTCGTGTAAATTCGCCTCTGTTTCTGAAATTCGGCGTGTCCGAACTTCTGTCCGACCATTGAAGTTCGGACATGCCCTTCTGCGCTCTGGATTTCTGAACTGTTTGGTGTGTCCGAACTTCCGTCCGAGCTTCTAAGTTCGGACGGGGTGCGAGGACGAGTCCGGCTTACGAGTTTCGAAAGGTGTCCGAACTTGTAAGCCCGGACATAAGTTCGGACACCCCCCTTTCTCATTCCTCTGATTTTGCTCGACTTGTGTCCGAACATTGATGTCCGGACACAAGCTCGGACACTCCGCGTACCTGTTTTCGTAAAACGTCCGAACATCCGTCCGAACATGGATGTTCGGACATCTCTGTCTTTGCTTCTGTTTTGAGTCTCGACTTGTGTCCGAACATCGATGTCCGGACACAATTTCGGACAGGCTACTGTTTTGGCCATAACTTGCTCGTTTGAGCTCCGTTTTGACTTCCGTTTGCGGGGTTGGATTCCCCTTTTGATTTCCAAGCCATCTATGTGCTTTCTGGTGCCTTTGGTGCACATATGCTTATCTGTATTTAAGCTTCTGTTTTGGGACCTAGTTATCTCTGTGTCTGAGCCTTTGGATGGCTGGTTTCGCTGTCTCGTAGCGCGCTATGTAGGATCCTTCTGTTCACGGGTGATGTTCCCCGTTCTGTCCACGGGTGTTTACACCTGTTCTGTTTACGAGTGAGGTTTCCTCGTTCTGTTCACGAGCTGGTTGCTCGTTCTGTCTGTATGCTGTGATCGCTAGTGTCCCACTCTGTTTTCTGCTTCTGTCTGCTTCTGACTCTGTTTAGTCCTCTATTGTGTGGACTTCTGTTCTGTTTCTGACATGCTTATGGCTCCTTTGACTCCTTCTGATTTGACATTATTCTATAAAATGTTTTGAGCATGCTGGTTGATGAAGTTTGTCATCTACTGGGCATAGTTGTGTGCTCATTCCCCTACTTTATCTAACATTGCAGATTGATCAGCGAGGATCACTTTGCTCAGCTCTGGACTTTAGTTTATTTGTTATTTCGTTCTTTTGAGACTTTGTATTTGACTTGAGCCTTTGGACTCCTTTTGTTAGCTTCCGCTTCTGACATTCGTTTGGTGGGTTCTGTAATAACTTTGGGATGTTACGACATCATTTTGGTTTATACTTTATTCGAGTATTCATTTGGGCCTTATTTGATTATCTGTATAAGTCCGTTTATTAGAGCCTTGCGTTATTATGTAATAATACGCGGCGTGTAATACCCCTAACTCCTAGGCCAGTGTTTGGGGTGTTACAGTATATGTCTCAACTAAAAAGTTTAGGTTTTATAATTAAACTTCATCAACATTTAAACCATTCCCAAGTTTCATGTCCTAAACATAAAAAACCTAATTTTATTAAAATCAAAATTAGTATAGTATTATAAATAGTAATGATACACATTAAATTGTATTATAAAACATTTTAAAGCAAAACATCTATAGTTTGTAGCAAAACATCCATGTGTGGGAAGAGTAACAACATAGTTTATGAATGTGTTATTACAACAAGGCTCGAGATGCTTGAAGATGTTCAATATTATATATATATATATCATTTGTGAGCAATGAACACTATGGATGTCTAAACTCCATTATGTGTTTTGGTTTCAGTATTATTTTTACAGTTGGAACAACTATAGTAGATTTAGATTTAGATTTAGCAAAACATTCGGGTGGATTCGGTTCGGGTTGATTCGGTTCGGGTGAATTCGGTTCGGGTGGATTCGGTTATACCAAATTTCGGTTTGATTCGGTTTTGGTTTGGTTCGGTTCGGATTTTCGGGTCACATTTCGGGTCACGCTATTCGGTTTAAGTTCGGGTTCGGATCGGGTTGGATCGGTTCGGTTTTTCTGGTTCGGGTCACCTTTGCCAGGTCTACTTAAGAGTGTAGGGGTAGATCTAGTAAGTAGAATATCATCTACGTATATAAGAACATAGACGATATCTGTTCCTTGATGATAGATGAACAAGGAGTGGTCAGATGTGACATTTTAAAACCTAGCTCCAAAAGGTAGTCACTTAACTTAGCATACCAAACACGGGGGGACTGCTTCAGACCATATAGTGATCGTTTTAGAAGACAAACATGATCAGGGTAGGTTGTACTTACAAAACCTGGGGGCTGTTTGGTATACACAGTGTCAGTTAGATCCCCGTGCAAAAAGGCATTTTGCACATCCAATTGCTTAAGAGGCCAAGCTTTTGAAACCGCAATGGAGACAATAAGTCTGATAGTAGTGTGCTTCACAACCGGGCTAAAGGTTTCACTGTAGTCCAGACCTTGGGTTTGAGAGAAGCCTTGAGCAACTAACCGTGCTTTTGCGGTTCAACAGAACCATCACTCTTCCTTTAGTCCTAAAAACCCACTTTACTCCTAAAATGTTCATACTGGGTTTTGGGAACCAAAACCCAAGTTTGATTGTTTTGGAGAGCCTGAAATTCCTTATTCATAGCTGATAGCCAATCAGGGTTAGCTAAGGCCTGCTTCAGTGTAGGATCATCAGGAGTAGATGAAAGACTTGTGAGATGGGTAGTATAAGGAATGGTACCATCGGTTCTCACAAGGGGTTTTAAGCTGTTGGTTCTGGATCTTGTGGTCATTGGGTGTTGGGTGGTAGGAAGAGGAGGAATGTCTGGTACAACAGCAGCAGGAGGGTCTGGACATTGAGAGGGAGAAGTGGAGGTAGAGGATGTTTGTGAAGAAGGTGAGGGGTAATCAGGAGAACTGGACGTAGGTGGAGTAGTAGGGTCTCAGGTGGAGAATGGGTGGGGGTAGTTTGGTGAGAACTATGATCTGAGGAGGAGCTGGTGGTTTGATCTGATAAGGAATGGTTTGGGAGATCTGGGTTAGGGACAGCAGGCTGGGATGAAAAATCAGGAAGTAAAAGAGAGAGATTGGATGGGTATTAGCTGAAACTGAGTCAGGCTAGTGTGAGCCATAAGAAAAGTGGTTTCATCAAAGATGACATCCCTTGAGATGTACATCCGACCAATAGCTAGGTGCAAACATAAGTAACCTGTATGATTAGATGAGTACCCCAAAAACAAGCACTGATTTGAACGAAATGCCAACTTATGAGCTTGATAAGGGCGAAGATTAGGATAACTTGCACACCCAAAAACCTTTAGCATGGTGTAGTCAGGAGACTGATGAAACATGGCCTGATATGGAGAAGAGTGATTTAATACTGCTGTAGGAGTTCTGTTCATTAAGTACACTTGTTCTGAAAGCATAGGACAATAGGAAAGTGGCATAGATGCTTGAGCCAATAATGTAATACCTTTATCCACCACAAATCTGTGTCGACTTTCAACAGCCCCATTCTGTTGATAATAGTGGGGACAAATAATCCGGTGATGAATTCCTTCCTGCTGAAAAACAGAAGCCAAGGCCTTAAACTCCCCTCCCCATCAGTTTGAACTGATCTGATTGAGGAACAATAGTAATTACTCACTAACTTAGAAAAGGTAGTGAAAACAGAATAAACATCTGACTTTAAACGCAGAGGGAAAAGCCACATAAACTTTGTAAAATCATCAACAATGAGCAGAAAGTACTTAAAGCCATCAACAGATTGTATATAGGCAGGGCCCCATAGGTCCATAAATAGTAGCTCAAAAGGGAATTTAGTCTTGGTAACAGAGGGGGGTGGGGAAGGGCATGAAGTTTGCCTAAACAACATGAGGAACAAAACTGCAAGGGAGTATTTACAATAGGTAGATGAAAAAGAAATTGTTCTTTTGGTGGTAGAAACTGAAGGATGGCCAAGCCTCCAATGCCAATGGTTGGGGAAGCCTTGACACTTAGATTGAGCTGAGGAGTTGATGAGGAAGGAAGCTTGGGGAAGACATAAATGCCATCCTTAACTGGACCTTGGAGCAGGACTTGATGAGTATGAATGTCCTTCAAAACAAAATTTTGGGTGAAACTCAAAATAAATGTGATTGTCAAGGCATAATTTATGAACCGACAGTAAATTCTTAGTGAGATGTGGGATGTGAATAATATTGTTGAGCTTAAACATTCTTGTGGGAGTGAGTAAAGTACCCATACCCTGATGTGAGATAGGAACACTGGAACCATCACCAAGATTAATAGAATCAGAACCAGCATAGTCAGACCCAGTAATATTCAGACGAGATAAGTCACCAGTGAAATGGTGAGAGGCCGCAGAGTCTAGCAACCATTCTGAGGCAGTAGAGGAGGGGTTATAAACTGTAGTATTAGCATTAAACGTGCTAGGTAAAGGGGCCTGATGAGAGTAATCATATCTAAAATAGCATGTGGTAGCCTGATGATTCTTTTTCCCACAAATTTGACAAGGAATGCGATTATCAGGCTGGCCTGAAAAAATATGTTTGTTGCTGACTGCCTCGAGCAGTGGATTGAGTGTTACGGCCTCTTCCTCTATTTCCTCTGCCTCGTTGATTTCTTCCTCTGTTAGATCCAAAGGAATTTCCAGAACTGGAATTGGTGCCTGAAACTGTGGCATTTGCAGTGACAGAACCTAAAAGCTGCTGATTTTGTTGATTTAATGTAGCTTCAAACTGTAGCAGAGTGCTAAGGATATCGAAGGGAGCCATCTTATCTTTAGTAGCATAGATTATAGTGGAGACGAGATTATACTCCATAGAAGGCCCTTTAACAGATAAGTCTGAAATTCACCATCAGTAACAGTACGACCAGCACTACCCAGAGAATGAACCAGGCTTCTAGCTCGGTTAAAATAGGCTGCTATTCCTTCATCTCCTTTCTTAGTGAGACTTGCAATTTGCAAGTGATACTGTCCCACTTGAGCAGCGCTTTGAGCTGCATACACACTATGGATTCTTTCCCATAACTCCTTAGATGTAGTGCAGCCGATGAGAGAAATAATGACAGTTTCAGTGAGGGTCATGTAAATTACAGACATTATAAGCTGATCTTGATTTAACCACTTGGTATACTCTGGATTAATACTATCATTCTGTGTTTTTGCAGGAGCAGAATATGACCCATCGACAAATTTATATAAATCATTTCCACATAGAAAAGGGACAATAGTTGTCTGCCAGAGGTTAAAGTTATTTGGGATAACTTTATCAGGTTACCTGCTGCATATATATATCCAACTCATTTTATAAATCCAAAAAACTAATATTCAATGTCGTAACTACAACACCCCACTGTGACGAGCCTCCTTATCTTCTCATCCCGCCTCCTCATATGCTCCTCCATTTCTCTTATATTGTTCCATCTCTGCTTCTTGGCATCAACCTCTTTGCTCGTCAAGCAGATTTAGTAGCTTAATAAGCTTAATAGCTGTAATAGGAGTAGAAAATTGCATGTTTCAGCATGAATACCTCCCAAGGGATAGTGCAAAAATAGAAGCAAACTGTTAATAAAGCAGTTCACGCAATAAGCAATATAACAGTAAAAAAAAGAGCAGATCTTGTTTCAAAAAACTAACCACACCTGAGAGAAAATGGTCAGTATCTGAGTCTGCAAGGCCTTCATGACCGATATGGAGATGCACATATGCTAATGATGAGAATGTATATATGCCACCAACCTGGACAACACTATCCGGAAAATGATTTTTTAATTCATCCACAGAGCCTGCAAATTATCATTGTCATGAAGATCAACGTAACTGCAAATAAATAGCATATACATGAGGGTAATAAGCCCGGGAAAACTTACCAAGCAGAACAAACAGTTGGTGAGCTGGGGCATCAGCAAGCAGCTGCAAGTCATTTGGACTGTTCTTGTAGTGCGATGCAACATAAAGAGCCATCATCCTCTACATGATCAACATGTATAAGTTATGCCTAACAATTGTTTCGTCAAATTTTTTTCATAACTTACAAGAGGGGATGTTCCAGGTCAAACACTTTTTCCAGCTCAGCCAAATCAATCACCTTTTACCTGCAAGAAGAGCTCACTCTCCTTATGCCCTGAAAACAGTGTATCTCGATTGACATGATAAAGATCACATTGGTCCAGAGAATACAACCTATTAGCAAGAAAATAGTGTTAAACAAATTAAAAAATTTATAATAAAAAAGTGATGAAATGGATCAATGACTTCTGACCTCCTGAGATTGGGAATAAAATCAGCAGCATCCAGGCATAGCAACCTGTTAAGCCATAACTCAATTGGATCACCAGGTGCATATCTAATAGAATCATTCAGTTTAACCTCCTTGAATAGTTGACCTGCATTTACGGTTTAGCCAATGCACTTATAGGTTGAGAATACAAGTTAAGAACCAGGCCATTCTTGTAAATTCGTCATATGAACCATTGGGTCAAGCTCGGTTGCAATGAAAATGCATCCTGGATTCTCACGTATGCACAGGGTAGCATACCTGTACAGTTAAAGAGTAGCAAGGTGGCTAAGCTAAATATGTAGCATCAAAAAACAAGTACGGAATTACAGGAGGTATGATGCATAATTAATGGATTGAGTGATCTACTGACATGAGCTTGTAGTAGTTTATGTAGTGGTCCATGCCCACAACAATAGCTCCTACCTACATCGTCAGATGATATATGTCATAATGTAACAATAATGCCTGCCATAGTTAGAAAAGAAGATCAAGCTGTATAGAAAGAAGCCATTTAGAAACTCTAGTTTGTAAACTACATTACACTTTTATCATGATCGAAGAGGCGATTTGCTTCGAACTCAACTATTTTTTCCCACTCCTGCAAATAAAGTTTAAATGGTAAGACAGAAGTTCGAGAAACTCACAGAAAAGACGATCTTGCAATAATATAACAGCTATGTTTCATTTCTCTGTTTACTGCTTTAAGCTATTTTTTCATTCTCTTTCGACACTTGAGCAGCAGAGCTAACATGCAGTAACAACGTACTCTGTAAGCTACCTACGAAATCAAGAGTAATGTTTTCTGTTGATTCGGAAACACTATGTTCCATCAACTCATATCTACTTTCTCAACATAAAGGGAAAACCCAGTGACCAAGGCATTGAAAATAATAGCAGAGGCATTGAACAATAAACTTACAGGACCACCTAGGCAGGTAAATCCAGCAGCTTCAAGTTCCTCTATTAAACCCGGTACACAATCACGTAAATCTACAATAGAAGTCAAGAGCAGTAAAATTCAATCAACTTACGTGATCATAGAATTGAAATAGAATATAATGGTTGCATTTATGTACTAGTGCTACCCAAGACAGTACTAGCTCTATAGCTAATATGACTACATAAAAAAATGTAAGCTGTCAATGGAGATACAATACATACATACCTTTTTATCCTGATGTAATTCAATGGAGTTCAGATACATGGCAGCGGCATAGGTGGAACTAAATATTTCATCCTGTGCAAATTTTAGAGTAATTAATGTCAGAAATTGTAAATGTAAACTTTCAAAACTGAGATAACAGTTTAACAGATATGGTTGCAGGGCATGTCTAGTTCTGAAGATACACAATTTGATCGACCTCAGAAACAGAAATTCCCAAGGCCTTGAATTTCTCAATACATTGGCTTCTTGATTTGGTTGATTTATAGTCACAAACGCTACTGATTTTGCGTATATTCTTTGAATGGGGATCCATTTTGCAGCATCAGAACCAAACATTTAATGGTCTCATGTTTGCTATGTGACTACTCACTCTATTGACGAATCTATCAATAAATTTGACAGCCCAAGTAGAAACGTAGCCAAAACAGAGGTTTCCCTTCCTTGAGATATCAGAATTTGAAGACAAGTCAGATTCTTAAATCAATGCAAAAGGTTACCTGCTCACAACAAGATTCAACCAACAAACTGAATACACTCAAGTATCCATGAAGAAGTAAATTTATTGGTATCATTGAAAGACCTAAGCCCAAAAATGAAACACGGAGACCGTGCTGTATAAAACCAGCATCATCAGGCATTAGCAACTCGGCAATAAGACAGCAGCATAAGAATCTGGATCCTACCTACTGACTAACATTTTGAATTGAAGCAATCAGTGCGCAACTTTTAGTAAACAACCCTAATTATCCAACTACTGACAAAATAGAACCCTAATTATCATATTAGGTGTGATAGAAATGTTGTAGTTGCCAGAGAATAAGTATAGTTCTTGAAGTAAATTACCGGAGTAGAAGCGCGGGAGAACGATTCCAGCCCCAACGATTCCAGGCCCAACGATTCCAGCCCCAACACTTCCAGCCCCTCTTTGCGTTGGTGTACGATCGACAGAAGCAATACTAATCTGGCTTTGCGAGAGAACGAAGGAGGAATTCAATGGAATAGCAGCGCGGGAAAGTCTCTGGTATTCTTCAGCTGATTGGCTTGGCGAGAGCGACGGAGTGAGATACGAGAGAAAGAAATTTTTTGAAAGAAAGATAGAAAGCAGAGGAAAGCAGACTGATCGAGGAAGAATAAACTAGCCTGATGCACCGCGCTTTTCTTTTACCAAGCTTACCGACGGACACCTTCGGTCGGTATTTATGTAATTAAAACGACAGCATTTAGTTTTAATGAAGATACAATGGCTGTGTTTTTATAATATGATTACCGACGGAATAATCCATCGGTAATTACCTACGGATTATTCCGTCGGTAATCATATTATAAAAACGACAGCGTCTGCATTAAAATCGTCTATCACTATGAATCAAATACCGAGGGATTTTAGAACGTAGGTAATTACCGATGGATTATTCCGTTGGTAAACATCCTAAAAAATGACAACGTTTTAAGTAATCTCGCCCGCTTATATATGAAAGAGTTATTACCGACGGAACTTATCCGTAGGTAATTACCGACGGAACTATTCCGTAGGTAATTTGTATGTAGTGTTTCAGCTTAAACTCTCGCCTGTCACTACGAAACAATTACCGACGGAATGAAGTGAGTAGGTAATTACCGACGGAATATTCCGTAGGTAATTTGATGGCATTATGCGCGCCATCACCGCCAGGCCTCCCACACTTTTCCCTTCAATTTACCTACGAAATATTCCATCGGTAATTTTTTTGGAAATCCGTTGGTATTCCGTAGGTAACAAGTTAACTAGGGTCTGGTATTATAAACCGTAGGTATTCCGTCGGGAATTACCTACGGAATATTTTCCGTAGGTAATTTCCGTAGGTAAACTATTGTTTTCTAGTAGTGACACAAGTTCGGACAGGCTACTGTTTTGGCCATAACTTGCTCGTTTGAGCTCCGTTTTGACTTCCGTTTGCGGGGTTGGATTCCCCTTCTGATTTCCAAGCCATCTATGTGCTTTCTGGTGCCTTTGGTGCACATATGCTTATCTGTATTTAAGCTTCTGTTTTGGGACCTAGTTATCTCTGTGTCTGAGCCTTTGGATGGCTGGTTTCGCTGTCTCGTAGCGCGCTATGTAGGATCCTTCTGTTCACGGGTGATGTTCCCCGTTCTGTCCATGGGTGTTTACACCTGTTCTGTTTACGAGTGAGGTTTCCTCGTTCTGTTCACGAGCTGGTTGCTCATTCTGTCTGTATGCTGTGATCGCTAGTGTCCCACTCTGTTTTCTGCTTCTGTCTGCTTCTGACTCTGTTTAGTCCTCTATTGTGTGGACTTCTGTTCTGTTTCTGACATGCTTATGGGTTCCTTTGACTCCTTCTGATTTGACATTATTCTATAAAATGTTTTGAGCATGCTGGTTGATGAAGTTTGTCATCTACTGGGCATAGTTGTGTGTTCATTCCCCTACTTTATCTAACATTGTAGATTGATCAGCGAGGATCACTTTGCTCAGCTCTGGACTTTAGTTTATTTGTTATTTCGTTCTTTTGAGACTTTGTATTTGACTTGAGCCTTTGGACTCCTTTTGTTAGCTTCCGCTTCTGACATTCGTTTGGTGGGTTCTGTAATAACTTTGGGATGTTACGACATCATTTTGGTTTATACTTTATTCGAGTATTCATTTGGGCCTTATTTGATTATCTGTATAAGTCCGTTTATTAGAGCCTTGCGTTATTATGTAATAATACGCGGCGTGTAATACCCCTAACTCCTAGGCCAGTGTTTGGGGTGTTACATTTAGTGGTATCAGAGCTCTGGGTTCTAATCTGCTGGGATTTTAAGTTAGCCAGTCAGTCAGAAATGTCAGTATTAGTGTCTGAGTTTAACTGCTTGCTGTTGGACTTTCAGAATGCCGCCAAGAAGAGCTAATAACCCTACAGGGAATGTGGCTGATGCTGTTCAGCAGTTTATGACGCAGCTCATACAGACCATGGCTGCAGGGGGCGGTCCAGCTGGAGGAAGACCAGCTGGCGGAGCAGGCCCAGCTGGGGCGGATGCTGGAGGGAGGAACGTGAAGGCGCTTCAGGAGTTCATGAAGCTGAAGCCGCCGTCGTTTGATGGGGCAGGAGATCCCCAGGAGGCCAGCCACTGGCTGTCAGAGGTGGAGGATTTGCTGCGGGTGATGGGCTCTGAGGAGGAGTAGAAGGTCGACTTCGCCACCTTTCTGTTCAAGGCCGAAGCCAAGGAGTGGTGGAGGTCAGTGATGGGGAAGTTCCCACAGCCATGGACGTGGGAGCAGTTCATTGGGGAGTTCAACAAGCAGTTCTACCCCGACGTCTACAAGGATCAGCGCATCCTGGAGTATAACCGACTACGCCAGGGTCGGGATATGAGTGTGGAGGAGTACGTCCGGAAGTTTATCAGCCTATCTAAGTTTGCACCTGAGCCTGACGAGCATAGGAAGGCCAGGAAGTTTGAGAGTGGCTTGAGGCCAGACACCCGTTCTGCTGTGACGCCGCTGCGTCACAAGACCTTCAGGGACGTAGCTGATGTCGCCCTGTTGGTAGAGGCTGACTTGAGAGGTCGTCAGTCTGGAGGGAAGGACCAGAAGAGGAAGCAGAGGTCCGATGACAGTGATAGGAGGGATCAGTCTGCTTCTCAGAAGAAGCAGTCTACTGGGGACCGAGCTGGAGACCGCTCTGGAGACCGCGCACGAGATAGAGGTGGTTCGTCTTCGTCAGCTCCCGCTCCGAAGTGCCGGGTCTGCGGCAAGTTTCATAGAGGCCACTGCTACAGGAAGTCTGGAGCCTGCTTCAAGTGTGGGTCCTTGGAGCATAGGATTGCTGATTGCCCTCAGGCTGAGAGGAGCAGAGGTAGTTCTGGAGGTAGAGCCGTTGAGTCTGCTGCAGGGTCCAGAGATCGAGACCGGGCTGAGCAGAAGAAGCCCTAGGGCCAGGCCAGAGTGTACGCGATGGCTGGAGAGAGGGACCGATCGACTGACAGAGTTGTCACAGGTATTCTCCAGCTGTCATCTCGTTCTGTTTTCTGTTTGTTTGACTCTGGAGCCACCCACTCTTTTATTTCTGCTGAGTTAGTGGGTGAGCTTGGTTTGCCTGTGGTGCCTCTGGGTGTTGAGTTGTGTGTGCATAGTCCATTAGTTAGGGACTCTTCTATGTTGTTGAATTCTGTTTGCAAAGATAGTCCTGTGTTAGTCAGAGATAGGACTCTGTGTGCCAACCTCATCCCGATGGAGATGACTTCTTTTGATGTGATTCTGGGCATGGATTGGCTTGCTGCGCACCATGCCCATATTGATTGTGCTGCTTCGAGAGTCACTTTTGAGGAGCCGGGTCAGCCCCGTCTAGTTGTAGCAGGGAATGGACTCCCGTGCTCGCCGCCAGTCATTTCAGCGACGCAGGCGTTCCGTTTTCTGAGGAAAGGATGCCAGGGATATCTGTGCTACATCCCTGAGGTTCGCAAGGATGCGAAGTTGGAGGAGATTCCAGTGGTCAGAGACTTCCCCGACGTGTTCCAGGATGACGTACCTGGGCTTCCCCCTGTCAGAGAGGTGGAGTTCTCGATCGAGCTCGCACCTGAGACTCAGCCGATTTCGAAGGCCCCATACCGGATGGCGCCTGCTGAGCTCAAGGAGTTGAAGGTCCAGTTGCAGGAGCTGCTGGATAAGGGCTTCATTCGCCCTAGTGTGTCGCCTTGGGGAACGCCAGTGTTGTTCGTTAAGAAGAAGGACGGTAGTATGCGGTTGTGCATTGACTACAGGGAGCTCAACAAGGTTACCATTAAGAATAGGTATCCTCTCCCGCGCATAGACGACTTGTTCGACCAGTTAGCAAGAGCTAAGGTGTTTTCGAAGATCGATCTGAGGTCCGGTTATCATCAGCTGAGGATTAAGGCAGACGATGTGCCTAAGTCCGCTTTCAGGACTCGTTATGGACACTACGAGTTCCTTGTGATGCCATTCGGTCTGACGAATGCGCCTTCTGTATTTATGGACATGATGAACCGAGTGTTCAAGCCGTTTTTGGACCAGTTCGTGGTAGTCTTTATTGATGACATCTTGGTGTATTCCAATCTTCTGGAGGCACGAGGAGCATTTTGAGGACCGTTCTCCAGACTCTGAGGGAGAACGAGTTGTATGCGAAGCTGAAGAAGTGTGAGTTCTGGTTGGACCAGGTGGTATTCTTGGGACATGTGGTCTCTAAGGATGGTATCTCCGTGATCCGGAGAAGATTCAGCTATTACTGAGTGGGCCCTACTAATGTTGGGGATATTCGTAGTTTCCTTGGATTGGCGGGCTATTACCGCAAGTTTGGGGGCTCTCCAAGTTGGTGATTCCGTTGACTCGTCTGCTTCAGAAGGATGTGAAGTTCGAGTGGAGCGATGTCTGTGAGCAGTGTTTTCTGGAGCTGAAGAAGAGGTTGACTACTGCGCCGATCTTGACTCTTCCAGAGGGGACCGAGGGTCTAGAGGTGTTCTGTGATGCGTCCCATAAAGGACTTGGATGTGTGCTGATGCAGCATGGGAAGGTGGTTGCATATGGCTCTCGTCAGTTGAAGCCATATGAGAACTATCCGACCCACGACCTGGAGTTAGCTGCTGTGGTGTTTGCTCTGAAGATTTGGAGGCACTATCTGTATGGAGCAGCGTGCAAAGTTTATACTGACCATAAGAGCCTCAAGTATCTGTTCACTCAGAAGGAGTTGAACTTGAGGCAGAGGAGGTGGCTGGGTTGCTACACTACGACTTAGAGATCCTCTACTATCCGGGTAGGGCGAATGTGGTTGCTGATGCGCTCAGTAGGAGGGGTCCGTCCGGGACCGTTTGTGCTTTATCTGGTGTGGAGAGGTCTGCTCAGGAGTTGCAGCGCATGGGTATCTGGGTCGTTCGTCCAGAGAGGTCTGGGATTTTAGCAGCACTACAGATTCAGCCTACCTTGGTCGACAGGATCAAGGCCAGTCAGAAGCTTGATGTCAGTTTGGGTAAGATCAGAGATGAGTTAGCTGCGGGTCAGGAGTCTGAGTTCAGAGTTTCAGAGGATGGCTGCCTGAGGTTCAGAGACCGTGTCTGTGTGCCTGCAGATGACACTCTGAGACGTGAGATCATGCAGAAGGCTCATGGAGCTCCTTACTCGGTGCACCCAGGAGGTGTGAAGATGTACCGGGACCTACGTGAGACATTCTGGTGGAGCAATATGAAGAGGACATTTCTGACTTTGTATCCAGATGTCGGACCTGTCAGCAGGTCAAAGCCGAACATCAGAGACCAGCTAGTTTGCTTCAGCCTCTTCCCGTTCCGGAGTGGAAGTGGGAGAACGTCGGTATGGACTTTGTTATGGGACTGCCGAAGACTCCGAGGGGTTTTGATGCAGTTTGGGTCATTGTGGACCGGCTCACGAAGACGCTCACTTCCTACCAGTCAGGAAGACCTTCAGTTTGCACCGTTTAGCCCAGTTGTACATGGATGAGATTGTGCGTCACATGGGGTTCCTGCTTCGATTGTGTCTGACAAGATCCGAGGTTTGTGTCCAGATTCTGGCAGAGTTTGCATCAGGCTTTGGGGACGAAGTTGTCTTTCAGCTCAGCGTATCATCCTCAGTCAGATGGTCAGACAGAGAGGACGAATCAGGTCCTAGAGGACATGCTCAGGGCATGTGTACTCGACTTTGGGGGCTCTGGGATCAGCACGTTGCGCTGATAGAGTTCGCGTACAATAATAGCTTTCAGACCAGTATTGGGATGGCACCGTTCGAGGCCTTGTATGGCAGGAGGTGCAGATCACCCATCTGTTGGGATGATCTGAAGGAGAGAGCTGTGATTGGTCCAGACTTGGTTCAGGATGCTGTGGGCAAGATTCAGTCGATTAGAGAGCGCTTGCTTGTGGCTCAGTCGTCAGAAGAGCTACGCCGATCAGAGGAGACGACCTCTAGATGTTTGAGGTGGGCGACCATGTGTATTTGAAGGTTTCCCCAGTTCGAGGAGTCGTTCGTTTTGGGAAGAGAGGCAAGCTTAGCCCTCGTTTTGTGGGTCCTTTTGAGATCCTAGAGAGGATCGGACCGGTTGCCTATCGTTTGGCTCTGCCTCCGTCTTTAGCAGCAGTGCACAGTGTGTTCCACGTTTCTATGCTGAGGAAGTATATTCCGGACCCATCTCATGTGATTGACTTCAGTCCGCTTCATTGAGGGAGGACTTCACCTTTGAAGCAGTTCCTTCGAGGATTTTGGCCCGGGATGTTCGTAAGCTCAGAAGTAAGACCATGCCCTTGGTGAAGGTGCAGTGGTCGGGCCAGTCTGAGGAAGAGGCGACCTGGGAGGTCGAAAGCGAAGTCCGTTCTAAGTTTTCCCGCCCTCTTCGAGCAGTAGGTATGTTTTAATTTCGAGGACGAAATTCTTTTAAGGGGGAGGTGATGTTATAACCCAAGATTTGGTTATATTTTATTTCGTCACAAGTGGCCTTACACTATTGTATTTTGGATTTAGGACATGGACGTCCTTCTGAATAAAGACATGGGTAGAAGGGTCTTTCTTCCTTTCCATTTAAATTCTGGTGAGATTAACCTAATAACCTCTTATTATTTTATTTCTTTCCTTCTTAATTACCCTCACTTCTAATCACGTTCTCACGATCATTCACGCTCCTCTCTTCCTTGCTCTCTCTCTCTCTTCTCTCTCAAAGCCGTTCCTTCTCTCGATCAGTCAAGCCTCGTTATTCTGCTGTCAAGGTTCCACTGCAGATTGCTAGTCCTTGCGAATTGCTGGTTTCTTCGAGGTAGGGTGGTCAGATTGCTTTCTCTTTGATTATTCGGTTCTATGGTTCTGAGGATTTTCGCTTTCTAATTCCCCTCTGCAATCTGATTGTGAATCAGTGGCTTCTCCGCATTCTCTGTCAATTCTCTTCTACTGTTGGCGTCGTCCGCGAATCCGTTGTCCTACTGTCAGATTCAGGTGAGAATAGTATTCCCGTTCAGGTTACAGTTTCAGTTTCGGGGTTTTGGTTGCGTTTCTGATTTGGGATTGCAATTGTGTTTCGCTCAGTGTTTTGGTTTACGTTCGGTCTGCGTTCGAGGGTCTACTCTGGCTGGATTCTGCTATTCAGAATTGAGGAATTTGTCTCTGCTGTATACTGAGGTAGGTGGCTTTCGGATTCGATCCGTGTGTTCAGCCTTGGGGAGTTTGGGTTCTGCAAATTAACTCACTGATTTGATCTTGTGTTTGTGTGGTTTATGTCTGTTTAATGCCATTTCAATGGATTAAAACCCAAGGTTGTTTTGTAAATGTGTGTGTTGATTTAGATTGGTTTCCGTGCCTCTGTTCGTGTTAAATTCGCCTCTGTTTCTGAAATTCTCGGCGTGTCCGAACTTCTGTCCGACCATTGAAGTTCGGACATGCCCTTCTGCGCTCTGGATTTCTGAACTGTTTGGTGTGTCCGAACTTCCGTCCGAGCTTCTAAGTTCGGACGGGTGCGAGGACGAGTCCGGCTTACGAGTTTCGAAAGGTGTCCGAACTTGTAAGCCCGGACATAAGTTCGGACACCCCCCTTTCTCATTCCTCTGATTTTGCTCGACTTGTGTCCGAACATTGATGTCCGGACACAAGCTCGGACACTCCGCGTACCTGTTTTCGTAAAACGTCCGAACATCCGTCCGAACATGGATGTTCGGACATCTCTGTCTTTGCTTCTGTTTTGAGTCTCGACTTGTGTCCGAACATCGATGTCCGGACACAATTTCGGACAGGCTACTGTTTTGGCCATAACTTGCTCGTTTGAGCTCCGTTTTGACTTCCGTTTGCGGGTTGGATTCCCCTTTTGATTTCCAAGCCATCTATGTGCTTTCTGGTGCCTTTGGTGCACATATGCTTATCTGTATTTAAGCTTCTGTTTGGGACCTAGTTATCTCTGTGTCTGAGCCTTTGGATGGCTGGTTTCGCTGTCTCGTAGCGCGCTATGTAGGATCCTTCTGTTCACGGGTGATTTCCCCGTTCTGTCCACGGGTGTTTACACCTGTTCTGTTTACGAGTGAGGTTTCCTCGTTCTGTTCACGAGCTGGTTGCTCGTTCTGTCTGTATGCTGTGATCGCTAGTGTCCCACTCTGTTTTCTGCTTCTGTCTGCTTCTGACTCTGTTTAGTCCTCTATTGTGTGGACTTCTGTTCTGTTTCTGACATGCTTATGGCTCCTTTGACTCCTTCTGATTTGACATTATTCTATAAAATGTTTTGAGCATGCTGGTTGATGAAGTTTGTCATCTACTGGGCATAGTTGTGTGCTCATTCCCCTACTTTATCTAACATTGCAGATTGATCAGCGAGGATCACTTTGCTCAGCTCTGGACTTTAGTTTATTTGTTATTTCGTTCTTTTGAGACTTTGTATTTGACTTGAGCCTTTGGACTCCTTTTGTTAGCTTCCGCTTCTGACATTCGTTTGGTGGGTTTGTAATAACTTTGGGATGTTACGACATCATTTTGGTTTATACTTTATTCGAGTATTCATTTGGGCCTTATTTGATTATCTGTATAAGTCCGTTTATTAGAGCCTTGCGTTATTATGTAATAATACGCGGCGTGTAATACCCCTAACTCCTAGGCCAGTGTTTGGGGTGTTACAGTATATGTCTCAACTAAAAAGTTTAGGTTTTATAATTAAACTTCATCAACATTTAAACCATTCCCAAGTTTCATGTCCTAAACATAAAAAACCTAATTTTATTAAAATCAAAATTAGTATAGTATTATAAAATAGTAATGATACACATTAAATTGTATTATAAAACATTTTAAAGCAAAACATCTATAGTTTGTAGCAAAACATCCATGTGTGGGAAGAGTAACAACATAGTTTATGAATGTGTTATTACAACAAGGCTCGAGATGCTTGAAGATGTTCAATATTATATATATATATATATCATTTGTGAGCAATGAACACTTATTGGATGTCTAAATCTCCATTATGTGTTTTGGTTTCAGTATTATTTTTACAGTTGGAACAACTATAGTAGATTTAGATTTAGATTTAGCAAAACATTCGGGTGGATTCGGTTCGGGTTGATTCGGTTCGGGTGAATTCGGTTCGGGTGGATTCGGTTATACCAAATTTCGGTTTGATTCGGTTTTGGTTTGGTTCGGTTCGGATTTTCGGGTCACATTTCGGGTCACGCTATTCGGTTTAAGTTCGGGTTCGGATCGGGTTGGATCGGTTCGGTTTTTCTGGTTCGGGTCACCTTTGCCAGGTCTACTTAAGAGTGTAGGGGTAGATCTAGTAAGTAGAATATCATCTACGTATATAAGAACATAGACGATATCTGTTCCTTGATGATAGATGAACAAGGAGTGGTCAGACTGTGACATTTTAAAACCTAGCTCCAAAAGGTAGTCACTTAACTTAGCATACCAAACACGGGGGGACTGCTTCAGACCATATAGTGATCGTTTTAGAAGACAAACATGATCAGGGTAGGTTGTACTTACAAAACCTGGGGGCTGTTTGGTATACACAGTGTCAGTTAGATCCCCGTGCAAAAAGGCATTTTGCACATCCAATTGCTTAAGAGGCCAAGCTTTTGAAACCGCAATGGAGACAATAAGTCTGATAGTAGTGTGCTTCACAACCGGGCTAAAGGTTTCACTGTAGTCCAGACCTTGGGTTTGAGAGAAGCCTTGAGCAACTAACCGTGCTTTTCGCGTTCAACAGAACCATCACTCTTCCTTTTAGTCCTAAAAACCCACTTTACTCCTAAAATGTTCATACTGGGTTGTTTGGGAACCAAAACCCAAGTTTGATTGTTTTGGAGAGCCTGAAATTCCTTATTCATAGCTGATAGCCAATCAGGGTTAGCTAAGGCCTGCTTCAGTGTAGGATCATCAGGAGTAGATGAAAGACTTGTGAGATGGGTAGTATAAGGAATGGTACCATCGGTTCTCACAAGGGGTTTTAAGCTGTTGGTTCTGGATCTTGTGGTCATTGGGTGTTGGGTGGTAGGAAGAGGAGGAATGTCTGGTACAACAGCAGCAGGAGGGTCTGGACATTGAGAGGGAGAAGTGGAGGTAGAGGATGTTTGTGAAGAAGGTGAGGGGTAATCAGGAGAACTGGACGTAGGTGGAGTAGTAGGTGTCTCAGGTGGAGAATGGGTGGGGGTAGTTTGGTGAGAACTATGATCTGAGGAGGAGCTGGTGGTTTGATCTGATAAGGAATGGTTTGGGAGATCTGGGTTAGGGACAGCAGGCTGGGATGAAAAATCAGGAAGTAAAAGAGAGAGATTGGATGGGTATTAGCTGAAACTGAGTCAGGCTTAGTGTGAGCCATAAGAAAAGTGGTTTCATCAAAGATGACATCCCTTGAGATGTACATCCGACCAATAGCTAGGTGCAAACATAAGTAACCTGTATGATTAGATGAGTACCCCAAAAACAAGCACTGATTTGAACGAAATGCCAACTTATGAGCTTGATAAGGGCGAAGATTAGGATAACTTGCACACCCAAAAACCTTTAGCATGGTGTAGTCAGGAGACTGATGAAACATGGCCTGATATGGAGAAGAGTGATTTAATACTGCTGTAGGAGTTCTGTTCATTAAGTACACTGCTGTTCTGAAAGCATAGGACCAATAGGAAAGTGGCATAGATGCTTGAGCCAATAATGTAATACCTTTATCCACCACAAATCTGTGTCGACTTTCAACAGCCCCATTCTGTTGATAAGAGTGGGGACAAATAATCCGGTGATGAATTCCTTCCTGCTGAAAAACAGAAGCTAAGGCCTTAAACTCCCCTCCCCCATCAGTTTGAACTGATCTGATTGAGGAACAATAGTAATTACTCACTAACTTAGAAAAGGTAGTGAAAACAGAATAAACATCTGACTTTAAACGCAGAGGGAAAAGCCACATAAACTTTGTAAAATCATCAACAATGAGCAGAAAGTACTTAAAGCCATCAACAGATTGTATATAGGCAGGGCCCCATAGGTCCATAAATAGTAGCTCAAAAGGGAATTTAGTCTTGGTAACAGAGGGGGGTGGGGAAGGGCATGAAGTTTGCCTAAACAACATGAGGAACAAAACTGCAAGGGAGTATTTACAATAGGTAGATGAAAAAGAAATTGTTCTTTTGGTGGTAGAAACTGAAGGATGGCCAAGCCTCCAATGCCAAATGGTTGGGGAAGCCTTGACACTTAGATTGAGCTGAGGAGTTGATGAGGAAGGAAGCTTGGGGAAGACATAAATGCCATCCTTAACTGGACCTTGGAGCAGGACTTGATGAGTATGAATGTCCTTCAAAACAAAATGATTTGGGTGAAACTCAAAATAAATGTGATTGTCAAGGCATAATTTATGAACCGACAGTAAATTCTTAGTGAGATGTGGGATGTGAATAATATTGTTGAGCTTAAACATTCTTGTGGGAGTGAGTAAAGTACCCATACCCTGATGTGAGATAGGAACACTGGAACCATCACCAAGATTAATAGAATCAGAACCAGCATAGTCAGACCCAGTAATATTCAGACGAGATAAGTCACCAGTGAAATGGTGAGAGGCCGCAGAGTCTAGCAACCATTCTGAGGCATAGAGGAGGGGTTATAAACTGTAGTATTAGCATTAAACGTGCTAGGTAAAGGGGCCTGATGAGAGTAATCATATCTAAAATAGCATGTGGTAGCCTGATGATTCTTTTTCCCACAAATTTGACAAGGAATGCGATTATCAGGCTGGCCTGAAAATATGTTTGTTGCTGACTGCCTCGAGCAGTGGATTGAGTGTTACGGCCTCTTCCTCTATTTCCTCTGCCTCGTTGATTTCTTCCTCTGTTAGATCCAAAGGAATTTCCAGAACTGGAATTGGTGCCTGAAACTGTGGCATTTGCAGTGACAGAACCTAAAAGCTGCTGATTTTGTTGATTTAATGTAGCTTCAAACTGTAGCAGAGTGCTAAGGATATCGAAGGGAGCCATCTTATCTTTAGTAGCATAGATTATAGTGGAGACGAGATTATACTCCATAGAAGGCCCTTTAACAGATAAGTCTGAAATTCACCATCAGTAACAGTACGACCAGCACTACCCAGAGAATGAACCAGGCTTCTAGCTCGGTTAAAATAGGCTGCTATTCCTTCATCTCCTTTCTTAGTGAGACTTGCAATTTGCAAGTGATACTGTCCCACTTGAGCAGCGCTTTGAGCTGCATACACACTATGGATTCTTTCCCATAACTCCTTAGATGTAGTGCAGCCGATGAGAGAAATAATGACAGTTTCAGTGAGGGTCATGTAAATTACAGACATTATAAGCTGATCTTGATTTAACCACTTGGTATACTCTGGATTAATACTATCATTCTGTGTTTTTGCAGGAGCAGAATATGACCCATCGACAAATTTATATAAATCATTTCCACATAGAAAAGGGACAATAGTTGTCTGCCAGAGGTTAAAGTTATTTTGGGATAACTTTATCAGGTTACCTGCTGCATATATATATCCAACTCATTTTATAAATCCAAAAACTAATATTCAATGTCGTAACTACAACACCCCACTGTGACGAGCCTCCTTATCTTCTCATCCCGCCTCCTCATATGCTCCTCCATCTTCTCTTATATTGTTCCATCTCTGCTTCTTGGCATCAACCTCTTTGCTCGTCAAGCAGATTTAGTAGCTTAATAAAGCTGTAATAGGAGTAGAAAATTGCATGTTTCAGCATGAATACCTCCCAAGGGATAGTGCAAAAATAGAAGCAAACTGTTAATAAAGCAGTTCACGCAATAAGCAATATAACAGTAAAAAAAAAGCAGATCTTGTTTGAAAAAACTAACCACACCTGAGAGAAAATGGTCAGTATCTGAGTCTGCAAGGCCTTCATGACCGATATGGAGATGCACATATGCTAATGATGAGAATGAATATATATGCCACCAACCTGGACAACACTATCCGGAAAATGATTTTTTAATTCATCCACAGAGCCTGCAAATTATCATTGTCATGAAGATCAACGTAACTGCAAATAAATAGCATATACATGAGGGTAATAAGCCCGGGAAAACTTACCAAGCAGAACAAACAGTTGGTGAGCTGGGGCATCAGCAAGCAGCTGCAAGTCATTTGGACTGTTCTTGTAGTGCGATGCAACATAAAGAGCCATCATCCTCTACATGATCAACATGTATAAGTTATGCCTAACAATTGTTTCGTCAAATTTTTTTCATAACTTACAAGAGGGGATGTTCCAGGTCAAACACTTTTTCCAGCTCAGCCAAATCAATCACCTTTTACCTGCAAGAAGAGCTCACTCTCCTTATGCCCTGAAAACAGTGTATCTCGATTGACATGATAAAGATCACATTGGTCCAGAGAATACAACCTATTAGCAAGAAAATAGTGTTAAACAAATTAAAAAATTTATAATAAAAAAGTGATGAAATGGATCAATGACTTCTGACCTCCTGAGATTGGGAATAAAATCAGCAGCATCCAGGCATAGCAACCTGTTAAGCCATAACTCAATTGGATCACCAGGTGCATATCTAATAGAATCATTCAGTTTAACCTCCTTGAATAGTTGACCTGCATTTACGGTTTAGCCAATGCACTTATAGGTTGAGAATACAAGTTAAGAACCAGGCCATTCTTGTAAATTCGTCATATGAACCATTGGGTCAAGCTCGGTTGCAATGAAAATGCATCCTGGATTCTCACGTATGCACAGGGTAGCATACCTGTACAGTTAAAGAGTAGCAAGGTGGCTAAGCTAAATATGTAGCATCAAAAAACAAGTACGGAATTACAGGAGGTATGATGCATAATTAATGGATTGAGTGATCTACTGACATGAGCTTGTAGTAGTTTATGTAGTGGTCCATGCCCACAACAATAGCTCCTACCTACATCGTCAGATGATATATGTCATAATGTAACAATAATGCCTGCCATAGTTAGAAAAGAAGATCAAGCTGTATAGAAAGAAGCCATTTAGAAACTCTAGTTTGTAAACTACATTACACTTTTATCATGATCGAAGAGGCGATTTGCTTCGAACTCAACTATTTTTTCCCAACTTCCTGCAAATAAAGTGTTAAAATGGTAAGACAGAAGTCCGAGAAACTTCACAGAAAATGACGATCTTGCAATAATATAACAGCTTATGTTTCATTTTCTCTGTTTACTGCTTTAAGCTATTTTTTCATTCTCTTTCGACACTTGAGCAGCAGAGCTAACATGCAGTAACAACGTACTCTGTAAGCTACCTACGAAATCAAGAGTAATGTTTTCTGTTGATTCGGAAACACTATGTTCCATCAACTCATATCTACTTTCTCAACATAAAAGGGAAAACCCAGTGACCAAGGCATTGAAAATAATAGCAGAGGCATTGAACAATAAACTTACAGGACCACCTAGGCAGGTAAATCCAGCAGCTTCAAGTTCCTCTATTAAACCCGGTACACAATCACGTAAATCTACAATAGAAGTCAAGAGCAGTAAAATTCAATCAACTTACGTGATCATAGAATTGAAATAGAATATAATGGTTGCATTTATGTACTAGTGCTACCCAAGACAGTACTAGCTCTATAGCTAATATGACTACATAAAAAAATGTAAGCTGTCAATGGAGATACAATACATACATACCTTTTTATCCTGATGTAATTCAATGGAGTTCAGATACATGGCAGCGGCATAGGTGGAACTAAATATTTCATCCTGTGCAAATTTTAGAGTAATTAATGTCAGAAATTGTAAATGTAAACTTTCAAAACTGAGATAACAGTTTAACAGATATGGTTGCAGGGCATGTCTAGTTCTGAAGATACACAATTTGATCGACCTCAGAAACAGAAATTCCCAAGGCCTTGAATTTCTCAATACATTGGCTTCTTGATTTGGTTGAGTTATTAGTCACAAACGCTACTGATTTTGCGTATATTCTTTGAATGGGGATCCATTTTGCAGCATCAGAACCAAACATTTAATGGTCTCATGTTTGCTATGTGACTACTCACTCTATTGACGAATCTATCAATAAATTTGACAGCCCAAGAAGCCCAAGTAGAAACGTAGCCAAAACAGAGGTTTCCCTTCCTTGAGATATCAGAATTTGAAGACAAGTCAGATTCTTAAATCAATGCAAAAGGTTACCTGCTCACAACAAGATTCAACCAACAAACTGAATACACTCAAGTATCCATGAAGAAGTAAATTTATTGGTATCATTGAAAGACCTAAGCCCAAAAATGAAACACGGAGACCGTGCTGTATAAGACCAGCATCATCAGGCATTAGCAACTCGGCAATAAGACAGCAGCATAAGAATCTAGATCCTACCTACTGACTAACATTTTGAATTGAAGCAATCAGTGCGCAACTTTTAGTAAACAACCCTAATTATCCAACTACTGACAAAATAGAACCCTAATTATCATATTAGGTGTGATAGAAATGTTGTAGTTGCCAGAGAATAAGTATAGTTCTTGAAGTAAATTACCGGAGTAGAAGCACGGGAGAACGATTCCAGCCCCAACGATTCCAGGCCCACGATTCCAGCCCCAACACTTCCAGCCCCTCTTTGCGTTGGTGTACGATCGACAGAAGCAATACTAATCTGGCTTTGAGAGAACGAAGGAGGAATTCAATGGAATAGCAGCGCGGGAGAGTCTCTGGTATTCTTCAGCTGATTGGCTTGGCGAGAGCGACGGAGTGAGATACGAGAGAAAGAAATTTTTTGAAAGAAAGATAGAAAGCAGAGGAAAGCAGACTGATCGAGGAAGAATAAACTAGCCTGATGCACCGCGCTTTTCTTTTACCAAGCTTACCGACGGACACCTTCGGTCGGTATTTATGTAATTAAAACGACAGCATTTAGTTTTAATGAAGATACAATGGCTGTGTTTTTATAATATGATTACCGATGGTATAATCCATCGGTAATTACCTACGGATTATTCCGTCGGTAATCATATTATAAAAACGACAGCGTCTGCATTAAAATCGTCTATCACTATGAATCAAATACCGAGGGATTTTAGAACGTAGGTAATTACCGATGGATTATTCCGTTGGTAAACATCCTAAAAAATGACAACGTTTTAAGTAATCTCGCCCGCTTATATATGAAAGAGTTATTACCGACGGAACTTATCCGTAGGTAATTACCGACGGAACTATTCCGTAGGTAATTTGTATGTAGTGTTTCAGCTTAAACTCTCGCCTGTCACTACGAAACAATTACCGACGGAATGAAGTGAGTAGGTAATTACCGACAGAATATTCCGTAGGTAATTTGATGGCATTATGCGCGCCATCACCGCCAGGCCTCCCACACTTTTCCCTTCAATTTACCTACGAAATATTCCATCGGTAATTTTTTTGTTGGAAATCCGTTGGTATTCCGTAGGTAACAAGTTAACTAGGGTCTGGTATTATAAACCGTAGGTATTCCGTCGGGAATTACCTACGGAATATTTTCCGTAGGTAATTTCCGTAGGTAAACTATTGTTTTCTAGTAGTGACACAAGTTCGGACAGGCTACTGTTTTTGGCCATAACTTGCTCGTTTGAGCTCCGTTTTGACTTCCGTTTGCGGGGTTGGATTCCCCTTCTGATTTCCAAGCCATCTATGTGCTTTCTGGTGCCTTTGGTGCACATATGCTTATCTGTATTTAAGCTTCTGTTTTGGGACCTAGTTATCTCTGTGTCTGAGCCTTTGGATGGCTGGTTTCGCTGTCTCGTAGCGCGCTATGTAGGATCCTTCTGTTCACGGGTGATGTTCCCCGTTCTGTTCCAGGGTGTTTACACCTGTTCTGTTTACGAGTGAGGTTTCCTCGTTCTGTTCACGAGCTGGTTGCTCATTCTGTCTGTATGCTGTGATCGCTAGTGTCCCACTCTGTTTTCTTCTTCTGTCTGCTTCTGCTCTGTTTAGTCCTCTATTGTGACTTCTGTTCTGTTTCTGACATCTTATGGGTTCTTTGACTCCTTCTGATTTGACATATTCTGTAAAATGTTTTGAGCATGCTGGTTGATGAAGTTGTCATCTACTGGGCATAGTTGTGTGTCATTCCCCTACTTTATCTAACATTGTAGATTGATCAGCGAGGATCACTTTGCTCAGCTCTGGACTTTAGTTTTTTGTTATTTCGTTCTTTTGAGACTTTGTATTGACTTGAGCCTTTGGACTCCTTTTGTTAGCTTCCGCTTTGACATTCTTTGGTGGGTTCTGTAATACTTTGGGATGTTACGACATCATTTTGGTTTATACTTTATTCGAGTATTCATTTGGGCCTTATTTGATTATCTGTTAAGTCCGTTTATTAGAGCCTTGCGTTATTATGTAATAATACGCGGCGTGTAATACCCCTAACTCCTAGGCCAGTGTTTGGGGTGTTACATTTAGTGGTATCAGAGCTCTGGGTTCTAATCTGCTGGGATTTTAAGTTAGCCAGTCAGTCAGAAATGTCAGTATTAGTGTCTGAGTTTAACTGCTTGCTGTTGGACTTTCAGAATGCCGCCAAGAAGAGCTAATAACCCTCCAGGGAATGTGGCTGATGCTGTTCAGCAGTTTATGACGCAGCTCATGCAGACCATGGCTGCAGGGGGCGGTCCAGCTGGAGGAACCAGCTGGCGGAGCAGGCCCAGCTGGGGCGGATGCTGGAGGGAGGAACGTGAAGGCGCTTCAGGAGTTCATGAAGCTGAAGCCGCCGTCGTTTGATGGGGCAGGAGATCCCCAGGAGGCCAGCCACTGGCTGTCAGAGGTGGAGGATTTGCTGCGGGTGATGGGCTCTGAGGAGGAGCAGAAGGTCGACTTCGCCACCTTTCTGTTCAAGGCCGAAGCCAAGGAGTGGTGGAGGTCAGTGATGGGGAAGTTCCCACAGCCATGGACGTGGGAGCAGTTCATTGGGGAGTTCAACAAGCAGTTCTACCCCGACGTCTACAAGGATCAGCGCATCCTGGAGTATAACCGACTACGCCAGGGTCGGGATATGAGTGTGGAGGAGTACGTCCGGAAGTTTATCAGCCTATCTAAGTTTGCACCTGAGCCTGACGAGCATAGGAAGGCCAGGAAGTTTGAGAGTGGCTTGAGGCCAGACATCCGTTCTGCTGTGACGCCGCTGCGTCACAAGACCTTCAGGGACGTAGCTGATGTCGCCCTGTTGGTAGAGGCTGACTTGAGAGGTCGTCAGTCTGGAGGGAAGGACCAGAAGAGGAAGCAGAGGTCCGATGACAGTGATAGGAGGGATCAGTCTGCTTCTCAGAAGAAGCAGTCTACTGGGACCGAGCTGGAGACCGCTCTGGAGACCGCGCACGAGATAGAGGTGGTTCGTCTTCGTCAGCTCCCGCTCCGAAGTGCCGGGTCTGCGGCAAGTTTCATAGAGGCCAGGACTGCTACAGGAAGTCTGGAGCCTGCTTCAAGTGTGGGTCCTTGGAGCATAGGATTGCTGATTGCCCTCAGGCTGAGAGGAGCAGAGGTAGTTCTGGAGGTAGAGCCGTTGAGTCTGCTTCAGGGTCCAGAGATCGAGACCGGGCTGAGCAGAAGAAGCCCCAGGGCCAGGCCAGAGTGTACGCGATGGCTGGAGAGAGGACCGATCGACTGACAGAGTTGTCACAGGTATTCTCCAGCTGTCATCTCGTTCTGTTTTCTGTTTGTTTGACTCTGGAGCCACCCACTCTTTTATTTCTGCTGAGTTAGTGGGTGAGCTCGGTTTGCCTGTGGTGCCTCTGGGTGTTGAGTTGTGTGTGCATAGTCCATTAGTTAGGGACTCTTCTATGTTGTTGAATTCTGTTTGCAAAGATAGTCCTGTGTTAGTCAGAGATAGGACTCTGTGTGCTAACCTCATCCCGATGGAGATGACTTCTTTTGATGTGATTCTGGGCATGGATTGGCTTGCTGCGCACCATGCCCATATTGATTGTGCTGCTTCGAGAGTCACTTTTGAGGAGCCGGGTCAGCCCCGTCTAGTTGTAGCAGGGAATGGACTCCCGTGCTCGCCGCCAGTCATATCAGCGATGCAGGCGTTCCGTTTTCTGAGGAAAGGATGCCAGGGATATCTGTGCTACATCCCTGAGGTTCGCAAGGATGCGAAGTTGGAGGAGATTCCAGTGGTCAGAGACTTCCCCGACGTGTTCCAGGATGACGTACCTGGGCTTCCCCCTGTCAGAGAGGTGGAGTTCTCGATCGAGCTCGCACCTGAGACTCAGCCGATTTCGAAGGCCCCATACCGGATGGCGCCTGCTGAGCTCAAGGAGTTGAAGGTCCAGTTGCAGGAGCTGCTGGATAAGGGCTTCATTCGCCCTAGTGTGTCGCCTTGGGGAGCGCCAGTGTTGTTCGTTAAGAAGAAGGACGGTAGTATGCGGTTGTGCATTGACTACAGGGAGCTCAACAAGGTTACCATTAAGAATAGGTATCCTCTCCCGCGCATAGACGACTTGTTCGACCAGTTAGCAAGAGCTAAGGTGTTTTCGAAGATCGATCTGAGGTCCGGTTATCATCAGCTGAGGATTAAGGCAGACGATGTGCCTAAGTCCGCTTTCAGGACTCGTTATGGACACTACGAGTTCCTTGTGATGCCATTCGGTCTGACGAATGCGCCTTCTGTATTTATGGACATGATGAACCGAGTGTTCAAGCCGTTTTTGGACCAGTTCGTGGTAGTCTTTATTGATGACATCTTGGTGTATTCCAAGAGTGCTGAGGAGCACGAGGAGCATTTGAGGACCGTTCTCCAGACTCTGAGGGAGAACGAGTTGTATGCGAAGCTGAAGAAGTGTGAGTTCTGGTTGGACCAGGTGGTATTCTTGGGACATGTGGTCTCTAAGGATGGTATCTCCGTGGATCCGGAGAAGATTCGAGCTATTACTGAGTGGGCCAGGCCTACTAATGTTGGGGATATTCGTAGTTTCCTTGGATTGGCGGGCTATTACCGCAAGTTTGTGGAGGGCTTCTCCAAGTTGGTGATTCCGTTGACTCGTCTGCTTCAGAAGGATGTGAAGTTCGAGTGGAGCGATGCCTGTGAGCAGTGTTTTCTGGAGCTGAAGAAGAGGTTGACTACTGCGCCGATCTTGACTCTTCCAGAGGGGACCGAGGGTCTAGAGGTGTTCTGTGATGCGTCCCATAAAGGACTTGGATGTGTGCTGATGCAGCATGGGAAGGTGGTTGCATATGGCTCTCGTCAGTTGAAGCCATATGAGAAGAACTATCCGACCCACGACCTGGAGTTAGCTGCTGTGGTGTTTGCTCTGAAGATTTGGAGGCACTATCTGTATGGAGCAGCGTGCAAAGTTTATACTGACCATAAGAGCCTCAAGTATCTGTTCACTCAGAAGGAGTTGAACTTGAGGCAGAGGAGGTGGCTGGAGTTGCTACACGACTACGACTTAGAGATCCTCTACCATCCGGGTAGGGCGAATGTGGTTGCTGATGCGCTCAGTAGGAGGGGTCCGTCCGGGACCGTTTGTGCTTTATCTGGTGTGGAGAGGTCTGCTCAGGAGTTGCAGCGCATGGGTATCTGGGTCGTCCATCCAGAGAGGTCTGGGATTTTAGCAGCACTACAGATTCAGCCTACCTTGGTCGACAGGATCAAGGCCAGTCAGAAGCTTGATGTCAGTTTGGGTAAGATCAGAGATGAGTTAGCTGCGGGTCAGGAGTCTGAGTTCAGAGTTTCAGAGGATGGCTGCCTGAGGTTCAGAGACCGTGTCTGTGTGCCTGCAGATGACACTTTGAGACGTGAGATCATGCAGAGGCTCATGGAGCTCCTTACTCGGTGCACCCAGGAGGTGTGAAGATGTACCGGGACCTACGTGAGACATTCTGGTGGAGCAATATGAAGAGGGACATTTCTGACTTTGTATCCAGATGTCGGACCTGTCAGCAGGTCAAAGCCGAACATCAGAGACCAGCTGGTTTGCTTCAGCCTCTTCCCGTTCCGGAGTGGAAGTGGGAGAGCGTCGGTATGGACTTTGTTATGGGACTGCCGAAGACTCCGAGGGGTTTTGATGCAGTTTGGGTCATTGTGGACCGGCTCACGAAGAGCGCTCACTTCCTACCAGTCAGGAAGACCTTCAGTTTGCACCGTTTAGCCCAGTTGTACATGGATGAGATTGTGCGTCTACATGGGGTTCCTGCTTCGATTGTGTCTGACAGAGATCCGAGGTTTGTGTCCAGATTCTGGCAGAGTTTGCATCAGGCTTTGGGGACGAAGTTGTCTTTCAGCTCAGCGTATCATCCTCAGTCAGATGGTCAGACAGAGAGGACGAATCAGGTCCTAGAGGACATGCTCAGGGCATGTGTACTCGACTTTGGGGGCAGCTGGGATCAGCACGTTGCGCTGATAGAGTTCGCGTACAATAATAGCTTTCAGACCAGTATTGGGATGGCACCGTTCGAGGCCTTGTATGGCAGGAGGTGCAGATCACCCATCTGTTGGGATGATCTGAAGGAGAGAGCTGTGATTGGTCCAGACTTGGTTCAGGATGCTGTGGGCAAGATTCAGTCGATTAGAGAGCGCTTGCTTGTGGCTCAGAGTCGTCAGAAGAGCTACGCCGATCAGAGGAGACGACCTCTAGAGTTTGAGGTGGGCGACCATGTGTATTTGAAGGTTTCCCCAGTTCGAGGAGTCGTTCGTTTTGGGAAGAGAGGCAAGCTTAGCCCTCGTTTTGTGGGTCCTTTTGAGATCCTAGAGAGGATCGGACCGGTTGCCTATCGTTTGGCTCTGCCTCCGTCTTTAGCAGCAGTGCACAGTGTGTTCCACGTTTCTATGCTGAGGAAGTATATTCCGGACCCATCTCATGTGATTGACTTCAGTCCGCTTCAGTTGAGGGAGGACTTCACCTTTGAAGCAGTTCCTTCGAGGATTTTGGCCCGGGATGTTCGTAAGCTCAGAAGTAAGACCATGCCCTTGGTGAAGGTGCAGTGGTCGGGTCAGTCTGAGGAAGAGGCGACCTGGGAGGTCGAAAGCGAAGTCCGTTCTAAGTTTCCCGCCCTCTTCGAGCAGTAGGTATGTTTTAATTTCGAGGACGAAATTCTTTTAAGGGGGAGGTGATGTTATAACCCAAGATTTGGTTATATTTTATTTCGTCACAAGTGGCCTTACACTATTGTATTTTGGATTTAGGACATGGACGTCCTTCTGAATAAAGACATGGGTAGAAGGGTCTTTCTTCCTTTCCATTTAAATTCTGGTGAGATTAACCTAATAACCTCTTATTATTTTATTTCTTTCCTTCTTAATTACCCTCACTTCTAATCATGTTCTCACGATCATTCACGCTCCTCTCTTCCTTGCTCTCTCTCTCTTCTCTCTCAAAGCCGTTCCTTCTCTCGATCAGTCAAGCCTCATTATTCTGCTGTCAAGGTTCCACTGCAGATTGCTAGTCCTTGCGAATTGCTGGTTTCTTCGAGGTAGGGTGGTCAGATTGCTTTCTCTTTGATTCTTCGGTTCTATGGTTCTGAGGATTTTCGCTTTCTAATTCCCCTCTGCAATCTGATTGTGAATCAGTGGCTTCTCCGCATTCTCTGTCAATTCTCTTCTACTGTTGGCGTCGTCCGCGAATCCGTTGTCCTACTGTCAGATTCAGGTGAGAATAGTATTCCCGTTCAGGTTACAGTTTCAGTTTCGGGGTTTTGGTTGCGTTTCTGATTTGGGATTGCAATTGTGTTTCGCTCAGTGTTTTGGTTTGCGTTCGGTCTGCGTTCGAGGGTCTACTCTGGCTGGATTCTGCTATTCAGAATTGAGGAATTTGTCTCTGCTGTATACTGAGGTAGGTGGCTTTCGGATTCGATCCGTGTGTTCAGCCTTGGGGAGTTTGGGTTCTGCAAATTAACTCACTGATTTGATCTTGTGTTTGTGTGTGGTTTATGTCTGTTTAATGCCATTTCAATGGATTAAAACCCCAAGGTTGTTTTGTAAATGTGTGTGTTGATTTAGATTGGTTTCCGTGCCTCTGTTCGTGTTAAATTCGCCTCTGTTTTCTGAAATTCTCGGCGTGTCCGAACTTCTGTCCGACCATTGAAGTTCGGACATGCCCTTCTGCGCTCTGGATTTCTGAACTGTTTGGTGTGTCCGAACTTCCGTCCGAGCTTCTAAGTTCGGACGGGGTGCGAGGACGAGTCCGGCTTACGAGTTTCGAAAGGTGTCCGAACTTGTAAGCCCGGACATAAGTTCGGACACCCCCCTTTCTCATTCCTCTGATTTTGCTCGACTTGTGTCCGAACATTGATGTCCGGACACAAGCTCGGACACTCCGCGTACCTGTTTTCGTAAAACGTCCGAACATCCGTCCGAACGTGGGTGTTCGGACATCTCTGTCTTTGCTTCTGTTTTGAGTCTCGACTTGTGTCCGAACATCGATGTCCGGACACAATTTCGGACAGGCTACTGTTTTGGCCATAACTTGCTCGTTTGAGCTCCGTTTTGACTTCCGTTTGCGGGGTTGGATTCCCCTTTTGATTTCCAAGCCATCTATGTGCTTTCTGGTGCCTTTGGTGCACATATGCTTATCTGTATTTAAGCTTCTGTTTTGGGACCTAGTTATCTCTGTGTCTGAGCCTTTGGATGGCTGGTTTCGCTGTCTCGTAGCGCGCTATGTAGGATCCTTCTGTTCACGGGTGATGTTCCCCGTTCTGTCCACGGGTGTTTACACCTGTTCTGTTTACGAGTGAGGTTTCCTCGTTCTGTTCACGAGCTGGTTGCTCGTTCTGTCTGTATGCTGTGATCGCTAGTGTCCCACTCTGTTTTCTGCTTCTGTCTGCTTCTGACTCTGTTTAGTCCTCTATTGTGTGGACTTCTGTTCTGTTTCTGACATGCTTATGGCTCCTTTGACTCCTTCTGATTTGACATTATTCTATAAAATGTTTTGAGCATGCTGGTTGATGAAGTTTGTCATCTACTGGGCATAGTTGTGTGCTCATTCCCCTACTTTATCTAACATTGCAGATTGATCAGCGAGGATCACTTTGCTCAGCTCTGGACTTTAGTTTATTTGTTATTTCGTTCTTTTGAGACTTTGTATTTGACTTGAGCCTTTGGACTCCTTTTGTTAGCTTCCGCTTCTGACATTCGTTTGGTGGGTTCTGTAATAACTTTGGGATGTTACGACATCATTTTGGTTTATACTTTATTCGAGTATTCATTTGGGCCTTATTTGATTATCTGTATAAGTCCGTTTATTAGAGCCTTGCGTTATTATGTAATAATACGCGGCGTGTAATACCCCTAACTCCTAGGCCAGTGTTTGGGGTGTTACAGTATATGTCTCAACTAAAAAGTTTAGGTTTTATAATTAAACTTCATCAACATTTAAACCATTCCCAAGTTTCATGTCCTAAACATAAAAAACCTAATTTTATTAAAATCAAAATTAGTATAGTATTATAAAATAGTAATGATACACATTAAATTGTATTATAAAACATTTTAAAGCAAAACATCTATAGTTTGTAGCAAAACATCCATGTGTGGGAAGAGTAACAACATAGTTTATGAATGTGTTATTACAACAAGGCTCGAGATGCTTGAAGATGTTCAATATTATATATATATATCATTTGTGAGCAATGAACACTTATTGGATGTCTAAATCTCCATTATGTGTTTTTGGTTTCAGTATTATTTTTACAGTTGGAACAACTATAGTAGATTTAGATTTAGATTTAGCAAAACATTCGGGTGGATTCGGTTCGGGTTGATTCGGTTCGGGTGAATTCGGTTCGGGTGGATTCGGTTATACCAAATTTCGGTTTGATTCGGTTTTGGTTTGGTTCGGTTCGGATTTTCGGGTCACATTTCGGGTCACGCTATTCGGTTTAAGTTCGGGTTCGGATCGGGTTGGATCGGTTCGGTTTTTCTGGTTCGGGTCACCTTTGCCAGGTCTACTTAAGAGTGTAGGGGTAGATCTAGTAAGTAGAATATCATCTACGTATATAAGAACATAGACGATATCTGTTCCTTGATGATAGATGAACAAGGAGTGGTCAGACTGTGACATTTTAAAACCTAGCTCCAAAAGGTAGTCACTTAACTTAGCATACCAAACACGGGGGGACTGCTTCAGACCATATAGTGATCGTTTTAGAAGACAAACATGATCAGGGTAGGTTGTACTTACAAAACCTGGGGGCTGTTTGGTATACACAGTGTCAGTTAGATCCCCGTGCAAAAAGGCATTTTGCACATCCAATTGCTTAAGAGGCCAAGCTTTTGAAACCGCAATGGAGACAATAAGTCTGATAGTAGTGTGCTTCACAACCGGGCTAAAGGTTTCACTGTAGTCCAGACCTTGGGTTTGAGAGAAGCCTTGAGCAACTAACCGTGCTTTTCTGCGTTCAACAGAACCATCACTCTTCCTTTTAGTCCTAAAAACCCACTTTACTCCTAAAATGTTCATACTGGGTTGTTTGGGAACCAAAACCCAAGTTTGATTGTTTTGGAGAGCCTGAAATTCCTTATTCATAGCTGATAGCCAATCAGGGTTAGCTAAGGCCTGCTTCAGTGTAGGATCATCAGGAGTAGATGAAAGACTTGTGAGATGGGTAGTATAAGGAATGGTACCATCGGTTCTCACAAGGGGTTTTAAGCTGTTGGTTCTGGATCTTGTGGTCATTGGGTGTTGGGTGGTAGGAAGAGGAGGAATGTCTGGTACAACAGCAGCAGGAGGGTCTGGACATTGAGAGGGAGAAGTGGAGGTAGAGGATGTTTGAAGAAGGTGAGGGGTAATCAGGAGAACTGGACGTAGGTGGAGTAGTAGGTGTCTCAGGTGGAGAATGGGTGGGGGTAGTTTGGTGAGAACTATGATCTGAGGAGGAGCTGGTGGTTTGATCTGATAAGGAATGGTTTGGGAGATCTGGGTTAGGGACAGCAGGCTGGGATGAAAAATCAGGAAGTAAAAGAGAGAGATTGGATGGGTATTAGCTGAAACTGAGTCAGGCTTAGTGTGAGCCATAAGAAAAGTGGTTTCATCAAAGATGACATCCCTTGAGATGTACATCCGACCAATAGCTAGGTGCAAACATAAGTAACCTGTATGATTAGATGAGTACCCCAAAAACAAGCACTGATTTGAACGAAATGCCAACTTATGAGCTTGATAAGGGCGAAGATTAGGATAACTTGCACACCCAAAAACCTTTAGCATGGTGTAGTCAGGAGACTGATGAAACATGGCCTGATATGGAGAAGAGTGATTTAATACTGCTGTAGGAGTTCTGTTCATTAAGTACACTTCTGTTCTGAAAGCATAGGACCAATAGGAAAGTGGCATAGATGCTTGAGCCAATAATGTAATACCTTTATCCACCACAAATCTGTGTCGACTTTCAACAGCCCCATTCTGTTGATAATAGTGGGGACAAATAATCCGGTGATGAATTCCTTCCTGCTGAAAAACAGAAGCCAAGGCCTTAAACTCCCCCCTCCCCCATCAGTTTGAACTGATCTGATTGAGGAACAATAGTAATTACTCACTAACTTAGAAAAGGTAGTGAAAACAGAATAAACATCTGACTTTAAACGCAGAGGGAAAAGCCACATAAACTTTGTAAAATCATCAACAATGAGCAGAAAGTACTTAAAGCCATCAACAGATTGTATATAGGCAGGGCCCCATAGGTCCATAAATAGTAGCTCAAAAGGGAATTTAGTCTTGGTAACAGAGGGGGGTGGGGAAGGGCATGAAGTTTGCCTAAACAACATGAGGAACAAAACTGCAAGGGAGTATTTACAATAGGTAGATGAAAAACAGAAATTGTTCTTTTGGTGGTAGAAACTGAAGGATGGCCAAGCCTCCAATGCCAAATGGTTGGGGAAGCCTTGACACTTAGATTGAGCTGAGGAGTTGATGAGGAAGGAAGCTTGGGGAAGACATAAATGCCATCCTTAACTGGACCTTGGAGCAGGACTTGATGAGTATGAATGTCCTTCAAAACAAAATGATTTGGGTGAAACTCAAAATAAATGTGATTGTCAAGGCATAATTTATGAACCGACAGTAAATTCTTAGTGAGATGTGGGATGTGAATAATATTGTTGAGCTTAAACATTCTTGTGGGAGTGAGTAAAGTACCCATACCCTGATGTGAGATAGGAACACTGGAACCATCACCAAGATTAATAGAATCAGAACCAGCATAGTCAGACCCAGTAATATTCAGACGAGATAAGTCACCAGTGAAATGGTGAGAGGCCGCAGAGTCTAGCAACCATTCTGAGGCAGTAGAGGAGGGGTTATAAACTGTAGTATTAGCATTAAACGTGCTAGGTAAAGGGGCCTGATGAGAGTAATCATATCTAAAATAGCATGTGGTAGCCTGATGATTCTTTTTCCCACAAATTTGACAAGGAATGCGATTATCAGGCTGGCCTGAAAAATATGTTTGTTGCTGACTGCCTCGAGCAGTGGATTGAGTGTTACGGCCTCTTCCTCTATTTCCTCTGCCTCGTTGATTTCTTCCTCTGTTAGATCCAAAGGAATTTCCAGAACTGGAATTGGTGCCTGAAACTGTGGCATTTGCAGTGACAGAACCTAAAAGCTGCCGATTTTGTTGATTTAATGTAGCTTCAAACTGTAGCAGAGTGCTAAGGATATCGAAGGGAGCCATCTTATCTTTAGTAGCATAGATTATAGTGGAGACGAGATTATACTCCATAGAAGGCCCTTTAACAGATAAGTCTGAAATTCACCATCAGTAACAGTACGACCAGCACTACCCAGAGAATGAACCAGGCTTCTAGCTCGGTTAAAATAGGCTGCTATTCCTTCATCTCCTTTCTTAGTGAGACTTGCAATTTGCAAGTGATACTGTCCCACTTGAGCAGCGCTTTGAGCTGCATACACACTATGGATTCTTTCCCATAACTCCTTAGATGTAGTGCAGCCGATGAGAGAAATAATGACAGTTTCAGTGAGGGTCATGTAAATTACAGACATTATAAGCTGATCTTGATTTAACCACTTGGTATACTCTGGATTAATACTATCATTCTGTGTTTTTGCAGGAGCAGAATATGACCCATCGACAAATTTATATAAATCATTTCCACATAGAAAAGGGACAATAGTTGTCTGCCAGAGGTTAAAGTTATTTTGGGATAACTTTATCAGGTTACCTGCTGCATATATATATCCAACTCATTTTATAAATCCAAAAACTAATATTCAATGTCGTAACTACAACACCCCACTGTGACGAGCCTCCTTATCTTCTCATCCCGCCTCCTCATATGCTCCTCCATCTTCTCTTATATTGTTCCATCTCTGCTTCTTGGCATCAACCTCTTTGCTCGTCAAGCAGATTTAGTAGCTTAATAAAGCTGTAATAGGAGTAGAAAATTGCATGTTTCAGCATGAATACCTCCCAAGGGATAGTGCAAAAATAGAAGCAAACTGTTAATAAAGCAGTTCACGCAATAAGCAATATAACAGTTAAAAAAAGAGCAGATCTTGTTTGAAAAAACTAACCACACCTGAGAGAAAATGGTCAGTATCTGAGTCTGCAAGGCCTTCATGACCGATATGGAGATGCACATATGCTAATGATGAGAATGAATATATATGCCACCAACCTGGACAACACTATCCGGAAAATGATTTTTTAATTCATCCACAGAGCCTGCAAATTATCATTGTCATGAAGATCAACGTAACTGCAAATAAATAGCATATACATGAGGGTAATAAGCCCGGGAAAACTTACCAAGCAGAACAACAGTTGGTGAGCTGGGGCATCAGCAAGCAGCTGCAAGTCATTTGGACTGTTCTTGTAGTGCGATGCAACATAAAGAGCCATCATCCTCTACATGATCAACATGTATAAGTTATGCCTAACAATTGTTTCGTCAAATTTTTTTCATAACTTACAAGAGGGGATGTTCCAGGTCAAACACTTTTTCCAGCTCAGCCAAATCAATCACCTTTTACCTGCAAGAAGAGCTCACTCTCCTTATGCCCTGAAAACAGTGTATCTCGATTGACATGATAAAGATCACATTGGTCCAGAGAATACAACCTATTAGCAAGAAAATAGTGTTAAACAAATTAAAAAATTTATAATAAAAAAGTGATGAAATGGATCAATGACTTCTGACCTCCTGAGATTGGGAATAAAATCAGCAGCATCCAGGCATAGCAACCTGTTAAGCCATAACTCAATTGGATCACCAGGTGCATATCTAATAGAATCATTCAGTTTAACATCCTTGAATAGTTGACCTGCATTTACGGTTTAGCCAATGCACTTATAGGTTGAGAATACAAGTTAAGAACCAGGCCATTCTTGTAATTCGTCATATGAACCATTGGGTCAAGCTCGGTTGCAATGAAAATGCATCCTGGATTCTCACGTATGCACAGGGTAGCATCACCTGTACAGTTAAAGAGTAGCCAAGGTGGCTAAGCTAAATAGGTAGCATCAAAAAACAAGTACGGATTACAGGAGGTTCTATGATGCATAATTAATGGATTGAGTGATCTACTGACATGAGCTTGTAGTAGTTTATGTAGTGGTCCATGCCCACAACAATAGCTCCTACCTACATCGTCAGATGATATATGTCATAATGTAACAATAATGCCTGCCATAGTTAGAAAAGAAGATCAAGCTGTATAGAAAGAAGCCATTTAGAAACTCTAGTTTGTAAACTACATTACACTTTTATCATGATCGAAGAGGCGATTTGCTTCGAACTCAACTATTTTTTCCCAACTTCCTGCAAATAAAGTGTTAAAATGGTAAGACAGAAGTCCGAGAAACTTCACAGAAAATGACGATCTTGCAATAATATAACAGCTTATGTTTCATTTTCTCTGTTTACTGCTTTAAGCTATTTTTTCATTCTCTTTCGACACTTGAGCAGCAGAGCTAACATGCAGTAACAACGTACTCTGTAAGCTACCTACGAAATCAAGAGTAATGTTTTCTGTTGATTCGGAAACACTATGTTCCATCAACTCATATCTACTTTCTCAACATAAAAGGGAAAACCCAGTGACCAAGGCATTGAAAATAATAGCAGAGGCATTGAACAATAAACTTACAGGACCACCTAGGCAGGTAAATCCAGCAGCTTCAAGTTCCTCTATTAAACCCGGTACACAATCACGTAAATCTACAATAGAAGTCAAGAGCAGTAAAATTCAATCAACTTACGTGATCATAGAATTGAAATAGAATATAATGGTTGCATTTATGTACTAGTGCTACCCAAGACAGTACTAGCTCTATAGCTAATATGACTACATAAAAAAATGTAAGCTGTCAATGGAGATACAATACATACATACCTTTTTATCCTGATGTAATTCAATGGAGTTCAGATACATGGCAGCGGCATAGGTGGAACTAAATATTTCATCCTGTGCAAATTTTAGAGTAATTAATGTCAGAAATTGTAAATGTAAACTTTCAAAACTGAGATAACAGTTTAACAGATATGGTTGCAGGGCATGTCTAGTTCTGAAGATACACAATTTGATCGACCTCAGAAACAGAAATTCCCAAGGCCTTGAATTTCTCAATACATTGGCTTCTTGATTTGGTTGATTTATTAGTCACAAACGCTACTGATTTTGCGTATATTCTTTGAATGGGGATCCATTTTGCAGCATCAGAACCAAACATTTAATGGTCTCATGTTTGCTATGTGACTACTCACTCTATTGACGAATCTATCAATAAATTTGACAGCCCAGCCCAAGTAGAAACGTAGCCAAAACAGAGGTTTCCCTTCCTTGAGATATCAGAATTTGAAGACAAGTCAGATTCTTAAATCAATGCAAAAGGTTACCTGCTCACAACAAGATTCAACCAACAAACTGAATACACTCAAGTATCCATGAAGAAGTAAATTTATTGGTATCATTGAAAGACCTAAGCCCAAAAATGAAACACGGAGACCGTGCTGTAAAACCAGCATCATCAGGCATTAGCAACTCGGCAATAAGACAGCAGCATAAGAATCTGGATCCTACCTACTGACTAACATTTTGAATTGAAGCAATCAGTGCGCAACTTTTAGTAAACAACCCTAATTATCCAACTACTGACAAAATAGAACCCTAATTATCATATTAGGTGTGATAGAAATGTTGTAGTTGCCAGAGAATAAGTATAGTTCTTGAAGTAAATTACCGGAGTAGAAGCGCGGGAGAACGATTCCAGCCCCAACGATTCCAGGCCCAACGATTCCAGCCCCAACACTTCCAGCCCCTCTTTGCGTTGGTGTACGATCGACAGAAGCAATACTAATCTGGCTTTGTGAGAGAACGAAGGAGGAATTCAATGGAATAGCAGCGCGAAAGTCTCTGGTATTCTTCAGCTGATTGGCTTGGCGAGAGCGACGGAGTGAGATACGAGAGAAAGAAATTTTTTGAAAGAAAGATAGAAAGCAGAGGAAAGCAGACTGATCGAGGAAGAATAAACTAGCCTGATGCACCGCGCTTTTCTTTTACCAAGCTTACCGACGGACACCTTCGGTCGGTATTTATGTAATTAAAACGACAGCATTTAGTTTTAATGAAGATACAATGGCTGTGTTTTATAATATGATTACCGACGGAATAATCCATCGGTAATTACCTACGGATTATTCCGTCGGTAATCATATTATAAAAACGACAGCGTCTGCATTAAAATCGTCTATCACTATGAATCAAATACCGAGGGATTTTAGAACGTAGGTAATTACCGATGGATTATTCCGTTGGTAAACATCCTAAAAAATGACAACGTTTTAAGTAATCTCGCCCGCTTATATATGAAAGAGTTATTACCGACGGAACTTATCCGTAGGTAATTACCGACGGAACTATTCCGTAGGTAATTTGTATGTAGTGTTTCAGCTTAAACTCTCGCCTGTCACTACGAAACAATTACCGACGGAATGAAGTGAGTAGGTAATTACCGACGGAATATTCCGTAGGTAATTTGATGGCATTATGCGCGCCATCACCGCCAGGCCTCCCACACTTTTCCCTTCAATTTACCTACGAAATATTCCATCGGTAATTTTTTTGTTGGAAATCCGTTGGTATTCCGTAGGTAACAAGTTAACTAGGGTCTGGTATTATAAACCGTAGGTATTCCGTCGGGAATTACCTACGGAATATTTTCCGTAGGTAATTTCCGTAGGTAAACTATGTTTTCTAGTAGTGACACAAGTTCGGACAGGCTACTGTTTTGGCCATAACTTGCTCGTTTGAGCTCCGTTTTGACTTCCGTTTGCGGGGTTGGATTCCCCTTCTGATTTCCAAGCCATCTATGTGCTTTCTGGTGCCTTTGGTGCACATATGCTTATCTGTATTTAAGCTTCTGTTTTGGGACCTAGTTATCTCTGTGTCTGAGCCTTTGGATGGCTGGTTTCGCTGTCTCGTAGCGCGCTATGTAGGATCCTTCTGTTCACGGGTGATGTTCCCCGTTCTTCACGGGTGTTTACACCTGTTCTGTTTACGAGTGAGGTTTCCTCGTTCTGTTCACGAGCTGGTTGCTCGTTCTGTCTGTATGCTGTGATCGCTAGTGTCCCACTCTGTTTTCGCTTCTGTCTGCTTCTGCTCTGTTTAGTCCTTATGTGGACTTCTGTTTCTGTTTCTGACATGCTTATGGGTTCTTGACTCCTTCTGATTTGTCAATATTCTATAAATGTTTTGAGCATGCTGGTTGATGAAGTTGGTCATCTACTGGGCATAGTTGTGTGCTCATTCCCCTACTTCTAATTGTAGATTGATTAGCGAGGGATTTGCTCAGCTCTGGACTTTAGTTTATTTGTATTTCGTTCTTTTGAGACTTTGTATTGAATTTGAGCCTTTGGGATATTTTGTTAGCTTCCGCTTTGACATTGTTTGGTGGGTTCTGTAATGACTTTGGGATGTTTACACATCTTGGTTTATACTTTATTGAAGTATTCGTTTGGGCCTTATTTGATTATCTGTTAAGTCGTTTATTAGAGCCTTGCGTTATTATGTAATAATACGCGGCGTGTAATACCCCTAACTCCTAGGCCAGTGTTTGGGGGTGTTACATTTAGTGGTATCAGAGCTCTGGGTTCTAATCTGCTGGGATTTTAAGTTAGCCAGTCAGTCAGAAATGTCAGTATTAGTGTCTGAGAGTTTAACTGCTTGCTGTTGGACTTTCAGAATGCCGCCAAGAAGAGCTAATAACCCTCCAGGGAATGTGGCTGATGCTGTTCAGCAGTTTATGACGCAGCTCATGCAGACCATGGCTGCAGGGGGCGGTCCAGCTGGAGGAGGACCAGCTGGCGGAGCAGGCCCAGCTGGGGCGGATGCTGGAGGGAGGAACGTGAAGGCGCTTCAGGAGTTCATGAAGCTGAAGCCGCCGTCGTTTGATGGGGCAGGAGATCCCCAGGAGGCCAGCCACTGGCTGTCAGAGGTGGAGGATTTGCTGCGGGTGATGGGCTCTGAGGAGGAGCAGAAGGTCGACTTCGCCACCTTTCTGTTCAAGGCCGAAGCCAAGGAGTGGTGGAGGTCAGTGATGGGGAAGTTCCCACAGCCATGGACGTGGGAGCAGTTCATTGGGGAGTTCAACAAGCAGTTCTACCCCGACGTCTACAAGGATCAGCGCATCCTGGAGTATAACCGACTACGCCAGGGTCGGGATATGAGTGTGGAGGAGTACGTCCGGAAGTTTATCAGCCTATCTAAGTTTGCACCTGAGCCTGACGAGCATAGGAAGGCCAGGAAGTTTGAGAGTGGCTTGAGGCCAGACACCCGTTCTGCTGTGACGCCGCTGCGTCACAAGACCTTCAGGGACGTAGCTGATGTCGCCCTGTTGGTAGAGGCTGACTTGAGAGGTCGTCAGTCTGGAGGGAAGGACCAGAAGAGGAGGCAGAGGTCCGATGACAGTGATAGGAGGGATCAGTCTGCTTCTCAGAAGAAGCAGTCTACTGGGGACCGAGCTGGAGGGACCGCGCACGAGATAGAGGTGGTTCGTCTTCGTCAGCTCCCGCTCCGAAGTGCCGGGTCTGCGGCAAGTTTCATAGAGGCCTGGACTGCTACAGGAAGTCTGGAGCCTGTTTCAAGTGTGGGTCCTTGGAGCATAGGATTGCTGATTGCCCTCAGGCTGAGAGGAGCAGAGGTAGTTCTGGAGGTAGAGCCGTTGAGTCTGCTGCAGGGTCCAGAGATCGAGACCGGGCTGAGCAGAAGAAGCCCTAGGGCCAGGCCAGAGTGTACGCGATGGCTGGAGAGAGGGACCGATCGACTGACAGAGTTGTCACAGGTATTCTCCAGCTGTCATCTCGTTCTGTTTTCTGTTTGTTTGACTCTGGAGCCACCCACTCTTTTATTTCTGCTGAGTTAGTGGGTGAGCTTGGTTTGCCTGTGGTGCCTCTGGGTGTTGAGTTGTGTGTGCATAGTCCATTAGTTAGGGACTCTTCTATGTTGTTGAATTCTGTTTGCAAAGATAGTCCTGTGTTAGTCAGAGATAGGACTCTGTGTGCCAACCTCATCCCGATGGAGATGACTTCTTTTGATGTGATTCTGGGCATGGATTGGCTTGCTGCGCACCATGCCCATATTGATTGTGCTGCTTCGAGAGTCACTTTTGAGGAGCCGGGTCAGCCCCGTCTAGTTGTAGCAGGGAATGGACTCCCGTGCTCGCCGCCAGTCATTTCAGCGACGCAGGCGTTCCGTTTTCTGAGGAAAGGATGCCAGGGATATCTGTGCTACATCCCTGAGGTTCGCAAGGATGCGAAGTTGGAGGAGATTCCAGTGGTCAGAGACTTCCCCGACGTGTTCCAGGACGACGTACCTGGGCTTCCCCCTGTCAGAGAGGTGGAGTTCTCGATCGAGCTCGCACCTGAGACTCAGCCGATTTCGAAGGCCCCATACGGATGGCGCCTGCTGAGCTCAAGGAGTTGAAGGTCCAGTTGCAGGAGCTGCTGGATAAGGGCTTCATTCGCCCTAGTGTGTCGCCTTGGGGAACGCCAGTGTTGTTCGTTAAGAAGAAGGACGGTAGTATGCGGTTGTGCATTGACTACAGGGAGCTCAACAAGGTTACCATTAAGAATAGGTATCCTCTCCCGCGCATAGACGACTTGTTCGACCAGTTAGCAAGAGCTAAGGTGTTTTCGAAGATCGATCTGAGGTCCGGTTATCATCAGCTGAGGATTAAGGCAGACGATGTGCCTAAGTCCGCTTTCAGGACTCGTTATGGACACTACGAGTTCCTTGTGATGCCATTCGGTCTGACGAATGCGCCTTCTGTATTTATGGACATGATGAACCGAGTGTTCAAGCCGTTTTTGGACCAGTTCGTGGTAGTCTTTATTGATGACATCTTGGTGTATTCCAAGAGTGCTGAGGAGCACGAGGAGCATTTGAGGACCGTTCTCCAGACTCTGAGGGAGAACGAGTTGTATGCGAAGCTGAAGAAGTGTGAGTTCTGGTTGGACCAGGTGGTATTCTTGGGACATGTGGTCTCTAAGGATGGTATCTCCGTGGATCCGGAGAAGATTCGAGCTATTACTGAGTGGGCCAGGCCTACTAATGTTGGGGATATTCGTAGTTTCCTTGGATTGGCGGGCTATTACCGCAAGTTTGTGGAGGGCTTCTCCAAGTTGGTGATTCCGTTGACTCGTCTGCTTCAGAAGGATGTGAAGTTCGAGTGGAGCGATGTCTGTGAGCAGTGTTTTCTGGAGCTGAAGAAGAGGTTGACTACTGCGCCGATCTTGACTCTTCCAGAGGGGACCGAGGGTCTAGAGGTGTTCTGTGATGCGTCCCATAAAGGACTTGGATGTGTGCTGATGCAGCATGGGAAGGTGGTTGCATATGGCTCTCGTCAGTTGAAGCCATATGAGAAGAACTATCCGACCCACGACCTGGAGTTAGCTGCTGTGGTGTTTGCTCTGAAGATTTGGAGGCACTATCTGTATGGAGCAGCGTGCAAAGTTTATACTGACCATAAGAGCCTCAAGTATCTGTTCACTCAGAAGGAGTTGAACTTGAGGCAGAGGAGGTGGCTGGAGTTGCTACACGACTACGACTTAGAGATCCTCTACCATGCGGGTAGGCGAATGTGGTTGCTGATGCGCTCAGTAGGAGGGGTCCGTCCGGGACCGTTTGTGCTTTATCTGGTGTGGAGAGGTCTGCTCAGGAGTTGCAGCGCATGGGTATCTGGGTCGTCCATCCAGAGAGGTCTGGGATTTTAGCAGCACTACAGATTCAGCCTACCTTGGTCGACAGGATCAAGGCCAGTCAGAAGCTTGATGTCAGTTTGGGTAAGATCAGAGATGAGTTAGCTGCGGGTCAGGAGTCTGAGTTCAGAGTTTCAGAGGATGGCTGCCTGAGGTTCAGAGACCGTGTCTGTGTGCCTGCAGATGACACTCTGAGACGTGAGATCATGCAGAAGGCTCATAGAGCTCCTTACTCGGTGCACCCAGGAGGTGTGAAGATGTACCGGGACCTACGTGAGACATTCTGGTGGAGCAATATGAAGAGGGACATTTCTGACTTTGTATCCAGATGTCGGACCTGTCAGCAGGTCAAAGCCGAACATCAGAGACCAGCTAGTTTGCTTCAGCCTCTTCCCGTTCCGGAGTGGAAGTGGGAGAGCGTCGGTATGGACTTTGTTATGGGACTGCCGAAGACTCCGAGGGGTTTTGATGCAGTTTGGGTCATTGTGGACCGGCTCACGAAGAGCGCTCACTTCCTACCAGTCAGGAAGACCTTCAGTTTGCACCGTTTAGCCCAGTTGTACATGGATGAGATTGTGCGTCTACATGGGGTTCCTGCTTCGATTGTGTCTGACAGAGATCCGAGGTTTGTGTCCAGATTCTGGCAGAGTTTGCATCAGGCTTTGGGGACGAAGTTGTCTTTCAGCTCAGCGTATCATCCTCAGTCAGATGGTCAGACAGAGAGGACGAATCAGGTCCTAGAGGACATGCTCAGGGCATGTGTACTCGACTTTGGGGGCAGCTGGGATCAGCACGTTGCGCTGATAGAGTTCGCGTACAATAATAGCTTTCAGACCAGTATTGGGATGGCACCGTTCGAGGCCTTGTATGGCAGGAGGTGCAGATCACCCATCTGTTGGGATGATCTGAAGGAGAGAGCTGTGATTGGTCCAGACTTGGTTCAGGATGCTGTGGGCAAGATTCAGTCGATTAGAGAGCGCTTGCTTGTGGCTCAGAGTCGTCAGAAGAGCTACGCCGATCAGAGGAGACGACCTCTAGAGTTTGAGGTGGGCGACCATGTGTATTTGAAGGTTTCCCCAGTTCGGGAGTCGTTCGTTTTGGGAAGAGAGGCAAGCTTAGCCCTCGTTTTGTGGGTCCTTTTGAGATCCTAGAGAGGATCGGACCGGTTGCCTATCGTTTGGCTCTGCCTCCGTCTTTAGCAGCAGTGCACAGTGTGTTCCACGTTTCTATGCTGAGGAAGTATATTCCGGACCCATCTCATGTGATTGACTTCAGTCCGCTTCAGTTGAGGGAGGACTTCACCTTTGAAGCAGTTCCTTCGAGGATTTTGGCCCGGGATGTTCGTAAGCTCAGAAGTAAGACCATGCCCTTGGTGAAGGTGCAGTGGTCGGGCCAGTCTGAGGAAGAGGCGACCTGGGAGGTCGAAAGCGAAGTCCGTTCTAAGTTTCCCGCCCTCTTCGAGCAGTAGGTATGTTTTAATTTCGAGGACGAAATTCTTTTAAGGGGGAGGTGATGTTATAACCCAAGATTTGGTTATATTTTATTTCGTCACAAGTGGCCTTACACTATTGTATTTTGGATTTAGGACATGGACGTCCTTCTGAATAAAGACATGGGTAGAAGGGTCTTTCTTCCTTTCCATTTAAATTCTGGTGAGATTAACCTAATAACCTCTTATTATTTATTTCTTTCCTTCTTAATTACCCTCACTTCTAATCATGTTCTCACGATCATTCACGCTCCTCTCTTCCTTGCTCTCTCTCTCTTCTCTCTCAAAGCCGTTCCTTCTCTCGATCAGTCAAGCCTCATTATTCTGCTGTCAAGGTTCCACTGCAGATTGCTAGTCCTTGCGAATTGCTGGTTTCTTCGAGGTAGGGTGGTCAGATTGCTTTCTCTTTGATTCTTCGGTTCTATGGTTCTGAGGATTTTCGCTTTCTAATTCCCCTCTGCAATCTGATTGTGAATCAGTGGCTTCTCCGCATTCTCTGTCAATTCTCTTCTACTGTTGGCGTCGTCCGCGAATCCGTTGTCCTACTGTCAGATTCAGGTGAGAATAGTATTCCCGTTCAGGTTACAGTTTCAGTTTCGGGGTTTTGGTTGCGTTTCTGATTTGGGATTGCAATTGTGTTTCGCTCAGTGTTTTGGTTTGCGTTCGGTCTGCGTTCGAGGGTCTACTCTGGCTGGATTCTGCTATTCAGAATTGAGGAATTTGTCTCTGCTGTATACTGAGGTAGGTGGCTTTCGGATTCGATCCGTGTGTTCAGCCTTGGGGAGTTTGGGTTCTGCAAATTAACTCACTGATTTGATCTTGTGTTTGTGTGTGGTTTATGTCTGTTTAATGCCATTTCAATGGATTAAAACCCCAAGGTTGTTTTGTAAATGTGTGTGTTGATTTAGATTGGTTTCCGTGCCTCTGTTCGTGTTAAATTCGCCTCTGTTTTCTGAAATTCTCGGCGTGTCCGAACTTCTGTCCGACCATTGAAGTTCGGACATGCCCTTCTGCGCTCTGGATTTCTGAACTGTTTGGTGTGTCCGAACTTCCGTCCGAGCTTCTAAGTTCGGACGGGGTGCGAGGACGAGTCCGGCTTACGAGTTTCGAAAGGTGTCCGAACTTGTAAGCCCGGACATAAGTTCGGACACCCCCCTTTCTCATTCCTCTGATTTTGCTCGACTTGTGTCCGAACATTGATGTCCGGACACAAGCTCGGACACTCCGCGTACCTGTTTTCGTAAAACGTCCGAACATCGTCCGAACATGGATGTCGGACATCTCTGTCTTTGCTTCTGTTTTGAGTCTCGACTTGTGTCCGAACATCGATGTCCGGACACAATTTCGGACAGGCTACTGTTTTGGCCATAACTTGCTCGTTTGAGCTCCGTTTTGACTTCCGTTTGCGGGGTTGGATTCCCCTTTTGATTTCCAAGCCATCTATGTGCTTTCTGGTGCCTTTGGTGCACATATGCTTATCTGTATTTAAGCTTCTGTTTTGGGACCTAGTTATCTCTGTGTCTGAGCCTTTGGATGGCTGGTTTCGCTGTCTCGTAGCGCGCTATGTAGGATCCTTCTGTTCACGGGTGATGTTCCCCGTTCTGTCCACGGGTGTTTACACCTGTTCTGTTTACGAGTGAGGTTTCCTCGTTCTGTTCACGAGCTGGTTGCTCGTTCTGTCTGTATGCTGTGATCGCTAGTGTCCCACTCTGTTTTCTGCTTCTGTCTGCTTCTGACTCTGTTTAGTCCTCTATTGTGTGGACTTCTGTTCTGTTTCTGACATGCTTATGGCTCCTTTGACTCCTTCTGATTTGACATTATTCTATAAAATGTTTTGAGCATGCTGGTTGATGAAGTTTGTCATCTACTGGGCATAGTTGTGTGCTCATTCCCCTACTTTATCTAACATTGCAGATTGATCAGCGAGGATCACTTTGCTCAGCTCTGGACTTTAGTTTATTTGTTATTTCGTTCTTTTGAGACTTTGTATTTGACTTGAGCCTTTGGACTCCTTTTGTTAGCTTCCGCTTCTGACATTCGTTTGGTGGGTTCTGTAATAACTTTGGGATGTTACGACATCATTTTGGTTTATACTTTATTCGAGTATTCATTTGGGCCTTATTTGATTATCTGTATAAGTCCGTTTATTAGAGCCTTGCGTTATTATGTAATAATACGCGGCGTGTAATACCCCTAACTCCTAGGCCAGTGTTTGGGGTGTTACAGTATATGTCTCAACTAAAAAGTTTAGGTTTTATAATTAAACTTCATCAACATTTAAACCATTCCCAAGTTTCATGTCCTAAACATAAAAAACCTAATTTTATTAAAATCAAAATTAGTATAGTATTATAAAATAGTAATGATACACATTAAATTGTATTATAAAACATTTTAAAGCAAAACATCTATAGTTTGTAGCAAAACATCCATGTGTGGGAAGAGTAACAACATAGTTTATGAATGTGTTATTACAACAAGGCTCGAGATGCTTGAAGATGTTCAATATTATATATATATATTATTGTGAGCAATGAACACTTATTGGATGTCTAAATCTCCATTATGTGTTTTTGGTTTCAGTATTATTTTTACAGTTGGAACAACTATAGTAGATTTAGATTTAGATTTAGCAAAACATTCGGGTGGATTCGGTTCGGGTTGATTCGGTTCGGGTGAATTCGGTTCGGGTGGATTCGGTTATACCAAATTTCGGTTTGATTCGGTTTTGGTTTGGTTCGGTTCGGATTTTCGGGTCACATTTCGGGTCACGCTATTCGGTTTAAGTTCGGGTTCGGATCGGGTTGGATCGGTTCGGTTTTTCTGGTTCGGGTCACCTTTGCCAGGTCTACTTAAGAGTGTAGGGGTAGATCTAGTAAGTAGAATATCATCTACGTATATAAGAACATAGACGATATCTGTTCCTTGATGATAGATGAACAAGGAGTGGTCAGACTGTGACATTTTAAAACCTAGCTCCAAAAGGTAGTCACTTAACTTAGCATACCAAACACGGGGGGACTGCTTCAGACCATATAGTGATCGTTTTAGAAGACAAACATGATCAGGGTAGGTTGTACTTACAAAACCTGGGGGCTGTTTGGTATACACAGTGTCAGTTAGATCCCCGTGCAAAAAGGCATTTTGCACATCCAATTGCTTAAGAGGCCAAGCTTTTGAAACCGCAATGGAGACAATAAGTCTGATAGTAGTGTGCTTCACAACCGGGCTAAAGGTTTCACTGTAGTCCAGACCTTGGGTTTGAGAGAAGCCTTGAGCAACTAACCGTGCTTTTCTGCGTTCAACAGAACCATCACTCTTCCTTTTAGTCCTAAAAACCCACTTTACTCCTAAAATGTTCATACTGGGTTGTTTGGGAACCAAAACCCAAGTTTGATTGTTTTGGAGAGCCTGAAATTCCTTATTCATAGCTGATAGCCAATCAGGGTTAGCTAAGGCCTGCTTCAGTGTAGGATCATCAGGAGTAGATGAAAGACTTGTGAGATGGGTAGTATAAGGAATGGTACCATCGGTTCTCACAAGGGGTTTTAAGCTGTTGGTTCTGGATCTTGTGGTCATTGGGTGTTGGGTGGTAGGAAGAGGAGGAATGTCTGGTACAACAGCAGCAGGAGGGTCTGGACATTGAGAGGGAGAAGTGGAGGTAGAGGATGTTTGTGAAGAAGGTGAGGGGTAATCAGGAGAACTGGACGTAGGTGGAGTAGTAGGTGTCTCAGGTGGAGAATGGGTGGGGGTAGTTTGGTGAGAACTATGATCTGAGGAGGAGCTGGTGGTTTGATCTGATAAGGAATGGTTTGGGAGATCTGGGTTAGGGACAGCAGGCTGGGATGAAAAATCAGGAAGTAAAAGAGAGAGATTGGATGGGTATTAGCTGAAACTGAGTCAGGCTTAGTGTGAGCCATAAGAAAAGTGGTTTCATCAAAGATGACATCCCTTGAGATGTACATCCGACCAATAGCTAGGTGCAAACATAAGTAACCTGTATGATTAGATGAGTACCCCAAAAACAAGCACTGATTTGAACGAAATGCCAACTTATGAGCTTGATAAGGGCGAAGATTAGGATAACTTGCACACCCAAAAACCTTTAGCATGGTGTAGTCAGGAGACTGATGAAACATGGCCTGATATGGAGAAGAGTGATTTAATACTGCTGTAGGAGTTCTATTCATTAAGTACACTTCTGTTCTGAAAGCATAGGACCAATAGGAAAGTGGCATAGATGCTTGAGCCAATAATGTAATACCTTTATCCACCACAAATCTGTGTCGACTTTCAACAGCCCCATTCTGTTGATAATAGTGGGGACAAATAATCCGGTGATGAATTCCTTCCTGCTGAAAAACAGAAGCCAAGGCCTTAAACTCCCCTCCCCCATCAGTTTGAACTGATCTGATTGAGGAACAATAGTAATTACTCACTAACTTAGAAAAGGTAGTGAAAACAGAATAAACATCTGACTTTAAACGCAGAGGGAAAAGCCACATAAACTTTGTAAAATCATCAACAATGAGCAGAAAGTACTTAAAGCCATCAACAGATTGTATATAGGCAGGGCCCCATAGGTCCATAAATAGTAGCTCAAAAGGGAATTTAGTCTTGGTAACAGAGGGGGGTGGGGAAGGGCATGAAGTTTGCCTAAACAACATGAGGAACAAAACTGCAAGGGAGTATTTACAATAGGTAGATGAAAAACAGAAATTGTTCTTTTGGTGGTAGAAACTGAAGGATGGCCGAGCCTCCAATGCCAAATGGTTGGGGAAGCCTTGACACTTAGATTGAGCTGAGGAGTTGATGAGGAAGGAAGCTTGGGGAAGACATAAATGCCATCCTTAACTGGACCTTGGAGCAGGACTTGATGAGTATGAATGTCCTTCAAAACAAAATGATTTGGGTGAAACTCAAAATAAATGTGATTGTCAAGGCATAATTTATGAACCGACAGTAAATTCTTAGTGAGATGTGGGCTGTGAATAATATTGTTGAGCTTAAACATTCTTGTGGGAGTGAGTAAAGTACCCATACCCTGATGTGAGATAGGAACACTGGAACCATCACCAAGATTAATAGAATCAGAACCAGCATAGTCAGACCCAGTAATATTCAGACGAGATAAGTCACCAGTGAAATGGTGAGAGGCCGCAGAGTCTAGCAACCATTCTGAGGCAGTAGAGGAGGGGTTATAAACTGTAGTATTAGCATTAAACGTGCTAGGTAAAGGGGCCTGATGAGAGTAATCATATCTAAAATAGCATGTGGTAGCCTGATGATTCTTTTTCCCACAAATTTGACAAGGAATGCGATTATCAGGCTGGCCTGAAAAATATGTTTGTTGCTGACTGCCTCGAGCAGTGGATTGAGTGTTACGGCCTCTTCCTCTATTTCCTCTACCTCGTTGATTTCTTCCTCTGTTAGATCCAAAGGAATTTCCAGAACTGGAATTGGTGCCTGAAACTGTGGCATTTGCAGTGACAGAACCTAAAAGCTGCTGATTTTGTTGATTTAATGTAGCTTCAAACTGTAGTAGAGTGCTAAGGATATCGAAGGGAGCCATCTGATCTTTAGTAGCATAGATTATAGTGGAGACGATTATACTCCATAGAAGGCCCTTTAACAGATAAGTCTGAAATTCACCATCAGTAACAGTACGACCAGCACTACCCAGAGAATGAACCAGGCTTCTAGCTCGGTTAAAATAGGCTGCTATTCCTTCATCTCCTTTCTTAGTGAGACTTGCAATTTGCAAGTGATACTGTCCCACTTGAGCAGCGCTTTGAGCTGCATACACACTATGGATTCTTTCCCATAACTCCTTAGATGTAGTGCAGCCGATGAGAGAAATAATGACAGTTTCAGTGAGGGTCATGTAAATTACAGACATTATAAGCTGATCTTGATTTAACCACTTGGTATACTCTGGATTAATACTATCATTCTGTGTTTTTGCAGGAGCAGAATATGACCCATCGACAAATTTATATAAATCATTTCCACGTAGAAAAGGGACAATAGTTGTCTGCCAGAGGTTAAAGTTATTTTGGGATAACTTTATCAGGTTACCTGCTGCAGAGAGAACATTCTATGGCCCTGAGGAAGTCGATGACGACACAGAGTTTGATATGGCTGCTGATGATGAAGCAGCCATGGGGATGTGAGCGCCGTCACCAGAGCAACGGCTCTGATACCATAGTAAACAGTAGAGTAAATTGACTGTAATAAATTGGCCGCATCGTATTGTATTCACTAGCGTAACTTATATAGGTGAGTTACATGGACTGATAATATCTGTAAACTGTGGACCTTTATAACATCAGGCCCAAACTAATACAAGTGTAGTACTGAGACTGGGCCTAATACTATATGTCGTACTACTCATTAGATGGACAGGGTTTTCCCAGGATCCATACGCAGGAAGGTAGGCAATCCACCATTTGAATAGTTGCTACCAAAATAGCAATTGAGATGAAAACAATACAAGAAAAGTATTGAAACTTTGAGCTTATGCTTCTCGCCATTACCGAATTGGGTTTTTTTAACTTGAAATATGAAGAAGAAAGGTATATATAGATAAAGATCGTTCTTGTTAATGGAGCACGTGTAGACTAAATTTATGGAATTTAACGTATAATTAATATAAAAGTCGTTGGAAATTGTAGCAGCCTTATCAAAGACTTTTTTTTCGAAATAATTATCAAAGACTTTTAGTACTAGCATAAATGAGTTTTGTGATATTCGAAACTCAATATAGAGAAGGTGTTTGTTTTTTAGTTAATTTAATGTTGCTATGATTAAATAACTTACCGATTTTAAAAAAGCTTTTATATATTATTAAATCCAATAAATGAAACTGGATACCTATATATTGGAACAAAATCACAAGAACTCCTATGGAGAGACTTATCTAAGGGAAGTTTAGTGTTAAAGAGCGTCCCAATTTTATGCAACAAATTAAGCAATGAGAGTAATAGAAGATGAAGTGTATACGCATAGAAAAGAAATAAAACGAAAACAAATTATTTGAAATGAAAAGGTGGGCTAATGTGGCAAGAGTTTTAAGTTTTAACTATTTGTCAATAAAGACGAACAATAAGTAATAGTACTATTCAATAGCAGGGTTATTTGGAAACGAAACAGATATGTGGCAATAGTTCAAACAAATGACATTTGTTTGTAACGGTAACATCGTGTTTTTGCACCATTTTTAGACTTGTTACGTACTTACCATACATGAGTGGATTTCTCTTATTACTTGGTCAATATAAATAAAACATAGTTAACTGAATTATCAGGGACCATGTGTGTAATATATATGCATTTACAAGTAGAATATGTAATTATGATACATGTCTTGTTCTAAAGTATAATATTATGTCTTTGCTATAAGATGATAGGCTATCACAAACTACAGTTACTATATTGTTATAAAGAAATTAATATACAGTATATAAAAATAATTTAACGGTTAATTATTTGGCACATATACTTGCTTTAGTACAAAAATGATATGTTGTAGCGACCCTATCTCAAAGGTTGTAACAACAACTGCTGAAGTAGACTATCTTAAATATTTCGGGGACTTATCACAGCGGTTAACCGTTGAGATGGTGTTTCTGATTTTATTTTAAATATGTAATCAACTTTGGCAGTTGTTAACCCCTGAAATAAAGTGTCAGGACTTTGTTTCGTAAGAACCGCTGAAGTAGACTGTTAAATATACTTCAGACTCTACGCGACGGCCACAATACCATTGTCTTCCTTCTCCCACCCACATACAAAGTACAAACCCTTTGTGAACTAGGAGATGCACCCCTGCAAACTCCACTGTGTGCCACCACCGTTCTCGTCGCTAAAACCCGCTAACACGTACCGTCGTGCCTCTTGCAGCCCCGACGCCGTGTCGTCCCCAAGCCGTCGCACCCTAACTAGTGGCAATTTTGCAACCCTATATGGCGAACAAGGAACGTACATGCTCCACGCCTCTCGTCATTCTCTTCTCGTGTCTGCGCCTCTGCATGAACTGGTGCATCTTGCACACAAGATTGAAGATGGGGCTAAGAACAGTTAATTTCTGAACCGGGAATATTCTTGAACTTATCTTCTTCTCTCTACGATTATAACAATAAATTTTTTTATTTCTTCTGTCGCAGCACCTATTGAAGGAGACGATAAACATTATAAGCAGTAGCTAGTGAAAAGATAACAATAGAAGTTTTTGATTTCTTTTGTTGCAACACCTAGAGAAGTAAACAATAAACATTATAAGCAGTAGCTAGTGAAGAGATAACAATAGAACTTCTTTGATTTCTTTAGTCACAACACCCAGCGAAGCAAATGATAAACATTATAAACAATAGCTAGTAAAGACGGGGCTGAAAACAGAATCAGGATCGGTATATGCTCGAGCTAATTATCTTTACACTCACGATAATTAATTTTGTAACCCTAACTGGTGAACAAGGAAAATACATGTTGTGTCCCTCTCTGATTGAAATTCTCTTCTCATGTCTACGCCACTACAAAGATAAATCACTAGTAATGACACTGTTGCATCATTAGCTCCCTCTATCACTTGCCACCAGAGGCCACTCACATTTACAAGGTATGTTTTTGTTCTGAATTTACTCAATTAAATGGTTTGATGATTGAATTTGTATTTGTCTTAAACATTGTGTAAGAATTCGAATTTATGTAATTTACTAAGTTTTGAATTTATGGTTGATTCCTAATTTATGGTTATGAATTGGATGGTTAATGGCTAGACTATGTGTCTATGGTTTAAGATTTTATGGATGTTGGTTGATTGCTGCCAATGGTTGGAAAGTTTGGTTGAATTCGTATCTAGTTTAATTGTTGTCAGTGGTTGGAAATTTTTGTTGTTGTATGAGTTTGGTGAGTGCTTAATAATAACCATAAGATGAGCTATATATATATCTATAATTTTATTACAGTTAAGTTTTGATTTACTTATAAGTCTATGAATTCAAGCGAACCGCCACTATCGCTTAGGGGTGGCAATTCGGGTTAATGGGTCGGGTTGAAGCTCACCCATACCTGACCCGATTAAAATTGTATTGACCCATACCCGACCCAATAATATTCGGGTTACAAATTATCAACCCATACCCAACCCATATAAAATGATTAAACCCATACCCGACCCATTTAACCCAACATAATTAGGCTATGCAAAATTTAAAAGACCTGAAATTAAATTTTTTATATGATTGTTCAAACGGAGTTACAAATGAATGAAATCATACATTCAATATGGTAGATATTCCAGAGTTTTCATTATCCTCCGTCTTTTTTCTTTTTCCACAATAGAAGGTGATGTGTACGCGCTTGGGCCAAATATAACTGGATTTTCTCCTTCAGAATATAGAATCAAAACATAGACAAAAATCTTCAGAGTACAGAAGAGATAGGACCACAGTGGGAGCTATGGAGGGGAGAGCAGCACACTGTCTTTTGACAATCCACATAACGAATACTCTTGTTTTGGCTTTATAAAGAAATACGACAAAGTAGTATTATCAAATAAACAATCTCTCTAAAAAAGATACTACATAATCTGTATTATACTAACAGTAGGTTAGCACTTACTTAGTAATGTATTTATATTTTTATCTAATTATTTATTTATTATTATTATTATTAATAAAATAAAATAGACGGGTCGGGTTGACTACGGGTTAGGACTTTAAACCCATACCCAACCCACAAATTTAATAGGTAACCCATACCCGACCCAATAATTAAATGGGTCAATAATCGTGACCCAAACCCGCTATTTTCGGGTTGGATATGGGTCGGGTTATCGGGTTGGGTAAAAATTACCACCCCTACTATCGCTGCCCGCATTCACCCCTCACTGTCACTGCTCCATTAAACATGAAATGCATTTCCGCAAGCCATTGTGCATAGTCCAACCAGCCTCCCTATCACTCTATAAACCCTAAAAACAAGTAAGTAATCTAACTTCGAGTTTTGTTTAGAAAATGCAATGAGTTTTTGTTGTAATGTATTTATGTTGCAATGCTATTATGGATGCTCAAATTGATTGTGTGTGAAAAAATGTGTATATGATTGAGCTACTAAATTAGTAGAATTATGGGTGCACACAAGGTGATTGATAAAATGTCTGAGTGAAAATATATCTTGTTGTTTGCTTTTATTTTCAGTATAATTAGGCTTACCTTATTTAGGTAGGAATTAATTTGCTTATGTTGGTGTTAAACCAGAGTTGGGTGAGATATAAAGAAGTACCCATTAGTCCATATACATAGAAATTATATACAAGTACGTAGTTAGAGACATGACGACGCTGTAATACCCCCATCCCACATCGGGATATATGTAATAATGTGAATGGTTTATAAGGATACATATGGGTTGACTACAACAACAGGACCTTCCACTTTTAAGCCCAAGTGAGGATTGAGGGCCTAAATTGGTTAGTTTTCAAGCCTAAATTGGTTAGTTTTCAAGCCCTACAGACGCACACTATAGATTTAAACTAAATCTTCTTCTTTCATTGCTTTGGATACATTTTTGTTTTAGGTAGGGTAACTCTTATACCCGTTATGTGTGTGACTAGATCAATGGTGATCTAGTGGATCACTTTGACAAGATGCTGAAAGAGTTTTACAAAACGATAGTGTAACACAAGTGTGGGACAATTCACAGAGACAACAGGGGCAATTGGATCACCGGGTTTGTAGCAAGATTTGAGAAACAAAGTGCTCTTTTTTACTCAAAGACCATGACTCTTCCCAATTAGTGAAGCTCTTTGAGCAATGTACTAGTACTCATGTGCTTAGACCAATTATTAGCCATTTGTAAATTTCTGTTGGGCTCTGGAGGTATCTTCTCTATAAAATTTATTTCTAGAAAACAAAACAGGGTGGCTTGCTAAGCTGGGTTTGGGTGAGGATGTTGGGTGCTACTACCTTGAGTCTCCCCTGTCCGATATTGTACCTCTAATTGTGGAGGACTTGCGACCAAAAAATAATCTCACTATCTCCGTTTCGATGGCAAGTAATATTTTCACAGTGCAACATCAAGAATTCACGAAAGTTGAGTTAGGAACCAACACCAACCTACTTCACATATCCATTAATTAGTTAATTAAAAGAACGTGGGACAATAACATATACTACTAAATAGCAACATACACAACACACGCGGGGTTGTTTCAGTTTCAAGGGAACTGGAAGCTGGCAAAGTTGGAAGTCCCAGCACCACCAGGAGGGCTAATGTAAACCCATAGCAGAGAAATAGTAATAGAAAGCAGGCCAGACCATACATATATAATGGTAGGGACTTTACCCCTTCTACCCATCAAACCCTTGGCAAAAGGGTAGAGATGACAAAGCACCCAGAAGCTGAAGAAGAGTCCACCAACTAGCTTACTCCATTGAGGAAACGGGCTGTAAACTGTCCTCGCAATTCCAACCGCCATGGCTATCATATTGACCATCATGATTGTGATGGGAGGAACCATCAGAAAACTCCACCTCACTTGGTACAGCTCAGCAAACTCATCCTCAGGCTCCTCCGACATCGATGATTTGGAGGTGAGGGTGAAGGAGATTTCCACCCCACCTACCACTTTCAGAAGGCCCTGCAACACCGCCGCAGGGTGAGCACTGGTGCCTCCGATGACCCAAAACTGCTCGTTCCTCCACCACTCATGGAGTGCGATTCCGGACCACTTAATCTCCAGGAGAGCCAGCATACAGAGTGTGATGGTGATGAGTAAGAGAAGTATTAAGAAAGCGACGCTGACGGTTTGGACAATGAATTGGCCTGAGAATAAGGAGATAGCCGGGAGGAAGCAGTAGATGACCAGGAACAGGGAAGTGAACGGGTAAACCCCAACGTTGAAATAGGCGATCCTCTGCAGAAACTTCATTCGACGACTAGCAAACAGAGCATTGTTCCTAGAGAAGAAGATCTCCACCGAACCTGTCGCCCAACGTAACACTTGGTGCAGCCGGTCAGTTAAATTGATAGGAGCCGTGCCTCTAAATGCATCACGTTTGGTGACGCAGTAAACTGATCTCCAACCTCTATTGTGCATTCTGTATCCAGTGACAACATCCTCAGTCACAGAACCATAGATCCATCCTACCCTTTTACCCCACTCAGTTCGATCCTCATAGAAACAAGAGATGACACTAATGGCTTCTGAAACTGTGGCAGCATCCAGTGGCTCTCTAGGAACCGCCAGTGAACCCGCCGGTCTGCCATGGTGACCTCCACCTCCTTTACCCTGCTGGAGCTGCAACTCTTGAAGCAATCTGCCTTGGTACTCTGCCACAGGGATAGAAGCGGCTAACGACGTTGAGTTCCCAAACCTCTTGGGGAGAAGAAGGGATTCGATGTCTAGGTCATCATCATCATCTTGGAGATTATAATTATTATTATGATGCGCGTTGATTGGGAATTCTTCCAATTCCTTTCTCTCTTTCTCCTCCTTAGTAGACCTTCTTCCTCTTCTCAATAACAGTTTGAGCTTTCGGTTACCAAACAGCCCGTGGTGCTCAGTGGCTCTTGGTGGACTGAATCCGTAAAGCGCAATTCTTCTGAAAACACACCCTGTCCCCACGTACATTGGACCCTGCAACCCATCTAGAGCTCTCATTGTCACGTCGAAGAACACGGTGTTGTGATTCGCGTAACGGTCACTTGGATCTATCCCTTCGAATCTCTGAGGGAATTGAACGTAACAGATCCTGTCTCCTCCTCTGTCCAACATGAAGCACATTCCTTCCCTCAGTGCCAGCGAGTTGTAGATGTAGTGGTCGCAATCCAGGTTGAGGATAAAGGGCCCGTTTGACATGATAGCACTAGTTCTCACCAGGGCATTCATGGCTCCTGCTTTCTTGTTGTGGTCGTATCCAGGACGTTTCTCCCTGGATACATATACTAGCATTGGCAGTCGCACATCAATCTCTGTTGAGTCAATCAAGTTTTCTCCGTCTGCCTCTGACCCATAAACGGGTTCAGAATTGGGAGGGGCGAGCATGGCCTGTTGCGTTAATAAATTTGTCATAGTTCTCCCAACTTTACTCAATAATAGTAGTATAAAAGAAAAGATAAAGATTAATAACATTAGCTACCTGAATTATACCAGCATGGTCTCCCCTTGAATGATCAGTCTCAGCTGATGACCAAGTTCCTGGCCAGTGAGATCCATCAGACATCCAAGTCGCCTTTGGGACTTTCAAGATTTCAGCAGTATTATGAACATCTGCCATCTGCTTCTTCTTCGCCATCAACTCTTCGTGGGCATTGTAAGCATCAGATCTTCTCCTAATTGAGTCGGGCAATGAATTTATCCTCACTTTAAACTCGTCATATTCCCTCTTAACTCTTCTCCTTTCTCTAACAAAATCCAACCTCACTTTATTCTTGAGAAAATCCTTCTTCTGCCCAAAATAGGCCTCTGGATTTCGGGGTTCTATCCCGTGTTTCTTACAGAAGGGAACCCAAATTCTAGCAAAGCTAGCTGTCTCAGCCAATGCTTCAAAAGTGAGGAGTGAGCCCCCATCGTCGGATAAGTAACAGGCTAGCTTCTCTACTGGGTAATCGACTGCCAGGATAGAGAGGATGGTGTTTGCTGTAACAAGCGGTGGTTCTTTTTCAGGGTCTGCTGTGGAGACGAATACGTCAATGCCTGGTAGATCGGAACGCCCTTTCGGGTTTCGAAGGTTTGGTGACTCGTAGCGTTCTTTCAGGACGGAGAGGTCGGCTACTCGGTTCACTGGGCATAGTTTGGGGAGTTGATCCAGGATCCATGAAACGGCAAACCAGAATTCACAAGTAATCGACAATCCCCATAACCACATTGCTTCGTGGTTTGGATGCCTGATCCTCCAGGCTAAGAACAATCCCAGAGCAGTGAGGCGAAGAAGTATGAATAGTCTGCTCCCACAACCATAAACAAACAATTCTAATCAATAATTGACTACTTAATTAGCATTGGATGGCCTACCAGAGTTCATAAATATCATTGAGCAGTTTGATTGACATTGACAACGTGATGTATAAAGAAAAAATAATCATCATGAAAAAGAATACCTATATGGACTGAGAATTGCAGCTGAAACTGATACTTTTCTTGTCAGAGGCTTCCTGTTGCGCTCACCAAAATCAGGCGGATGCTCAAACCCACCATTTCCTCCTCCAAACCCGTAACCATCTTTAGGCCACACTGCGTTTCCATACCCATAAGTTCCCTTCGTCTCATACAGCCACTTTGTATGATCGAAATCGGAAGGCTGCTTGTATGATTTCACAAGCGAGAGCCGCTTATCCATTTTCGTTTCCCCACCTCTTGTTCTCAAAGGCAAGGCTTGATCTTTTGCTTCTTCATCATAGTCCTCTTCTTCTTCATCCTCCTCCTCCTCGCCTCCTCCATCCTTATATGACTCCTTGCATCCTGGGCAACGCCCACCACCACTAGACAAACAATCAAGGTAACATTCCCTGCAAATCCTAAATCCACAGTCACAGGTCCCAACATTGATAGCTTTCTCATCACAGCCTCTCATTCCGCACATGTTCTTCTTACCCCTCAGCTTCATTGACTGATCGGTTCTCTCCACGATTGGACCGTCAATCACGTGCCCCCGGGTAACCGAGTTAAACCCGCCAGTGAAAATAGTACCCGAGATGAAATTTCTACCTGGACAAGACGAATTAGGCTTGACTTCCTCCGCCAGGCTGCCCTCTGAAGCGGTCGACATGGACATTGCGTTGTGGTCAGGAGTCGGTGGGATGTGTACTGTGTAAGATACGTACTCTGAATTGATTTCTTCTCCACCTTCATCCTTCGACATTGAAGAGTATCGCCCAACCCCGGCACTGGAAGCTTGGCCGCCGCCACCACCACCGGAGAGAGAACTTCTGCGTGGCCTTCCACTACTTTGAGGGGAATTTGGATTGTTTGATATTGAAGATCTACGAATTGGGCTGGTTAGACCTAGGTTTAGGGATCCATTGGCTTTGGATCCAGATGAAGTGACCGTAATAGTCACAGGAGATGAGTTCGGGGAGGAAACTTTTTTCACCCCCATCTTCACCGATGGGACTCTCAGCTCTGTGTATGTCAGTGATAAGTTAGGATCAGGTTTGATTGATATCGTACGTAGAAGAGGCAGCCCGGAAATGAGATCAGATCTTTTTTATCGAAGAAGGAAGATGATATAGGACGAGAGAAAGAAAAAAGAAGAAAAAGAGTGAGAGCAACTAGGTGTGATTTTAAGCCAGTCGTTAGCAGCTCGAAAGATAACGGGTCGATGGAGAAGAAGGGGGAGGCACAAGAGTCGTGTGCCCTGTGCCATTGCCAACGGTCGAATTTGAAATTTTGAATATTTGAAAAAGGATAGACCCAAAAACAATTAGGTTGCAACGGTTGTGTAATCTTGTCCTCAGGTACTACACATCTGGATGATCTAACGGTGAGATATTTGCCCCGCACCCAACTTCGCGGCTGCACTATGATAGATTTCGTTTTTTCTTTAAGAACAATCTTTATTATACCAACCCGTGGAAAAGTCAACCTAAGCAATAGTAATTTTTTGTTTAAACGGCTAGCATGTAATGCCAAATAATATATATGCTCCCCTTTTTCTTTTGAATTTTAAATAATTTAATCTAAGCTTATGATACCGTTACATGTATAAGTGAGAAGCAATTGCCGTGTGATGATCTGCTTCAGAAAAAAGATGGTGGTAGCCTGGTAGGGCAACCACATGCGATATACTATATCAGTACAGTACCGACAAAACTAGGAAGTAACGTTATTATTTCTACTATTATGCGTCTATCATTAGATTCTTAATATTCAAATCATTGTTAAGATCTTCATCCAAACTGAAAAATCAGTGTTAAGATCCCATCATTGCTAAATGGAACAAGACCTGGTAGAAAGAAGTTGGCGGATCATGTAAAAAATTAAGACAACCCTTATACAGCGAAATATGTAAACCCTAATATAACCCATTGAGAAATAAATAGTGATAAAAGTATGTTGAAGAAAGATGTTTAAAAAATGCTATATGTGTAATAGACTAAGAGAAAATTATAAATTGTGATAGATGATACACCCATCAGGTTCAGCGTATTTATAAAAACCATCCACGTATTTCGTGAAATTAAATTCAACACCCATCTACTTTCTTTCGTCTTATATCCGTCATCCTTTTCGATTTTACCGTTAGTCACTGTCACATGTCACATTTTTAGTTGGTTGGATGATTGCTGACATGGCATCAAAATGTTATATTCCACATCAACTTGTCCTTGTACTTGTCATCCCCACTCCTCTGTCGATACTCTTATGTCGATTCCCACTTCAATTCCCACTCGATAGGGCTCTTCCTTTCACCCCTTTCTTCTTCTTCTTCTTCGACTATTTGGAATCCATTGCCTGCAATCTGAGTGTGCCCTGTAGTCGTCGGTGCGGTTCGAGCCCTAGCGGGTCTCAGGTACGCCTATTTGTTCGAACAATGCACCTCGATTTCCTGTTTGCTGCTTGCGGTTCTTGGTTGTCGTTTGAGCATATTATCCCCCTCTTCCCCCTTATTCTTCTTCCACGGTTGTGATTCCACTTCCCGGAATCGAGTAGCCCCTGTTGTATTTGTTGTCGTTTGAACCCTAGCGGGTCTGTGGCTTCAAACTGCTAAATTTAGGCTTTCGGTTCTTCAAAACCTATGGATGTTCGACATATGTGGTATCTAATTACGTTGATGGTGTTTCATGCTTGCCTGTTTGGTTTGACTGACGTCGAATCCAGCCATTGTGAGTGTATCTATCGACTGATGCTGTTGTTTGAATGCACTGGTCGATTAAGAATTGTGGTATCTGTCGACTAATGCTATTATTTGAATACACTGGTCAATTGAAAAATGTGGTATCTGATGGCTTTTTGGCTTTGATTACTTAGAATGTGGTATCAATTGTTTGAACACACCGTTAGAGTTCTGTTGTGAATGTAGCTGTTATTCATCTGATGTTGTTTTATTTACAAATGTGGTATCTATTCAAATTGATTAGTATCTTTGCCTTTTGTGAGTGTTTTTTACTCATCTGATTAGCATCTATTTATGTGGTATTTTTGTCTTTTGGTGTGTTAGCAGAAATGGAACAGTTTATTGAAGTACTATACAAGAGTGGACGACACAAAGTTGAGGCGCCATTTGATCCAGACAGATACTCCACAATAGAGTTGGTTAATGACTGTCTACAAGCGATTAAGAATATTGCACGATTGCCAGAACCAAAATGTCCTTCTTTCTTCTACAAGCATCCTAAAAGCAAGAAAAAAATTGAAATTGGGTGTGACAGACAGTTGATGATAATCCTAGTCTTGTTTGAGGGGAAAGAGTTAATTAAGATTGTAGTTGAAGAGGGGTCAAAAGAAACTGAGCTCATGTCTACTTTCAAAAATTGGCTGAAAGATGTAGATAAAAGGGATGGAAAAGAGGGAGACAACCCAGATGATGATGCACTTGATATTGGTGTTGCTTGGGATGAGTTGGTGTTAGATGGGCAAACAGTTATATGTCCCGATTCACCACCACAAACACAACCCTCTCAGACACAACCCGTTGTCCCACCTGAATCACAGCCACATCTTTCACAACCAGCCGGTCCTCCAACACACCCACCTCATTCACAACCAGCCGATCCTCCAACACAACCTCCTTATTCATAACCAGCCGGTCCTCCAACACAGCCACCGCATTCACAATCAACCCCACCTAGGGCTGGCAATTTCAACACAACCCGTTTGACCAACACGAACCCGACACAAAATTTGCGGGTTTGGGTTTTATAATTTGACACGATTAAATAAACGGGTCTTGTCTGGGTTGACCCGTTTAATAATCGGGTCGGGTTCGGGTCGAACTAGTGTAACCCGCCAACCCGTTTAACTTTTAAGTTGAAAATATATATATATATATATCCAAAACCATTACCGATTAAAATTACAGCACCTACTCTCCTATTTTATCCAATTCCCATTGAATTTTAATTTTTTTACTCAACCCCTTGAATTTTAAATTATATTGTTGTAATAGTGCTCTTTAATCTTTATGGCAAGGAAAAATAATACGTCAAAATCCAAACCATATTTGGATTTTGAATTTTGAATTGAGAGAATAGCCGCACATCAATATCAGATTAGTCAAGTTTTACTAGGTTAATCGGGTTGACACGAAAAACTAATCGTGTCAAACGGGTCGGGTCGGGTTGAAGTATATTCGTGTTCGGGTTGATGTACATGACCCGATTAATTAAATGGGTCGTGTTCGTGTCGACCCGTTTATTAATCGTGTCGTGTTCGGGTTAAGCTCAACCCGACCCGCCAACCTGTTTTACCAGCCCTACCCCACCTCAAACAACACTTCCTGGATCTCAAACACAAACAAAGAAAAAGAAAAGGCCAAGAGGTCTTAATCTCATTGATGGAGGTGCCCCATTGGTTCCCTATCTATGAAACAATCACCGAATCAAACATTTAATAGCTGCACATCTACTAAGAGGACGGTTCCAAGTACTTCACATGTACAAACCTTGTTTACTCCTAGAGTTTCATCAAACCATAATAGTGCAAATGACAACTTCCTGGTGGACACAAGGGTATCTGGAAATTATGATTTACATATTGTCCCAGTGAACAACGAAAAAACATCAAACCTGCAAAGTGAAGGAAACAATGAAGAATTCACCAAGGAACAAAATCCTCACTTCTCTGATGATTCTTGGGACATTAAATCTGATGAGGACAGAGATTTCAGCTCAAGTGAAGGGGATGAGTCAGATGTTGTTTTCAATGATGAGGGAGTTGATGTTGAAGATGATGACCTAGATGCTCTGCGTGAGGGTGAGTACTTTTTTGGTGATGAGAATGAAGGTGTCACAGGAGATTAATTGTATTTGAGAAATGAGAAGCCTTTTGAGATACAGCCAGATGGCACCATCAAGTTAGAACCTCGCCAGATGTTCCTGAACAAGACCATGTTTAGAGAAGTTATATAGGACTACGCTGTACAAGAAGGTATTGACTTGTACAGAGTAGAAAATGACCCGTGGAAGTATACTGTTATGTGTAACAACCATGATACTTGTGAGTGGAGGCTTCATGCTTCTCTGCTGGCAGACAATGTGACCTTTATGATCAAGACAATCAAAGGAGAATATACATGTGCAAGGCTGACAGAGAACCTCGCAGCAACTTCTAGCTGGATTATGAGAAAGGTATTGCCTGAGTTGAGGGCAAACATGACTATGTCCCCAAATGCCATTCAACATTTCATTCTGACAAAGTATGGCGTGCATGCTAATTACATGAAATGCTTCATGTAACACCCCTATTTAACATATTTATAGCGGAAATAAAATACTAAAGGCGTACAGACCAACGGGTTCCAAACACCCGGCACCAAACCTCACCAATTTACAACTTAAAGATTACAACTGCCACGGCCTGAACCTCGAGAAAACTTAACAAAAATAAAACAGTAATAAAACACATAAACTCTCCACAAAACCTAATCCCATCCCAATCACTCGTTCTCTTCGTGGCCACCTGTAAAATAACTCATACCTGCAAGATAAAACCAAGCAGCCCACCCCGAGAGGGGTGGGTCAGTTCCCTGGAATGGAACTGGTACGATCCTCCAAAAACAAACTTATAATACAACTCTTAAATAAATAATAGCTTGAATACAATCACTTAAACCACACAGAGGAACAAGGCATTTCACAAATCACCAAGTCAAGATAACAAGTTGCGAAAATAATACATAACAGAAGGTTAAAGTTAGTCAATCAGAAGAATCATACCATAAGTTAGTGTACATCCATTGTTTGCGTTAGATTCGGTTTCAGCTTGGAATAGGAAAACCCAAGTAGTCACAAGGACTAGGAATGAAAGAAGAGATCCAAGAACCCATAACTCAAGAGTGGAATCAAAACAACTGGGAGAGATGGCCCCCACCGCCAAGTACGTCCTTTTAGGACAGGGGATATACAGCCCCTCACTGTCTACTACGTCCCTTTTGGGACAGGGGATATACAGCCCCTCACTGATACCATTGAAGACGCGCGCACGTCACAACAAAAGACTCAGCTCATGGATGAAACAATATCCAGAGTCAAAGGAAGAATTACCAAGATTGTCCTTTTCCATACTTCCACTAGATCACTAACTACGCCAGAGCAATACCAAAACACTCAGTCCTACAGAGTGCAGAAGTGTAAACCCTAGGCAGTTAATGTCTAATGAAATAACCCAATAGAAGGAACCAAAAACCATGTAAGTTTCACACTCAAGGCTCAGTTAGTCACATCAAGCTGAGTTAGCCACACAACAGTTTCCTTTTTAAATTCCTTTAAACTCAGTTAGCGTTTTTCGAAAACGTCTCATAAGTCGGTCAGTAAAAGTATCGGAGTACGAGAAATCGTACCTGGTATGTGAAGAACAGTAATTAACTTGAATGAGTGATTCCCCAATAGTAACCTATAATTATGGTGTTCCAAGTGTCGATTAGTTAAGGGACCTATAAACCAAACAACCTTCTATTCTTACTGATTTATAGTTCCAGGTTTAACATTATTCTCTCACAAGGATTTGGGCTAGGTTTCGTTAATTAAATCTTTTGTTAGGCCCATTCCGTTTAAACTGGAACGATTTAGGATTTAACCCCGAGAGTGGTCCAACCTCTCTTTGAATTGTTTAAGTGGGCTTTTGGAGTTCATAGACTTGGGCTTAGTGAGTTAACCCAAGACCGTATTACGTTTATGTTGTGTAATCAAACCCTTAAGTTATTAATGACTATTTAATTACACACCGATTAAAATCCTAAGGTTTAATATATACATTCTTCTTATTATAACTATCACAAGGAATGTTATTTCCCACATCTATTTTAATGTATTTATATATATATATATCTTTATGTATTAAGATTTATCCATAACTTTTTTAAGAAATTTTATTGTATTTAATTATGTTTAATAACTTTTAGGCATAACCACAACCGATATACGGCTTATAAAATAAAGTGTTTTCCTTTATTTATTTAATATATATACGTATACCTGTATTAGAATTTAATTCAGACATCCCCTATGTAGCTTATTGTATTTAAATTATCTTATTACCTCAACATTTATCTGCATTCCATGTATGTTTCATAAAGTATTTCTTTTACTATATCTTAGGATACTAGCTTCTATAGTATTAAGTTAATATAAGTGTGGATTTATTAGCTCCCTGTTTTTCCCTAAGTTACTATTTTATTTCCTTTTTATATATGTGTAAATATATATATTTTTCCTTAGTTTTGATTAAGAATATTAACTCCCATATAATATAATAAATAAGATGTAGAATAATTATATTCCTTGATTTAACATAAGTTTCTATTTTAATTCTTCCATATAAGTATATATACATATATGTAAATAATTTCACTTCCCTTAAAAGCTAATACCCAAAACATTTATAAACATACTGTTATAAAATGTTAATTTAGTTTTCCTTATTTTTTCCCAGCTTAAAAGTTTATTAACAAACCATACTTTAATTTTTGTTACATTAAAAACCATATATTATAAGTTATTCTTATGAAAAACTCATAAACACAATTTTTAAACCCATTTACCATTGCCCAAAAATTCCCAAATTAAATATATAGTAGCTATAACATTTTAGACATATTATAAAATTTGTATTTCATAAAAATATCTTTTTTTATTTAACCAAATAATTCCATAATACCCGTAACTTGCAAAAATCATAACTTACGTTTAAAAACTCCAAAACCATATTAATTTACATCAAAATAAACTAGATTTTATAAGGAATCAATGGTTAAAATTTCAAGTCAAAATACATCTGGGAAGGTATTTAAATTAATTCAACAAGTTAGGGTTTAATTCTGGAAAAATTATAATTCATAACTAACTTAAACTCCCCAGATCTAATCTCGGCCGTCCGTTTCTAAAACTTACGATCGGACGGCCACTGAGTGTCGAGTTCATCCCCAACCCCAGCGAACTACCCGAGTACTAAATTGCGATTTCCTCAAAATCTACAGAACCAAATTCGATGATTTTTGTTTCTATGGTTTCGAAATTCAATTCCGGTTCTAATGATACCAAATTCGCTAGCTAACATGCAGAATTCAGTGGTTTTCGATTCTGGTTCGAGGTTAGGGTTTAGTTCGGGTTTCAGATTCGAATTCTCACAAATTCTCTCAATCTAACGCTTAATAGATGCAATTGGAACATGGTTTTGACCGATAATGTAAGGGCGATTAGCAAGGTCGAAAGAATTTGAAGAAAACTTACCGGAATTGCACGAATCGAAAGAATTCGATTTCGGTTTCTGGAAAAACTCCCCCTTTACGAACTGATTGAGTAGCCAACTTTACAACACTATAAGTTTCGGTACAGATCGAGTTAGAACTTGTTGTTGGGCTTAATCTAAAGAGGAAACTTAACTCTACACAATGATAGCAAGAACTCACTCTAACTTGCACTACACAGAAAGAAATCGGAGCCGAAAGTTACGAGTTTATACCTTGTGTTTCTGTATGATTTTATGCAATGGTGAATCGAGATCTTTAGACGTCTCGCTCTCCCAATCGGTTATTAATCAGCCTTGGTCATCAACACGGAAGTTGTAGAGGGATTAAAGATCTACACAACGAGCTATAGAAATCGAATTTTGGTTGAAGGATGAGGAAGTTATGGCAAGACGAACTTTACCTGAAATCGAAGGAAACTGGAAATCTGCGTTTTCGGTTTCGCAGGGTGGCTACTTTGGATCGAATTTACGGTTGATGTAGGATGATCTAGGTTTAGTGTGAGTTATGGTTGTAAAGAGGAAGTGTAGGAGAAGACAACAAAGAAGACGGCACTCAAAAATTCCAAAAAATGAGAGAGATATGGATGTCACAAGTTAGGGCAAAATCTGGAATTGGTTAGCGAAAAACAAGGAGATAAAATCCGGCTAAGTGTTGGGCGCGTATCCCGAGGCGCGCGGGTGAGTCAGCAGACTTGCCACATCAGCATCTTTTCAAAATTTTGGCTTTAAACTTCATTTAATCATAACTTTGGCTAGGATGATCCGTTTTTGACGTTCTTTTTATCGATCTTCATGGTTTTCCATAACCTATTTATTGGTATAGGTTTCATGGGCTGGTTTGACCATTCTAAAAAATTCAACCCTAGCAAGGCTTGAGAAGCTTTAGGGTTTCTAGGATTTTATATTGACTTTTATGTTTCAAATCAATGTTCCAACTCTTTCTAAAATCTTTATAATATACTTGGAGTGTTTAGAAATTTTTCCAAGATTTATTGACTTATAAATCTTATTATTAAATTCATAATACTATATAATAATATGGTAATCCAATATTTAATAGTATTCTTTAGGATTAAATGGGAGAAATCCCATGATTTAATTTTCATAATTCCATATAAGGATATAATGATTTATTATTCACAATTCCATACTATAATATAATAATTAATGGTATTATTTACGGTTTAAATAAAAGAAATCCCCTAAATTAATTTAAATTAATTTAGGGGTATTTCACTTCAGAGCGAAGAAAGAGGTGATGAAGTTGCTACTGGGAAATCATGCTGAATCTTACCCCAATCTCCACCAATACACCAAAATAGTCCTTGAGAGGAACCCCAGGTCTATTATAGACTTGAAGTACCAAGAATACCTCAACGGTCCTCCAACATTCAACAAACTATTCATTTGCTTTAGAGTGTTGAAGGAGGGCTTTCTCAAGGGTTGTAGACCATTTATTGGCGTGGATGGTTGCCATCTGAAGGGGTCGTATGGTGGTGTTCTACTAAGCGTTGTTTCTCTTGATGGCAACAACGGCGTTTTCCCATAGCTTTTGCTATCGTTGCTAGTGAGACAACAAAGAGTTGGACTTACTTCTTCAGTAACTTGCGATCGATAGCGGATGAAGACGTGCGGAGAAATTGGATCATAATTTCTGATCGACAGAAGGTAACACTATATATTACCACATTTTATTTTCATTCTGCTAATTCATATTGTTGAATTATGCCTTTCTTTGCAACACATTCATGTCTTGTAACATGGTGTTGAACCCGCACTGGATGTTGTCCTGCTAGAGGTGACTCGAATAATATGTTGTAGACACTTATATGCCAACTTCAAAAAGGATCATCCCGGTATTTGCTCGTATTCATCCTCTTTATTTATTTTGGGTTACTATATTATTTTTCGTTATATTTAGTGCTTGTATAACAGAGTTGACAATTGTTATCAGGTGCTCTATTGAGAAATTTGTTTTGGGAGGCGGCACAATGTTACACAAATGCGGCACTTAAGGATGTACTTAAGAGGATTGAGGAGACATCCTTAGGCGCATTTTGTTACCTCAGAGAAGTTGATTACATCATGTGGGTAAGATTTCATATGCCGAAGGATGTCAAAGTCATAGAGACAACTTCCAACTTTATTGAATCTTTCAACAGCAAGTTGTCTGGAATAAGAGGCAGTCTCATATTTGCGCTTCTAGAATCCCTCAAGCGTACATTGATGAAGAAGCTTAATGACAGAAGAGAATCTGTTATCAAGTTGAGTGGGAGGATCACACCTTATGCAAAGAAGGTGCTATACAAGAACACAAAAGCTGGTTGTCGATGTGGGCATACGGCAAGCAGTGATTATGAATTTGAAGTCACGGATGCAAACAAACATTACATTGTGAATCTTAAAGACAAGTATTGTGATTGCATGGCTTGGGATATATCAGGAATCCCTTACAAGCATGCTTGTGCTATCCCCAATTGGAAAAGAATGGACAAGGACCATTTTGTCGATCCTTACTTCTTTACTTCAAAGTATGCAGCCGCATATGAGTTTGCAATCTCCCCTATATCCCGGATGCATCTCTGTGGCCAGAACCTCAAGGGTTGAAGATTTTGTCCCCCCCCCCCCCCATTTCTTAAAAAACTACCAGAAAAGCTAAAGAAAAATAGGCGAAGGGAAGGTGAACCTGGTCCAAGCACAAAAAGATCTACCCATGTGACTTGTGGGAGATGCAAGCAACGTGACCACAACTCTAGAACATGTTCTGGTCAAACAAATAGAGGGCAAGGTCAAGGTACGGGTCTTTTACTTGTTGATGAAAGTGGTGATGGGAATGGTGCCACATGAGATATTCCACCATCTAGGAAACGAAAAGGTAACGAAGTTGGCTCATCTTCAAGGCCAAGTTGAAGGAAAAAATTGAAGACCACATCGCAAGGTAGTTTCTATATTCTAATTGTTTATAAATCCAGTTATTTCTCTAATGTAGCATAAATTAACAAACTGTTATTCTATCTCAAGTGTTTGAGAAGCTAGGTGTCACTTGAAGATAGCGAAGAACAAGACAAAGACCAACAAGTCTATTGTTTCTATTTGTGAAATAGTTTTTTGTTTTTGTTTGACAGAGAACATGCGTGTGGCTGTGTTATGACTCTGTTTGGTAGTATTTTGCTTTTGTTTGCTGTAGTGAGGCTGGTTGAACTTCTGGTTGTTGTAGTATTTTGCTTTTGCTTTTGTTTCCAAACATAATAGCCGGTGGTTGTGGATGCCTTGAACTTTTGTTTGCTGTAGTATTTTGCTGTAGTGAGACTGGTCGAACTTCTGGTGGTGCTACTGGTATTTGTGGCCTGCTGCTGATATTAATGTACTAGTATTTACATGCTATCAGCTTGCTATTTCTGGTATTTCTTGAACCCTGGTGTTAATGCACTACATTTGATATGTTAACCTGTCAATGCATTGGAGTGTGAGAAAGTCTAAATCTGAAACAACCAAATCTGTCTCCTGTGTATATTTGAAACAAAGTGAGCAGCAGTCTACTAGTAAAAGTAGAGAGTAAATCTGAAATCCTCAGACCTTAAGTGATTGGAGTTATCAGTAGCATAGCAACTCGAGCTCGGGACTGCGATTGATACTGCCTTTAGCACTTGAAAAATACTCACTTCAAGAAACTGAAAGTGCGCACCTTCTACACACTACAAAAGATATGGGTAATATTTGTTCTTTGTTTTGTCACCAATTGAAGCTTAATAGATATGGGTAGTAATTGTTCTTCAAGAAACTGATACTGCTAATTTATAATCTATCCATACATTTGTTCTTTGTTCAGTCACCAATTGAAGCTTATAAGATATGGGTAGTATTTGTTCAGTCACCCCTCACCCCAGTAGCTGAAAATCAGTCACCAATTGAAGGATTTCTTGTATCTGGGAACATTTTATTTGACATTTTAAAGTTGGAACATTGTATGTTTGAGGAATATGAGAGACATAAGTAAACACAAGTAAAGTTTGATAGATATAACCATAACGAATACAGATGGTTTACAAAAAGTTTGCTTGTCTGATAGATTGAATTCCAACTAACACAACAATATCCAAGTTACATAGCTTGCAGAAGTTCAACACTATAAATTTAGCAACTAAACTGTTACAAAACACTATCCAAGTTACATGATTTAGTACACAATTACAGCACCTTCAAGTACAACAATACAATCGTGACAAGTATTACATATGAAAATACAACAAGCTTGTTCACTTCCGACTTGAAATCAACTATGTCTCTCTGGAGAAGATGCTTCAGCTCTTTTACTTCATCACTAAGCTTGGGAATTTGTTCTTGAATGACCAATATACTGCCATTAAAGCCACCAGATTTTACTTCTTCACCGTACATATCAGACCTCAACAAATGGGAATTGTATTCCATTTCGTGCCACCACTTGAATATCCCATTAGGACAATCACAACGGTAAAACAATTTTTGATAATTGTCGGAAGTAAAAGATACATACAACCGAGCATTTTTATTATAGTTGCATTTCACATTATAGAATATGAAGCAACTTTCACTCTTTTTGTTGCTGGATGAAGACATTGTATATAAAGCTACCTGGGTAAACTCCTTCAGTTATTGATAATTGAAACATGTATATTGAAAAGTTGGGTAAAAGAAACATATTTGAGCTTAGATTAAGGATTTGCCCCTATCATCACAGCCATAACTTTTGGTATTAGCAAAACAACGAATAATGTAATCTATGGAGCAATTATAGATATAGCTCGTTGGGATAGGAGCAACAATGGTTTGGCAATTTGAATGATCATAAAATTGAGCAACAAAAGTGAAACCATTATCGCTTCAACTACCTAGATAGCATACTATCTGAAATACCCCAAACCTATCTATGTTTATTAAATGTTAAATTATGATATAATAAGGCTAAATTATGCCTTAGAAACATTGGTGAACAATTTAAACCATAGAAAACACAAGAAAACTTCATAAAGACAATTTAAGCAAATACTTGCTCAAGACTTGGTGTAACCTTGATTAGGACCCAAAGAGCATTCTTAGACCTTCTTACCATGCTAATTAACATTTTAAATCAATTACCGAAGAAAAAAAAGCTCAAAAACAAGTTAAAACACAAATTATGCTTTAAGGCTCGTTAAAGCACATTTTTGAAAAATTGTCTTAGAAATGGGTTTTGAGTGGCTAAATGACCAATTTTATACCTTAATCAACATGTTTAAAATTTAGTATCACATTAGTAAGCTTAAATCAATGAGAAACCAAAAATTTCACAAATTTGTGCACTAATTGTGAATAGTGACCAAATGTGCCCAATTAAGACTTTAATCTATTTTGATTAGTCAAATGGTCAAACTATGCCATAAATATCTAAGAAAGGGAGGGGGTTGGTTTTTGAAAGGGTGAGTCATCACCTAATGCCAGCATATTTAGAAAAGAAGAGGGAAAGGAAAGAAGTACTATTTGCTTTTTAACAAATATCCCTTGTTTACCTCTCTCCTCTCTTCTCATTCCTCTCTTCTCCATCGTTTTTCTTCTTCTTCATCCTCCCAAAGAAAAACGTTCATGCTACAGCACTCCATGGTTCTTCATCTTTCATTGCTTGCCAAATGCAACTCAAGCTCCAAATCCAAAACTAAGCATATATTTGTGCTAGTTGAGTCAAGGCCTACAATTCTCTCTTTTCAAAACTCCAAAACTAGAAGTTGGATTGAAGCAGCTCCATTTGAAGGGGAAAGCTCATGTTCTAGAGCTAGTTTAAGCTCTCTTTGGTTCAAGGTAAGAAAGAGCATAAAAACTCATCTTTCCTCTCATTTTTATACATGGCCAAAAATTGCCATTTGAAGTGCCTTGTTTTACTCCTTGTACTAGCTTCGATTCAATCTTCAAAAGACTATAGGATGTATTTCCTTGATTCCTTATCAAGTTCCATTCCAAATTCCTAAGGTAATCACTCGTTTTAGTGCACTAAGCACACCTTTGTAACCTAGGAATGATTCCATGTGTCTAGGTATATTACTTAGCACTCATTACATCTATTTGAATATTGATTAAAAGATTAGCAAGGGAACAAACTCCTTGGCCGATTTTCAATCAAGAAAACCAAGAGGAAGAGAAAGAGAGGAAGGCTTGAAACCTAAGGTAAATGATCTACCTTAATGTAGCTTAATACCTTAGGAAATTGAATTTATATTGATACATAAACAAACTAAAGAGCCAATGGCAAATGAGTTAGTAAAATAATCATAAGGTGAATTACAAGAGCATTTATAATTTTCATGGGATTGATGTTGTGTAAATGCATGTTATTAGCTAAATGATGGAAATTAAGTGTTTGGTTATGTCATTTCAGGGCCTAAGTACCAAGCAATTTAAGTTTCTGCATTATATTTTGAATTGATGTAGTTTGAGTGTAATTTGTGTGTAGAGAACATCCATGAAGGATTGGATGGTATTGGGTTTCTTAGGGATAAAAACTATGCACTTGGTTATAATAATGTATTAGAGAAGCTATGTCAAATTTGGGTGAGAAACAAAGTGTTTTGAGTGTACTAGTGAATTACTATGACCTAGAACTTACTAGAAGTTGTTAAGAGTTAAATTGGTGGAAATAAATAAACTAATGTGTTCTTGAGGATTAGAATGACCTAGGGTTGTCTAGGAGGAATTAGAGGTTAGAACGGTGAATTTAACCCACCGAAATCATGGTATGAGAAGTGTTAAGACTTGTGCAAAAATCGGTAGGAAATTAAGGTATAATGTCTTGTGAAGGTTTAGGTATGAACTAGAGAATGTAGTCTTGAGAATTTTGAGTAGCTTGAATAAAGGAGATGAAGATGACTAATAATGCATTAGGTGTGGTTAAAATGGTTGTGAGGAAACAAATGGGTTAGTTAAGGAGTTAATCAAAATTTACATCTTAGAAGTGTAAGAAACTAAGTTGCAAGTGTTAGTAATTTAGTAAGAATTTGAGTAAAATGATCAAGGAATTTAGTGGATGAATTAGGGGAGTTTAGAGTGTCAAATTAATGTTAAAACATGCTAGATTACATGTGGAAACATTAGAAAAAGATTGGGTAAGAATTGAGGTTGAAAAGAGTTGAAAAACTAGCAAATTATACATGTCCAGTGTTGGTCCGGGTTTGTAAATAGGTACATAAACCCGGAACACACCAAAAACTAGGCAGTAAGGTATTCTGTGGATTGGTCCGGGTTTACATCCCGGTACACAAACCCGGACCTGTCCAAAATCATAGCAGAAACTTATCCGATGAGTTGGTCTGGGTTTACAACCTCGGACACAAACCCGGACCAACCTAAAAAGGGCACAGAATGTTGAAAAATGGGGTTTTAAGATGGATGATTGTTTGGTAATGATATTATAAGATTGTTAGGACTTAATTAATGACATATAATGGTCATTAGGGGTGTAAACAAGCTTAAAAAATAATGAGGAGTAAATGACTTATGTGACTAAGATTAAACTACAATGACTTAGTGGTTACTAGTGGTTATTAATCAGGAATCATTAGTGATTAAGTAAGCTAGGTTAATTAAAAGTAATTGACCACCCGATTGGATGAATGTTATAGGATTTGAGTATTTAAACTCCGTAGAAGAGTAGACAAATGACGACCGACGGTGAACGGTATGGTTTTCTTTTAGCTTGCTTGCTAACGAGGTGTCTCTCGGCTTGTGTGCTATTTGTTTAAATGTTTCGACTAAACAAGATAAAGCATGCAACCAGTTTACCGTATTTATTGCGTGTTCATTTTATACCACACGACATAATTTTGAGTTCATTTACTAACTATGCTTAGTAAACACTTGTATGAGAACATAAAACACTCCCTGTTATTGGTTGGTTAATACCCAGAAAAGGTTTAACTAACAAACCTATGTCGTCGAGACTTCTACTAACTGAATTTGGGGGTGAGGAATCCGGGACGGTCCGGTCACATGTGTTTGAAGGAGGAGGTTGGTATCTGTATCAGATCCGACTTCCATTAAGACTTGTCTTCGGACTTGTCTCCTAGAGTCGACATATAAACTCGACCACCTCGAATTTCCGTTCATGGTGGAAGGCATGTTAAGAGGGTGTAGTGGGATCACCTAAATCCCAATTTAAGAAATATTGTTTTATTTCAACCAATGGAGTTAATAGCTCATTGGCTAGGGTTGCTTTTGACCCGAAAAAAATAAACAATGGACTAAGTATAACCAAATCGAAATAAAGAATGGTTGACTTATTTGAGATGAAGTTTGAGGTGAGAATTAAATGTTTCTCAGTTTAAGGAGTTAAAGAGCTAACTCACTTACCTATTGAATGTCCATTACGATGTTCGAACCGTTTATGCTATGAATTATTCCATATGTTTGCATTGTGGTTTATTGTACTTCTTATTAATGTTGTATGAATAATCAATCGCATGTTTACGACAAAGTAGTTGTGCGTAGCCCCGTTAGCTTGGGGGCTACACGTTAATTATACCAGCGAAGGTGTTGAGCCCCTCGGGGCATCTATATTAATTTTTCAGGTAAACGTCCGCAGAAGACCCACCTTGAGAGTAGGAGCGGGTAGACTTACTATGGGCTTTACTTTAGTATTCTACTTTTGTATGTTCGGTATATTCTGGGTTGTCAGACCATAGCTAGAAACTGGGTGATGGAGTATGCCACGTGACTAACGGCGGTAACACCAACTTTTGTAGTTTATTCCGCTGCGATGTTAATATATATATGTTAGGAGGTTTATGCGATAACCACGGTTTTAAGAGTTGGGGTGTTACACAATCTAGAACCGATTCAACACAAAATTAGTTTAAAGACCAAGCTAATACCAAAAAAAAGAGGGAACATGATGAAATATAATGTGTATTCATATCAGCATGTTTCGTTGACAACAAAACTCTAACAAGCTTAGTTACTGTCACCAACAATTATGAGTAATCGAAGCAAAAAAAAGCCACCAGATACCACATTTTTCAATCGACTAGTGTATTCAAACAATAGCATCAATCGACAGATACCACACTTCTTAATCGACCAGTGCATTCAAACAACAACATCAGTCGACAGATACACTCACAATGGCTGGATTCGACGTCAATCAAACCAAACAGGCAAGCATAAAACACAATCAACGCAATTAGATACCACATATGTCAACCAACCACTAGTTTTGAAAAACCGAAAGCCTAAACTCAACAGTTCAAAGCCACTGACCCGCTAGGGTTCAAATGACAACAAATACAATAGGTGCTACTCGATTCCAGGAAGTGGAATCATAACCGTGGTAGAAGAATAAGGGGGAAGAGGGGGATAATATGCTCAAGCGACATAGAAAGACATGGATCGACCGATGCAGTCGACACCAAGAACCGCAAGCAGCAAATAGGAAATCGAGGTGCATTGTTCGAACAAATAGGCATACCAGAGACCCTCTAGGGCTCGAACTGCACCGACGACTACAGGGCACACTCAGATTGCAGGCAATGGATTCCAAATCGTCGAAGAAGAAGAAAGGGGTGAAAGGAAGAACCCTATCAAGTGGGAATCGATAGAAGAGTATCGACTGAAGAGTATCGACAGAGGAGTGGAGATGACATGTACTAGGACAAGCTAATGTAGAATATAACATTTTGATGTCATGTCAGTAATCATCCAGCCTACTAAAAATGTGACATGTGGCAGTGACTAACGGTAAAATTGGAAAGGATGACAGATATAAGACGGAGGAAAGTAGATGGGTGTCGAATTTAATTTCACGAAGTACGTGAGTGGTTTTTGTAAATACGCCAAACCTGTTGAGTGGGGATGTAATTTTCCCTATTATTTTTTAATCTTGTAGATCTTATATACTTGTATTCAAAATATCAATTCCATGTTATCTATTTTTTTATTAGGGAAAATTACATCCTCCACCCATGAGGTTTGGTGAAATTACACACCCCACCCATTAGGTTTTAAAAATTACTTTGCCCACCCATGTGGTTTCCTTTATTTTACATCCAGCAACTTTTCTAATATTTGATCAACTTAAAAGATGCTTAAATGTTGTCCAAAATTGATGAAACTTTATATGGATGATGCTAAGGTGTTATATTTTGGTCTAGCGTGAAATCTAAAGTTTTTTAAGCTCATATGTGATCTGTGGGACCCAATGAAATATGTGACATGTCAACGTGTTTTCAATGGGTCCCACAGGTCATATATGAGCTTTAAAAACTTTGGAAATGGTATTGGACAAAAATATAACACCTTAGCATCATCCATGTAAAGTTATATCAATTTTGGACAACATTTAAGCATCTTTTAAGTTGATCAAATATTAGAAAAGTTGCTGGATGTAAAATAAAGGAAACCACATGGGTGGGCAGAGTAATTTTTGAAACCTCGTGGGTGGGGTGTGTAATTTCACCAAACATCATGGGTGGGGGATGTAATTTTCCCTTTTTATTATGAAGTCTTACTCGTCATCAATGCATTCAACTCACTCTTATTATCGTTTTAATTATCTTTTTCATATTGCACAAAAAACTTTGTGATAGAATAACCATCCAATTATAGTGATAATGTTCCATATTTTGTGTGGATATCATTAAATAAATAATATAAATAAATAACAAGTTTATAATTTGCTCTTGTCTATTCAATATATAATTCATTTTAAAGTTGAGAATTGTATTAAAAAAATAAGTTTTTTAGCACATTTTGTATTCATCTTTTAACTTTTTTCATTTTACTATTTTTTAATTATTATTCTAAATTTACAGTACTTTTTGCTATCCCAATAAATTATACTTACTTTTACTTATTTCTCCTATATCAAATTAAGGATACATTAGTCATGTTACACTTTTCTCTAATTACTTATATTTTGAATGAGATAAAATAATAATTATTTATATCATTATATATATCATTTTTAATTAATGATGTCTAATTTAATACTTTTATCTAAAAAGATTAGACATGTATTATTAAATATCTTTAAGATTAACAACTATATTATAGGGTATATCTTTTTATAAAGTTCAAACTTGAGACTTCAAATTAAAAGTAAATGATTTTCAACAAATTCATTCAAAATATCCGTTGATAAACTAATCAATCTTTTACATTAGTTTATTTAAAATCAAGCCACAAAATTACCTTTTTCTTCAAATGTTTTCTTAAGATAATATTTATATCGGTAATATTTTACAACATTAGTGCTAAGATAATTATTTCTATTATTATTATTATTAAGGTATTGTTATTAAGATTTCAACATACATAATAGATTTATATGTTAAATTATATTATTATTTTAATAAATAATAAAAAAATTATAACAATATATTTTATAATTATTATATAATTGAGGCTTTTTTTCCAAACAAATGATAATAAACACATATCTCTATTATTATTCCCCTCTAAATGCAAACAATTATATATGCCATTCTTATTCCCAGTCCAAGCCCATTCCTTTATATAACCAAACAAGACTGTTATATTCTCATTCCCTTTTCCATTCTCTCTGTACACCTTTCCCATTCTCTTTCTTTCCCCCTCAAGCTATCCAAACACTGTCTCATAATAAAAAGAGTAAATTACTCATAACCCCCTTGAGGATTTAAGATATTACAATTAACCCCCTTGTGTTTATCATAATTACTGGTAACCACCTCGAGGTTAAGGTGTCTTTGACTACGAGCCCCCAAACTATATATTTGTTATTAGGAAGTTAACTACGTGTTGACCTATCAGCTTAATCACATTAATAATGTCAGACTGGACAAAAAACACTACTTAATCTGCATTTTTATTTTCCTAAAAATGTCAACCTTGCCTTGAAAATGTATCTAAAGTGGGATGAGAGAGAGTTAGACGAAGTTGATTAAGCAGTTTTGTTGTCCAGCCTGACATTATTAATGTGATTAAGTTGATAGATCAACATGTAGTTAAGTTTCTAATAACAGAGTTATAGTTTGGGGGCTCGCAGTCAAAGATACCTTAACCTTGAGGTGGTTACCAATAATTATGATAAACATAAGGGGGTTAACTGTAATATCTCAAATCCTCAAGGAGGTTCTAAGTAATTTACTCTAATAAAAAATAGATAAAAGGGAATTGATTCCTGTAGTGAATAACATGAGAAAAAATATCAACACAAGGGAGAATTGGTGGGGAGAGATTTTTCTTTTCTAAATCACTTTTTCTGTTCAAACAAACATGGGACAGGACGTAATTCTTCAAATCGATTTCTTTCTCCTAGGTTTCCCGTTGATCCAAACAGTGACTTACTATATCACATGAATATTTGTTGTGTGTTTTTTCTTTTCTTTCTTTTTTTGGAATCAACAAATATGTGTTCTGTTATTTCTTCTTTTATCCGCTATGAAATATTATTATGCATTTCTTTTATCAGCATGTGGATCATGCAGCGCGTCCGTACCGGGACTATACGCGGCCTACCTAATGTGGCAGTCCAGTCAGCAGCTGACTGGACTGTTTTGCTGACTGGGTTGTCTTTTTACTATATTAACTTCAATTGGTTATAACTTTTAAAATATAAGTCCAAAATTAAAAAAAATTATATCATTTTTCATCTAAATTCAAGCTCTTCAAAACAAGACCAGACATGGATATGTTTTGACAACTTTAAAATTTTATATTTTTTATATGTATATATCTATTCAATATCGACTATACTTGATTCACCAGATACAGTTTGAAATACACCATACAACAATAATAATACACTACAAAACAATAATGATTCATTATCTGTTTTGAAATCGGTATGTTAAAAAAATATGATTCACTATATAAGATTTAAAATACATCATATAAATAATAATAATACACCACAAAACAACAACAACAACAACAACAATAATAATAATAATAATAATATGTTACAATAATGATCCATTATTAGTTTCAAGTTTGTTATCTAATTCACTACTTGTTAGTTAATGAATCATAATATCAGTTTTAATGAATCATAATATCAAAATTAATGAATCATATCATCATTTTAGTGTATCATCACAAACATATAAAACTAAAAAAATTTAAACAATAATGCAATACAAAACAATATTTGGTATGTATGAACATATAAGATTTAAATTGCATCATACAATAATAATAATACACTACAAAACAATAATGTTTTTTTATCGGTTCCGAAGTTTGTTATCTAATTCACCACTTATTAGTTAATGAATCATAATATCAAAGTTAATGAATCATATCATCATTTTAGTGTATCAACGTAAATATATAAAAATAAAAAAAATTAAACAATAATACAACACAAAACAAATTTGGTATGTATGTAAAATACATGATTCACCATATAAGGTTTAAAATACACCATACAATAATAATACAATACAAAATAATAATAATTTTTTATCGGTTCCAAAGTGTGTTATCTAATTTACCACTTATTAGTTAGCAAATCATAATATCAATTTTAATGAATCATAATATCAAAATTAATGAATCATATTATCATGTTAGTGTATCATTATAACATGTAAAAAATAATTTTTTTAAAGTTGTCAAAACATATCCATGACTGGTCTTGTTTTGAAGAGCTCGAATTTAGGTGAACAATGATATAATTTTTTTTCATTTTGGACTCATATATTAAAAGTTACAACTAATTAAAGTTAATATAGTAAAAAGGTAATCCAGTCAGCAAAACTGTCCAGTCAACAGCTGACTGGACTACCAAATGGACAAGACTGTACTATGTTGGGAATGCCAAATCGACAGTCTGCACGGTATTAAGCCTGAGATAATTGTATCAAGAATGTCTTTGTATAACATATACATAACAACAAAGAGATTGTAAGTATACACTGCAGCAATTTATACTTACAATGTATTTTTATAAGTTGGTAGGTGATTTAATTAAATTCTTATGTTAAATAACATAAAATAAATAATGAGTAAATAAGTAAAATTAAATAATTAACTGTTATTTTTTTAATACATTTTTTTATTATTTAAACCGTTCGAAAGAGTTAAAAATGTTTCTGTTTTAAAAAAGTAAAATATTATTAAATTTTCGTATTCTCTGTATTTTATAATTTTATGTACAAAACTTTATATGATATTCTCTTGTTTAAATGAAAAAAAAAAGACTAATAGTCGATCTAGAAAGTCCATTGGGCTGAAGTTTCAACTTTCAAGTGTTAGGTCAAAGTTGGGCTGGCATAGTGGCATGTGGACGCCTTGCCTTGCCTCTGATTTATTGGTTATGAAGAATGTAAAACCACTCGAACCACCTAGATATGGAAAAAATTAGTCCCGGCGGGGCTCGAACCCGCGACCTTCGGCTCATAAGACCAACGCTCTAACCAACTGAGCTACGGGACTTCGATGTCAGACTGAAACATTATTTTATTATTGTATATTTTAGCGTCAATTCGCAAGACCATAGTTGTTTCTGACGAGCATGCCTGCCGTAAACATTCATCCGTCTGGTCGTACTAATTCCACTTTCTTTTATGGGAAATGCGAGTCCCAGAGCGGAGAAGTTGCCATGGGGAATGGATAATATGGAGATGTACGGCACGCAATTGAATAATTTTCAAATTATACTAGCACCCATGGGAATCGTTGTTGGGTTAGTTGCTAACTACTCACTCAGTAGTTGTGAAAACAAACAACTTAGCTAGTCCTAATTATTAACTTATCTCGATTTGTGACGGGGAGAAACTAACAATTAGCTATTCAGAAAGTTTGCCAATTGGATCTCCGATCTTTGCAAGAAGTAAACTAATAAAAGAAAACCGGGATGAAACGGTGCCTTCAAGGAAACAGTACTAGGCACAACAGGAAAATTTCCGGTCAAAGGGTTTTGACCAACTCAATTCCCTAACAAGAGTCTTTTGTTTTGTAATTACATGACAGACGTGTTTTCTACTTTTATTTATGTTGGAAGTGCACAATAGAAATCAGTCTGTAGACTAACTTACTTCTATTGTGCGCCTCCCTTACATTTTTTTATTTCTCCTTCATTAAGGAAGTGTACTCTGCAAATCAGTCAGCCGGTAGGCTGACTTGCAGCGTACACTTCCTTAACAAAGGATAAATAAAAAAATACCTAAAGCCCACAAATAAACGACTTTTCCTCCTTCTTCCCCATTCTTCCGCCGCGCACCCAACTTCTCAACCCTCTCCCCATTCTCTTCTCCTTCTATCCACGAACTAGTTATTCCCCTTCCCAAACCCCAAATCGGCACTTCCCTCTCCCCGGCGCATTCCCCCCCCCCCCCCCCCCCATCCACACTTGCGCAGTTCTCCACACCCATAACCCAGTCCACCTCCCCACCTGGTTATCTATCGATTGAGGAGAAACCATGGATTCACAATAGTATCATTTGTTCGATGCGGAAGGACTGGCTGAGGGATAACCATTTAGCTTACAGATGACCCACATTTCTACCGCTTATGAATCTACGGATGAGGTTAGTTTTTTTTCTTGAATTACTATTATTTTTTAAAAATTATTTAGTGCTTTTAGTGATAAAGTATTTAGTATTTGTGTTATATTTATAGTAATTGATTATATGCTAGAGATTGTGAATTCTTTGAGTGAAATTATAATGTAGTTTTATAATTATAATCTAACTTCATAATTAGAATGTAGAGATGATTAACATTGTAGTTTATTTAATTAGAATGTAGTTTTGTACTTATAAATATATTTCGTTATTATAATGTAGTTTTATAATTATAAATATATTTTGTTAATTATAATGTAGTTTTATAATTATAATCTTAACTTTATAATTAGAATGTAGAGATGATTAACATTGTAGTTTATTTAATTAGAATGTAGTTTTGTAATTATAAATATATTTCATTAATTATAATGTAGCTTTTTAATTATAAATATATTTCGTTAATTATAATATAATTTTATAATTATAATCTAATTTTATAATTAGAATGTAGAGATGATTACTATTGTAGTTTATTTAATTAGAATGTAGTTTTGTACTTATAAATATATTTCGTTAATTATAATGTAGCTTTTTAATTATAATCTAACTTTATAATTAGAATGTAGAGATGATTAACATTGTAGTTTATTTAATTAGAATGTAGTTTTGTACTTATAAATATATTTCGTTAATTTTAATGTAGTTTTATAATTATAAATATATTTCGTTAATTATAATGTAGTCTTATATATATAATCTAACTTTATAATTAGAATGTAGAGATTATTAACATTGTATTTATTTAATTAGAACGTAGTTTTGTACTTATAAATATATTTTGTTAATTATAATGTAGTTTTATAATTATAATCTAACTTTATAATTAGAATGTAGAGATGATTAACATTGTAGTTTATTTAATTAGAATGTAGCTTTATAATTATAAATATATTTCGTTAATTATATTATAGTTTTTTAATTATAAATATATTTCACTAATTATAATGTAGTTTTATAATTATAATCTAACTTTATAATTAGAATGTAGAGATGATTAACATTGTAGTTTATTTAATTAGAATGTAGTTTTGTACTTATAAATATATTTCGTTAATTATAATGTAGTTTTATAATTATAAATATATTTCATTAATTAAAATGTAGTTTTATAATTAGAATGTAGAGATGATTAACATTGTAGTTTATTTAATTAGAATGTAGTTTTGTAATTATAAATATATTTCATTAACTATAATGTAGTTTTATAATTATAATCTAACTTTCTAATTAGAATGTAGAGATGATTAACATTGTAGTTTAATTAATTAGAATGTAGTTTTGTACTTATAAATATATTTCATTAATTATAATGTAGTTTTATAATTTTAAATATATTTCGTTAATTATAATGTAACTTTATAATTATAATCTTGCATGTAATTAGAATGTAGTGATGGTCAACATTGTAGTTTCTCTAATTAGAATGTAGTTTTGTAATTATAAATATATTTCGTTAATTATAATGTAGTTTTATAATTATAATCTAACTTTATAATTGGAATGTAGAGATGATTAACATTGTAGTTTCTTTAATTAGCATTTAGTTTTGTACTTATAAATATATTTTATTAATTATAATGTAGCTTTATAATTATAATTCATTGTATGATCGGAATGTTGCATTATTAATCCGAACTTTATATTATAATTAGCATTTTGATTAAGTACCGTTGAACAAAAATAACCATAATTGATTAACTTATACAAAATAAATAGTCGTAGTTAAGAATTGAACTAAATTTTACAATTAACTGTTTTAGATTTAAATTTATATCTTCCTCTGTTAATTATTTTATAAATACTTGTTTTATTGCTCAGAGGTACGAACCTTACAGAAATCGTACCCTAAGAACCATATCAAATTGGAAGGTTCAGGTTCCTCACCCATCTATAGCCCCATACATTATGAGAGCTGGTTTGTTCAAAGTTTGTGGGTTGGGACTTACCACCAGTAGAGGGATCATTAGTGCTTTGATAGAGAGATGGCGTCCAGAGACGCACACTTTCCTTATGTCGTTTGGTGAGGTGACCATCACACTGCAGGATGTTCATGTCCTGTTAGGGCTACCGGTGGATGGGTACCCATTATGTTTGACCACCAATATATCTGATGCGAATGCATAGTGCATGGAGCTACTTGGAGATGTACCACCCACCCGTAGAGGCAACCAGATCCCTATAAATTGGCTTGCCTCTAGATTTGTGGAGACTGACACAAACTTTCATCTTCTTGACCCTGTCATACACCAACAGCATGCGAGGGCCTTCATGCTTTGAATGCTTGGTGGTCTTTTGTTTCCTAATGCGAATGGAGCATGCGTTGATGTTGCATATTTCCGAGTCTTTGTAGACTTTGACAGGGTTGGGCTGTTGAGCTGGGGTTCCACTTTACTTGCGCATCTCTACAGATAGATGTGCAATGCTACCAAGTATGATTTTACCTGTCTAAATGGTTGTAGCAAGTTGTTGACTGTATGGGCGTATGAACGCCTACCTCATTTCCGTTCGAAAAACTTGATTGATCCACTACCTGATCTTCCCCTAGCTTACAGGTAACATCTTCAAACTAATTTTCCCTATGTTAGTAATGTTATAGTCCATATAAATTTTCTAACTTGTTGTTCGTTGCAGATACAATGGGAAGTTGTGCAACATTGATTCACACTTGGCTCGTGCCTACTTAGACACGCTGCACGTTCCACCCACGTAGAGAGATGTGAGAATTCATTGTATTCAGTTGATTGATTACATTGATAAACGTCTAACAAACCTATTGTGTGTATATGTAGTGGATTTGACAACCATATGGTGAAAGATCACCAAATCCTCAGTAATTTGCGGTACGTGTATTTGTCATCCACTACAATGTGGTGGAAGGTCATCAGGCTGATCGGGTGTAGCGGCAGTTTAGCGTGGACCAGCCAATACCAAATCTTCCCCTTGATTGCGATTACCTTCATGTTATTACAAGGTCTGGGAGGATTGAGGGTAAGTGGTGGGAGATCTTCAGCGACTACCTACGTATGTGGTTGAACAGACAGTAGTATCATATTCCACTTGCACAGTTACCGAGGAGTGTCTCACTTGATATGAGGAGTGCTTACATGGTCTGGTACCGACAACACTCGGTAGCTTGGTATACCGAGGAGAGTAGAAGGAATGTGATCACTGTAAGTGTCATCTATTCAATTGTTCGTTGTTTTTTTGTTTATAATATATTCTTAACTTAAATACAATGACATGCATGAATAGGCAAGCACGCTGGAGCAGTTGCTGCGCATTCCAGCAGACCAGGGTGTTAGGGATTTTGCATCCTAGGTGTCCCAGACGCTGGATGTCGGTCACTACCAAAGAGTAGGCCACTTTGACCAGGACTACTCAAGTCAGGCGCCTCAAATGATGGACATTCAATACCCTGCATATGCCATCCACGACAACCCTCCTCCCCAAGCAGTCAGAAACCGGTCGTACAGTCAAAGACGAAGAGGGCCGTGTCGTCTGGAAAAACCTATGGAGGTCAAGCATCTGCCATATCAGGCAGAGGAGCCACATCAGGCAGAGGAGCCACACCAGGCAGAGGAGCCACACCAGGCGGAACACCCTGACATGGATGGCTATCGTCCGGTCATACCTCCTATGCCACATACACTTACACTAGGTATGTACGCTCCGGTACACTCTTCATTTGCCGATACTATGATAAGGTCCATACATAGCTCTTTTGTTAAAGTAGGGGAAAAGGTAAGATGCTATATTGAAAACTTTCTGATTGTGATATTGTCTGAAGTTTTGAGATCTAACAAGAGAATAATAAAACAACAACTGATCTTCATATTAAACGTTTTATTTGCAATGTGGCCGTTCGACAGTTCATAATAGTAGATAGCAACAACAAATAATGTTCATACTAAAGGAGATCGTCGTTTGTGCTTACTTGAGGCACGACCTAACGATGTAGCAGTTACAACAGTAATGACCTTACATTCAAACAGAACACATCACTAATGCCTTCGTCTTCTATAGTCTCTTCTGTTGAAGTCTCTGAGTCTGAGATGTTAAAAAAACCGGAGGAGCGAGCGAATAGGTAACCAAAATCTCCATTCTATTGCCATAGACATCACGATTATCCTCAAACATTTGTAGCATATGGCGTACATTGTGGTTTTTGGCAATGAGCAGCGGAGTCCATGCGACGTCGGGGGGAGACTCGTGAAGGAATCTGTGCATTATGGTATGCACGATGCAGTTCCCTGCAACACATGACCTTAAATCATTCCCCACATAGTTTTATAAATCGTGGTATGTTATTGACCGGTGAATATTGAAATCAATAAAACGTGAATTTGCTTGGCTTTGAAAATAAAATCCGGTCTCATCGAAAGAGGGAGTAACATGCACACACAAGGTACACGGTAGATCCATTACAAATTGTAGAAGGAAGGGAATGATGCAGGGGTTGTTGAGCAATGAATCCAGTATTTATAGGAAGGAGAAGTGTAGCATATGGAGTGCATTTTGGATTCAAAATAATACTCAAGTTAATATGGAGTTGTCTTTTCTCCTGTTTAAGTATTATCAAAAGTGAGGCAGTACACTCATAATGAAGAAAGTGTGAGCAGTGGAAAGATAAGTCACATGGTGTCCATCGAAGTACTTGTAGTGTAAATGACAAGACAACAAAACGAAGTAGAGTGATGTAGTCCTGAAAAATAGTAAGTAGAGGACTGCTTATGAAAAGTCCATGAATAAAATTCAAACTAGAGATACAAACACACCCACTGAAGGACAATGTGACAACCATAGGCTCCCAGAAAGGAATAGGGAAGCTATAACTCAGTGCTCTGTATATAATTGATACCCGTTGATGAAGCTTATTTAAGATGCTTTGACTAGACAACACTTAGTACAAAAGTACAAACTGAGGAGGAGCCACTATTTGAGCATAAGATGCAACAAAAAGTTGTGGCATTAAAAAATCTTCTCATATCTTATCCAAGGAAATCCAAGAAATTGCATATGTGGCCGATTCCTCCCATCAATCAGAGTATAGGAAATTAGAACATGATAACATGCTATCACAAATGATGAAGACGTGCGTCTTATGGTTGAAAACTAAATAAACAACAAGTAACACATGGGTATGATTCAGCTACTGGTAGAGTATGAGCCGAAGGTTGATGGTTAATTAAGGTCGTAAAACTATGACAAATTATTAGCGGTTTTAAGTATGTTTTTCATATCTAAGTCACTCTACGATGATGCTCTTCCTTAGTAATGTACTGTTGTTGTTTGTTCCCTTCATTGGGGATTCTTCTATAATTCAATAAACATTGTTCTTGCCTTAAGAATCACGAATACATATAGTGATACATGATTATTTAAATGATCAAACTAAGACCATAGTTATAACACCACCAAATCACCACCACCAATACCTAATTTTAATAAAATACAATAAATTCTATTACATTCTTTTTGGGTGCTTGCTAAAGACACGACCTGTCTTAGCACGAGCAGTTGGTAAGCAAAAAAGATATTGACAACACATATTTCTTCAATCATAACTAGAATTTGGGCACTTTCTTCTAATATGTCCTCGTTGTCGACACAGCCTACACCTTCAGCTTTCACGTTCATACTCCTCATCCATCTCATTTGGAATACGTGAAAATGTTGGATGTCCTCTAACTGTACGCATCATATTTGGGTCAGGAACCACAGTGAGGCCGACGTATGAAGGCCAGTTGCCTTGGTTACCTAAAGGAACAGATTTGTTCTCCTGATATGCATGTATCATGGTATCAAGTCTGTAAACGTTATGAACATAGTTCTTCCAATCAAGTGTGGTGATGGAACAAACCGCCATAACATGTGAACAGGGGTACTTAAAAGCCTGTCACTCCCCATATTCACATAGTCTTTCGTTGATTCGGACGATGAATTTACCTTTGTCTCGCCTTAGGGTGGCATCACCATTGTCAACTACCTCGAATACCAAATCTAGTGAATCAATGACAACCACACGATGATAGTTCGATAGGATTTGGTTCTCGTTCTCCCTTTCAAGGAGTTGCCTTGTAAAAATTAATCCGCTATTCCTCTGTGCAGTATACGTTTCCAAGTTATCTCGGAAATAATCAGTTAGCTTATACAGTGTACTCCCCACAATTGCTGTCACAGGCAACAAGCGAACCATCTTCAACACACCGCTCATGCACTCAACCAAATTGGTGGTTGTATGACCCCACCTTCTACCATCATCATAAGCACGGGACCATTTCTCCACCGGGAGATCATTAAAGAAGGCAGCAATCGAGGGGTGAAGAGATATTAAATGACTCAGTATTTTATCCACAACATCCTTCCTGAATGAGTAACCTAACAACATACAAAACAAAATGTAAGAGTCATAAAATTACTACTAACTTACAATAAATAAATAGAAGTATAAAACAAATAATTACCGGTGTTTATCAAAATCTTCTTCCATTCCTTGTTCCCATATCTGGTTTGAAAGTTCGAAGCTACGTGATGAAGACACAAGAAATGCTCTGCGTATGGTGGAAGCCAGTATTCACTAGTACAAAAAACACCTATTTCGGCGCCCCTATTTTGGCGGTTGTAGAGGCAACCGCTGAAATAGGGCTCCGAAATAGGTGTCTTTTTTCAATACACTAGAAATGTCAGAGCCCTATTTCAGCGGTTGTCTTTACAACCGCCGAAATAGGGTCATTTCTCGGGATTTTTTTCCGAAAATTTTGAAATGCCGCTTAATTTTTAGTCTATTTCGGCGGTTGTTACTAACAACCGTCGAAATAGACTTTATTTAATTATATATTTGCTCACCGGCCTCATCTCTTCATCCTCTCGATTTCCTTTCCCTCTCGAACGGCGCCCTCAACTCACCATCGAACTCTATCAATTCCTCTCAAACCTCGGTGATGTTCGAGCCCTAACTGGCAACAACATACTCGCTCGCACCTCCCCTCTCCTTCTCACGGGATTCGCAACCCTGCGGCGATGGTGAAGCTTCGAAACTAGACGCGGCTGGAACCGAGAACGGGCGGGACGAATCGATGAGGGTGCCAAAGAGCTAGAGCCAATAACTTCTGGAGATTTTCAAAGGTGTAAATCAGTCCATTCATTTTGCTTGTTTTTGTTGTTCCATCTGTAGTTAGAGTCGAAATAATCTACTCAAACTGAAGCATTTCATTGCGAACCAGTAATATACTCAAACTTGCAGGCGAACATACATGCTCTGCGCTCGTGTTTGCGCCTCTGTCAAAAATCACTGGAACTGCTGCGAGGTTGAAGACGACACAAAAATTGATTTTTTTTAAAAAAAGGACCTATTTTGGCGGTTGTTAGCTAACAACCGCCGAAATAGGTGTGTTTTTTTTGTTCTAACACGGGCCTATCTCGGCGGTTTTTAGCTAACAACCGCTGAAATAGGGTGTCTATTTCGGCGGTTGCACAACCGCCGAAATAGGTCTGAGAACCTATTTCAGCGGTCTCCATTTCGGCGGTTGTACAACCGCCGAAATAGGCCCGAAACAACCGCCGAAATAGACGTTTTTTGTACTAGTGATTGATCCTCCCTCATTATTGACATTATAGCTGTGACACGGTCAGTAATTACAACGACATCACAACGTGGCCCGATAACTTTGTTATACACACGATCGAGAAAATATTTCTAGTCATTCCTGGATTCCCCAGAAACCAAGCCGAAAGCCATAGGAATAATCTTGTTATTACCATCTTGCGCAACAGCGACTAGTAACTTACCCTTGTACTTCCCATAAAGTTGAGTCACATCTATTTGCAATAGGGGTTTCATATACTTAAAAGTAGGGCTGCCCATGGTAGGTTAACCGCCTTATTCGGTCAACCGCTTTCGGTTAACCGGGTCTTCGGTTTTCTAAAATCCAATTCCATTACCATTCCATATAGATCGGTTAACCGGATTCGGTTAACCGTTTAATTTGGTTTTCTAAAATCCGATTCCATTACCATTCCGTTTAGACCGGTTAACCTTTAGTTCGGTTCGGTTTTATCGTTTAACCTTGTAGCCGTGTATTTTTTTATTATGATAAGACCCATACCATTAATATTATAGTACAACATTGATCATTCACCTAAATCATGAGTGACAAATCAAACACATGTGACAAAAAATATAATATTGTGCATATTCCCTCAATAGCAAACATTAATTTTTATATAAGGTGAACATTAATATTTGAAGATTTTGGTTGTTTATATAATCGGTTAACCACGGTTAACCGTTTTGGAAAATTCAATACCGTTACCGAAACCGAAACCGGTCAATTTACACGGTTCGGTAAACCATACCGCAAGAACCGGTACGGTTAACCTGAAAACAGGTACGGTTCACTTCGGTTTCGGTCGGATACCACGGTTTCGGAATTTTTTGGGCAGCCCTACTTAAAAGCAGTTATGCATGGCCCAAATGCCCAGAAACAACGCTTAAATTGTCGAACTGATGTGGTTTGCATCTCGTTCTCAAACACAACATTAGACTCCAAATCCATAAACGAAGTAGGCATGTAAATGTCTTATGGTTAAGATGTACTTGGGTAATTCAGCATATGACTACACCTAATCCCCGTAAACTCTTCTTATGGCTTCAGCACGGCCCAACCAAGCTTTTTTGTAGCTTATTTTCTTGCGATACTCCTGGCGGATTAATTGAATAACCGTCTTCACTTGTAGTGCCGGATTCTCCTTCACTCGGGGAATCATCGCCTCAGCAATGAAATGGTAGGTTATGAAACAGTCATTATTCTCGTTCAAGACAAGAGAACATGAGTGAGGAGTGAACTTGCGTATGCGCCATTCATATGCATCCTTCAAGAGAGATGTTCGAAAATAGAACTTACATCCTTCACCCTGTCGACACTTTAACACGTACACTTTTCTGGTGTTTTCTTGTGGTAGAAAATCAACATTTTTTACAAGTGATCATCTTTGACAGCTATAACGAGAACATTTTTGTTCGTAAACTCTTGACCTTTGACAAACTCTTGCCCTGACCTCCAATAGGGTATACCATGTCGGTCGACATCTGAGGGCATTTGGCTTATGACTTGTAGGTCTACCTGTGTCAAGAATGAAGCAAAAGGCGTGTATGATGTTGAAGGTTTAGCTGGTGTCGAAGGACCGGCTTCGTCAACATCATCATCATCATCAGGGAAGTCTTCCGGCTCCATCTCAGGATCATCTTCCGAACTTTGTTCATCAACATCCAAATGAACGGGGTTGTTCTCCATAGAAGTTGTCCCGGCTAGCTCGAATTTCACTTGTACTTCCAAGTTCCTTAGGATATCGGGATTCTATAAGAAGTTTGATATCATTATCCTAACACGAGCATCGTTGTTGACTAGAAGAGGAACAAATGAAGGGATTAGGTATCTGCTCTCAAGCTTCCAATACACGATGAAGGTAATTACATAATCTCCTCCCAAATCTGAATCTAATTGGTTTTTAACATGATTGTTGAAAGAACTTAATGTGGATAATTCAGAAATGTGTGTGAATATAAACCTCGAGGAAGGGGAAATATGAAAATATACTCCATGATTTCCATAGTTGAGATCTATATGAAGATAGAGAGTACAGGGGATTTCCATAGTTTGTATTAATTTGACAGCAAGGAGCAGAATAAGAAGCAATATGAGTTTGTGAGTTTAGTTTGGAGAAACAATATGAGTCTGGTGTGGATAAGAAGAGTAGCAATTGTAATAAAAAAGAAAGATGTATATATAGAGTGTTGTGAAAAACTAGTCGTTAGTAGCCGTTAGGAGATAAAAAGAGTCGTTGGCCTCCTGACTGACTTTCGTGCGACCCCATAACAAAGTAGCAGTTAAAAAAAATCGATTTCTCCTTTGTTAAGGAAGCGCATTCTGCAAGTCAGCCTGCCGGCTGACTGATTTGCAGAGTACGCTTCCATAACAAAGGAGACATAAAAAAATTATGTAAGGGGAGGCGCACAATAGAAGTAAGTCATCCAGCAGGCTGATTTCTATTGTGCGCTTCCAACATAGATAAACGTAGAAAGCACGCCTGCCATGTAATTACGGGACAAAAGACTCTTGTTAGGGAATTGAGTTGGTCAAATACCCTTTGACCAGAAATTTTCCGGCACCAGCAAGCAAATGACAAGAACTTAGATGTGTGTCAATGTCCCGTCCAAACTCCAAAGCATACCACAGGAAGAATGAATTGATCAGAGGGAAGGAATTAAGAGAAATGTCTCATCGATTCATATTTCTACTGAACGTTATTATATACTACTTTTACTTGTAGATTGTAAAAAGCTTTTTTTTTTATATTTCAACGACTTTATACCTTCATTTGCCATCTTTAGAATGTGATAGATCCATTAAGTGTGGTTGGTACTCTTTTTCCTCCTTTAGCTTTTTCCCACTGGGTTTTTTTATTAAGGGAGGTTTTAATGAGGCCCGTTCATATCACATCCGTTTTGTAATTCTAATATATGGCTATACGCCCAAACTATCAAAAAAAAATTAGGCCCGTTCTTTGAGAACATTCACTATAGTAATCTCTATGATAGACCATCTATCAACTCATTACTGGTCAAAGTTTTGACTAAATTCACAAAAAACATGCATGTCAACCTCACATATAGGTTAACCACATTAAGCTTTATTATAAATCTTCAAGACCTAGCTTTATGGTGGAAAGTCCGAACGGGGCCAGAGAACCCAGAGTGCCATTGAAAACGGTCAAGGTGAGGAACGAGGACCCCGACAGAGATATAGTTAAGTTTAGTATCATGCTAAGTCACTTCATTTTCTTTTGATGGGTTGATTGAAGAAATCATAGAGAGATGGGCATCAGATTTGACAACCTTTTTCTATAGTGTCTGGAATATATGGAAGACAGGAAATGAAAAGGTATTCCAAGACTACAAGCCTAAGTAGATCATGAGAAGAGTGAAGTATGTATAAAGGATATAACTTAATTACAATATTTAAAACAGTTAATTATGGCAATCTATGTAATTAGTCAACAACTCACCCAACCACTCATCCACTTCCTTGGCCATTCCTTAATTATAGCATCTTTAGTTTACATTTTACCGTTAATTAATGTTGTACAAATTTTGAACTATCATTCACTAATAAAATTATCTTTATTAATATTGATTACATGGTATCAGCCTAACCGGTCTCTCTCCCCTCCTCTTGTGCGCATCTACTCGACCTCATGGCTGCCATCACTACCACCATTGACAACCCCAATGATACCACCAAACCGTTTATCACCGTTAACTTCATAAGTGTTATCAAGCTTACCCTGCTCAATTACATCACATGGAAGATCCAACTCCAAGCGATCCTTACCGGTTATGATCCTCTGAAGTTCGCCGATGGATCCCATCCAGTGTCTCCCCAGACACTCCCTCTTGCCTCCACCAGCACACCAAACCCAGCGTACAACGCCTGGCTACGCCAAGAGTGCCTTCTTTTCGGTGCTCTCTTCGGCACCCTCACCCCTGCAGTTGCACCTCTAATTACTCGTGCCACCACCATAAAAAACGTGGTATATCCTCGTCAACACCTATATGCAAACCCGTCGAAAGGGCAAGTCAATCAATTGAAAGATAAGCTCAAGTCTACCGTCCAAGATTCCCAAACCATCTCAGAATACCTTCAAACCATGGTAGAAACCGCTGACCTCCTCGTCGAGCTTGGCAAACCGGTCGATGCGGATGACCTCATCTCCTTCATTCTTCATGGGCTTGATGACAATTATGCTGTTATCGGCGACACCATCAAAGCCCGTGACACAACTATATAAATTGTAGAGCTGCACGACAAGCTTCTTGTCCTCGAACTAGAACTCATCGCCTCCGCCGCCACTCGCCCAGCACCAGCCGCACCACGCTCACTACTCAATCTCAGCCGCGAACCACCAGGTCACGCTCCTACTCCAACGGTTCCCCCTTCCAACACCCACCTGCATTCGGTCGCCCTTTCGCTCCTTCCCGCAGCGGCAACAACCCTCGGCCATTCCTCGGAAAGTGCCAATGGTGTCGACAAGTAGGCCACGTACTTGCGGCCTGTTCGGAATTCTGTCGCCTCTACCCCCATGCACACCCACCACCACCAACCACTAACCCTCTACCACAGTTCAACACCACCTCTGCCCACCCTCGTGTTCCAGAGTATCTTGTAGACAGTGGTGCCTCCCACCACATCATCAATAACCCTCACACTCTCACCAATACCTATCTGTATACAGGTCTAGATGAGCTGTATATGGGCAACGGCCAAGGTTTGCATATAACTCACTCCGAAACTCTTTCACTTAACAGTTTTGTACGTTTATTGAACTTAACCAACACTTTATGTGTTCCTACAATGACCAAAAACATCATCTCTGTTTCTAAGCTTACCAACAAATATAACTGTTCTATAACGTTTTTCCCTTCGTGTTTTTTGTGAAGAATCTAAAGATAGGTGATGTTCGGGTCACGAGTCCTTGCATTAATGGAATCTATCTCTGGCCTTCCAATAGTCTCGTTGTCCACACCCTCACATCATCACCCAATAGCGCTTGACACCATCACGTGGGACATCCGTCCACTTCTGTCTTTCGGTTTCTTCACTAACGTTATAAACTAGGCACCTCTTCTTTTCAACAAGCGATTATAAACCTTGCCAATTAAATAAAAGTTACAATTTATATTTTTCGAATCCAGTTTACAATCCACCTGCTTTCTCAAAATCATATTCTCTGATGTTTGAACTTCACCAATTCCACCTTATAACGGCTTGAAATACTATGTTTTATTTGTCGATCATTATACACGATACACATGGCTCTAACCAATCAAACACAAATACGATGTATAGGTCATTTTCTCACAATTTCACAAACTTGTGAAAAACTATTTCGACACTTGACTCAAGGTATTATATTCTGATAATGGTGGTGAATTCCTTGGTCTCAAATCATATTTACACACCCATAACATCAGCCACACCCCCCTCACAACCCTGAACATAACGACATATCCGAATGTAAAGAGCGTCACATTGTCGAAACCGGCCTCATGCTTCTCTTCCATTCGGGTATGCCACTCAAATTCTGGCCTCACATAATGCTCAAAGCCATTTACCTCATTAATTGACTACCCACTCCCACACGTCACCTTTATTCTCCCTATTTCTGAGTGTTCAGTAATAGTGTCGATTATGTTAAACTAAACAGTTTCAGCTGTCTGTGTTATCCTTGGGTCAAACCATTTGCAACTAAAAAATTTTACCTGAAGTTCGTTGCTTGTGTTTTTGTAGGTTATTACACCACATAACATGCCTACTACTGCTTGGATCCACTTACCCGTTGTGTGTACATCTCTCATCATGTCCAGTTCGTTGAACTCATGTTCCCCTACCGAGATCTTACACCACCGAATCCTCCTCCCCCAACCTCCACGCCTTGGACTGATCTCCAACTACCTACTTCCATTTTGACCGCGCTCACTACTGCCCCACCTTCGCCACCACCACCACCACCCACCCCACCCCCTAACCCTACGCACACTCCGTCACCACCCTCGGTTCGCACCAAACCTACCTCACCCCTTGTGCAACACCAAGTTTCACCTCTCCTCACTACCCCATCTTCTCCCCAAAGTATACCGCCTCACACTATAATCGCTCGGTCCCAACATAACATCTTCAAACTCATCCAAAAGCTCAACCTTGTCGCCACCACCACTCCCCGTCTGAACCCCACTCCATCACTCAAGTCCTCTAACATCCTTTCTGACGAAGTGCGATGCAACATGAATTCGATGCCTTTCTCAAGAATGGAACATGGACATTTGTTTCCCCCTCTCTGTTGTTGGCACCCAGTTGATCTACAACATCAAATACCACCCCAATGGCACTATCGACCACCTTAAAGCCCGTTTGGTCGCCAAGGGATTCACCCAACACTCCACCTAGGATTTTTCACGAAACCTATAGTCCCATGGTCAAATCAGTCATCGTTTGGGTCGTTCTCACCCTTGCTGTCTCCAACGGCTAGCCCCTCTGACAAGTGAACATTAACAACACCTTTCTTCAAGGTTCCCTTCATGATGAAGTTTATGTTTGTCAACTGCCTGGTTTTTTCTACCTAGCTAAGGCCCACCATGTCTACCGCCTCAATAAAGCCTTATACGGACTTTGTCAAGCTCCCCGGGAGTGGTACTGAGCCTAAAACCTTTCTCCAGCAACTTGGCTTCAAGCCCTTTGAATCTGACACCTCTCTGTTCAGCTACCACCACAGCGTCACTCTCCACCTCCTCCTTGTTTATGTTGACAATATCATTGTCACTGGTAACACAGCAGTCGTCAGCACTCTCTTCCAACAACTTTCCCAATGCTTCTCTCTCAAAGATCTCGGCCTCTTATCCTACTTTCTTGGTGTTGAGGTCTGCCCTGCTCCGGCGGCCTTTTCCTTTCACAACAGAAATATATCACCGACATCCTACAGAAAGCGGGCATGGACTGCTGCAGCTCCGCCCCCACATGATCTTCGCCTCTACCCTTCCTTTTGCGCAGGACTAACGCCCTCCTCGAGACCCCGTCCACATACTATGGTATCATTGGCAGCCTCCAATATCTCAGTCTCACCCAACCAGACATTGCGTTCACCATGAACCGGTTATCTCAGTTTATGCAAGCACCCACCCAACATCACTGGACTGGCTTCAAACGGTTCCTCTGATACCTCGCCACACCCTCACCCACGGCCTCACCATCAGTCCTAACCCAACCACCACACTCTATGCCTTCTCATATGCTGATTGGGCCGACGACCATGACGACTTCATCTCCACCACTAGTTACATCATCTATCTCGACACCACGACTGTCTCCTAGCTCCCGAAAACAATGAGTCGTTGCCCGCTCATCCACTGGAGCGGAATACAGCTCTTGCAAACATTTCTTATGAGCTTCTAAGGATCCTCTCCCTGCTCACAGAACTTCACCACAAGGTTCACCAGCATGTTCTGTGCTGCGACAACATGGGCGCCACCTTCTTGTCCTCTAATCTCGTCTTCCACTCTCGCATGAAACATGTCGTCATTGTCTATCACTTTGTCCGATAGAAGGTTCAAGAGGGTGTTCTTCGTGATCAACATGTTTCCACCAACGACTAACTAACAGATATGTTAACTAAACCACTTCCACGTCCACAGTTCGACCACAACGTCATCAAGCTTGGCCTTTCCAACCTACCGTTCAACTTGCGGGGCGTCTCGAGGACATAACTTAATTACAATATTTAAAATAATTAGTTATAACAACCTATGTAATTGGTCAGCCACTCACCTAACCTCTTCACTTCCTTAGTCATCCTTTATTGATAGGATCTCTTGTTGACATTTTACCGTTGATTAATGTTGTATATATTATGAACTCTCATTCACTAATAAAATCATCTCGGTTAGTATCGATTACATTATGATGTTTGGGGATGGACGAAGACATGATGGAGAGAATTACCAATAGGAGCATAATTATTCATTACAAATAACAATTTAACTGATTAGTTGCAATAATTAGTTTCCATATACTGAATGACATGTTTCATAACAAAAGTGATTATTTTATTGAATGGGAAATCCAAATCCTGATTGTACTCTCTTTCCTTACTCATTTTTTCAATAGGTTTTGTCTACTAAAATTTTAATAAGACATAACAGGCGGATGTAGACGGCAAAATCTATGAACTTGTAACTTCTTGTTTTTATTAATAATAAAGCAATACCATAATTATTTTTTTTTTTAAAAAAAAAAGATAAGCCCGCCATACGGAATGAGATGCCGCACACTGGGGTTGTAAAAATTGGACCACAAGAAAGAGACAAATAACCAAATGTGAATCGAACATATGGCTCACATGAAACTGGTGAAATGACTTCTAGTGGCTCCCAACTCAATCATAGCGGATCCTGAAAAAGAAAGCTTTTCATGCTGTCAATTATTCGTCATTTCTATATATGAGTCCAAGAAAGTTGTTGTGGTGGTTAGCTTTCTAAACTTATGGATGATATGAATAAATGAATTTAATTATCAAAAAAAAATTAACTAGTTTATTAATTGTTATTTTGATTTTATACTTGTTTTCTGGTTAGCAGAAAATCAAAACCGCAATATCATGCCTAATCAAATTTCATATCATGTTTATCAAGTCTCATAGTGCTTGTTAAATTCAAAAATGACGTTTAGAAGGTTTTTTGTTTTCGACAATCATCATCTTTATAATGAGATCATTCAACAATTATAAGCAGACATGACGCGGTATTAGGTAGGACATAATATAGGAGCCTGGACCTGGTTACTTTCCTTTCTCTATTATCTACTCCCTCCGTCCCATTGACAGTGTCCTGTTAGACAATTGCACGCAAATTAAGAAATGAAACTTATTAAAGCTACTTTCCCAGATTATCCCACCTTTTCATTTGTTTGCCGTACTACTCCGTGTGTAATTGATTTCTGGGTACTTGTAAATGGAAGGGTACTTCTGGAATATGAAGTAGAAAAAAGACCACATTTTGGGACAAAAGAAAAACTGACAGCGGACACTGTTAGTGGGACGGAGGGAGTATAAAGGTAACTCTCCTTTTACTTGCTATTTCTTTCTAAATGAAGTATGAGCTGACCATTCCAATAGTGTCCATACTCGAAAAGAAAATAGGGATCCATCCACATTGGCTTCGTTCGGCCGGCGCTGTTTTGTGGCATAAATTGGGTAGTTTTGGGGTGGTCCTCACGTGGGTCCCACGTGGGTCCTACGTTCTACTCCAATAATATACTGTCACATATAAAACAACCACAAAACAGTCAGACCAAAACAACCACAAAATAACCTACCGAACGCAGCCATTAATGTACAATCCAGAGTGCCTTCATACATATTGCACATCCACATCCTATTTCAACTCCACTGAGGTGAGGTCCGTTCTTGAGCTAAGAAAACGACAGCATGGTAGGAGGCCTTGTGTCAGAGCCAGCCAGAATCTGTCCTTCCTCATTAAGGCACCAGTGCTATGCAGACAATAGCAATTTAGGTCTCATTCTTTTGAGAACTCTGATCGACTAGTTTCAAAATGAGATGATTGTGTAAAAACTAATATAAATCGTTTTTTCTATATTATATTTTTTAACTGATTAATCAATTGATAATGTGTAAATCAACTGATTAATTAATTGATAATATTATTTTAAATAAACTTCATGAGTAGTTGGTATCGAACCATAATACACTTAAAAGAATGAACTAATCATCCTAACTGATAATGTGTAAACCATGTCCAACTGCAGACCGCAAACCCAACCGGATTTCTGGGTATCCCTGCTCTTCCAATTAATAAACAAACGTAAATTAAATAGCTCATTATTGTTCGCTAAGATGAGATGTTTTCAGTTCTACAAAGGGTAATAATCAGTAACATTGTAATCCTCAGGAAAAATTAACCTTGTTGAATTTGCTTTTTTCTTAGAGTATCAAAGAATTTACACCAGTAAAATCAATTTCAGAGAGTGTAAACAGTACCAGTAGCTATCATCTTTCTGCCTAACATATTACAATATATAATGAACCCAACTCCATAATTGCTAGAAATCCAATGAACAATAGGCAGCATACAGACAAATTAAACTGTTTCAAGAGTTTGTTAGCAAGCAAAGCCAACTACACAATCTGAAAGTAGATAATAAATAAATACTCGCCATACCTATAGAGCAACCAGCAGAACCCCATCCTATCGACTCAGGTGTCGGACAACCCAATTCCCCGTGCACCGCCCCATATGGTGGATTTATCTCAAGGTAGGCAACAAACAACCTCCATTTCTCTTTTCCAATTCAATTATAGTTCAAATTTAGTTTCACCCGCGATATGCAAATGTTTCACACATAAATCCCATAGTCTCACACACGGAAAAGGGTTGAACAGGCTGGTGGAGATAATAGAAGATGAACTGAAGGGAAAACACTTCCCTGAAACAAATATGCAAAGCCGGAAGTAGCTTAGTGAGGAAGGAGAACAACAAAAGGCGTTTAACAATCAAATAAGTAATCATCAAGGTATGAAGAATGTCGAATACTCACCTTTTCCAGCTCCCAACAGCAACGCAAGTCAGAATGGTGACTTCTTCTTGCCAGACAAACAATATGGTTTGCATGGAAAGGTCATGCTTTTTACAAGTGTTTCCGTCTTCTCTCTTTTGCTTCTGCTGATAGTAATATTCCCTTGTATAAAACGCTCATGTCGTCAGCGATCTGATCAAGATTTACGACATGGAGAAGACACAAATAGCCGAATCTATAGGGAAAATGAGAAGTTTTGACAAGGAAGCTAAGTAGGAAAAACCGAAGAAGAAAGAACCAATACAAAGTTCTGATCTGACACACCTGGGGAAAAGTCAAAAGTGCCAGACTAACTGGAAGGATCAGCAAGCCAAGAAACTGAGATACCTGGGTCCATGATGCTCAACTATAAAGGGATACACTTCTGTTGAGATTTCAAGTACTAACAGTCATTACTTTGAATTAGTAACCAATTTTTCAGCAATTGACATTCCTTTTTTTTTTCTGAATCAGTAGACATGGTGGTAGGTGAAGATAGTCAATTGAGAAGTGAAGAACAACCTTACATATATACAGTAGGGCATTGTGATGTATTTTTACCTGTAAAAGTGTATATCAGCTATGTTTAGCTTCAACTCAGACCTCAGCTGATCAGTGATCTCACTCGGGGTATAATTTCTTTTCCTGTTCAAAGTAAACTGAATGATTGGAATGTTACAGACTCTTGGTACCACACATAACCAATAGTCAACTCTAATAAAGTTCTTTTAAACAAGAGACCAAAGGCCAGAGCAATATTCTCTTCCTTTCGAATAATGTCCGCTTTAATTTTAAAGACATAAAATCTGCAACAAACTTTAAGCAAAATGCAATCTACTACTTGATTATATTCCACAACGAATGGATATATCGTGGATACGTTTATGATACAATTTGACAGCTCCCATTCTAGCTACATGGAGCAATTGGCCCTCTACTTCATGATTACATGTCAACACAAAATCGATATTGCATGGACACATCAATGAGACATATCATACAATCTTTGTCAATCCTAGAAACCATACAACTACAACAAAGTTTTTTGCTAATAGTTGATCTGCTGCAGAAGATACTTGCCGGCTACAAGGGTTGGACATAACATTACAAGACTAAGAGGCCAACCAACATAGCTGTGACTGGAACAGTCAGATTATCATCGAGATCGGTGCTTATAGGTAGAGACTCCACCATGCCGGTCACAAGGGCAACAACCAAGAAACCCAGTTCCATACCCCCACTCTTCTGGATGAACCCAAACATGGACAGATAATGCATGTACCTGTCATAGATGGTTTCATTAATAGCAGTATAAAGAATACTGAATCTGATTTATGTCATAGTTCAGACAGGAGTTTTACCCGACTGATGCTAAAAAGGCTGCAGTTACCATGGCAATGCTACCTGCATATGATTTGTTTCTATTGTATGGAAGCTTATCTTTCCCCAACCTTCTTCCCACGATATCAGCAAACCCTGATTTATGAAATGTGACAAATAAGAACTTTTCTCTCAACCAAACTACATACACAAAAGCCAAGACGACAAAAAAGCTAGTACCTTTTGCATAACCCCCACCCCCCACAAAAAAATGAAGAAAAAACCAGAGAAAATGCGAGATAAGAATTTGTCTTATACACAATACCATCTCCAGCGCACAAATTGCAGATTGTTGCAAATCCAATTGGAGAAGTCCTCCAAAATGCTATGGTGGCAAAGGTAATAGTGGCAGCATAATAGAGTGGTCCCTTGAGAAGTTCCCTGTTGTATGGAGAAAACCGAAAAGAGCCATGTGAGAAGTCATGTGATACATATAATTTATGAAGGTACACCACCAGATCACCAATATCAATGGAAAAGGTTCATGCAAGTTCAGCATCTCCGACCCTATTTAAATGCTTGAGGTTGGTCCATATGACCAACTTCGATCAAATTCACAGGAATAGCAAATTTTCCAGACAATTCATAAATTTGACAGTTTTCTAAGGCCCCTAACTTGACTCCTTTTAAGAATTGGTGATGTTACATCTTAGGTTTAAGAAGCACCAAACATAATGAGGTGCAACAAAAATCCAAAGCCAAGGCTGAAGGTTACAAACAACAGCACACACCTAAAGCATGCAAATGAGCAATAACAGAGCACAGAAAGAGCATCATGACATGCCTAGAAAGTAGCAGATCTGTGGGAGATGCCCAAGTTGTGCTTCTTTGAACCAAGAGTTGCAGTACAAGTAAGAATTATAAATTTATGAACAGCATATACATAGTTTAGTGATGCAAGTATCAACACAAAACATAAAGGGCACAAAGCAAAGCCGTCTCAACTGATTGGTACCTGTGATCACCAAATCTGCTCATTGACTTAACCGTCGCCTCATCTTTTTGTAAGCCAAGTCCCACCAGAAGCATCCGTATTATATTGATGCCAGGAATTAGAGCAGCCATTATAGATCCTTGACGTCCAGAACTGCAAGTGTCAGGAATATTTTATAGTCAGACCATTGAATACTTTATTGCCATCAAGCCAAACCAATTATCATTTCATAGCTTGCAGGCAGCAACAACATAATTATAAAGTAAGAATATACTGACAAAGCATCTTGACCTGAACAATGGCCAGCACAGCATGAAAACTAACCCAATGCTGATGTGCACAAGCTTTCTATTAAGTTTCTGCAAAACCGATGACAGCCAGTCAGAAATCTAACAGAATGCTTTCACGTTCAAACAAAAGTATGGAAACCAGCAAATACCAAAGTAAAGAAAGAAGCAAAGGTAGTGGAAACGGGCATGGGAATCGGACAAATCAAAATTCAGGGATTAGCGAAGCATTAAAATGAGCTATATTTTCCTCCCAAACTTGCTAGCGTTTGCTTTTTCTTCTGAATGAGCACATAATGAGAAAATACTTCTTCATTTGGCTCCACCCTAGTAGACATATCATTGACGTTTATTTTATCCAGCGGTTGGATCCTGCATCATCATATCCATTCTTTTTTACTTTTAAGTAACTCCCTTAAAATGGTACACCATTCACAACCTGTGACACTGAAATCTTGTTACGAACAAATTTTCCTTAACATTGAGTAATCCATGTACACAGTATCGGCAATAGATAACCCCAGACCTTAGAATTTCAGCCTTTGTCAGGATAGGCTTATTGTAGAGAGGTTATGCATCAATTACTTAACCTACGAGAAAATGCTCGACTTCAAGTATTAATAAACCTAACCTTCTTCGTATTCTAGAAGATATGATCAATTGTTTGTACAAGTGTCCCAATAATCTCAGTTCACGAGCAGCATGTGATACCACTGGATGATAAGTTAGAAAGTAGAACCAGTCAGAAGCTAATTACGAGATTTCGCAGATCAGATCAATGTTCGCTGGAGAACCTGAAATGGAACAAGATATCCTAATATAGCTATATTCACTTATGAATAAATTCTTGGCAGCTATAATCCAAAATAGCCAGCCCACATCTTAAATTACTCATTAAGATCGTTGAAGAACCTAACATGGACTAAGATTTTGGTTAAAGAGCAACTAGCATTAGTTAGATCATCCTCAGCACTTAACACATGAAATAGCACTTATCATGGACTAAAAATTAGTATTAACTCAAGAGCATCTTCAGCACTAAACCTTAGAGCTTAATTTTACATTCAGGTAGAATCTTCGCCCCATAAATCCCAAAATCTTCCCTCAGCACTTAACACATGAAATAGCACTTATCATGGACTAAAAATTAGTATTAACTCAAGAGCATCTTCAGCACTAAACCTTAGAGCTTAATTTTACATTCAGGTAGAATCTTCGCCCCATAAATCCCAGAATCTTCCCCCAGCCTTCAAACCTTTTTCTAACACTTCAACTCAACCATCTGAAAGAACAGAAGTGGAAGGAAGCGAGGGAGATAGAGAGAAGCACGGGGAAAGAGAGAGATAAAGCAAGTGAGGGAAAGAGAAAAGCACCGGGTCAAAGATCCCGCGCTTGGCGGTCTCTTGCCATAAGCGTAATAGGCCAAGCGCAACTCCACCGGAGACAGCAGTGGCAAGAAGATCGCTGGTCAAGGGATTCTCCGCAAGAGCAATGGCCATGGTACGAGTCCGGTGAACTCTGGACACTGCGAATTTGACGGTTGAGTAGCCGAAGTTGCGAGTTGCACGATCTTGTTGTCGACGAGGTGCCGGCGGGAAAGGCGGGTACGGAGAGAGAGTCAATGTAGGAACGGTAGGAGATGATTGCAGAGGGAAGTGAATATTAATAAATGTGGCCATGGATTTCTTTAACTCCTTCGGAACATCAGAGTCAGGTCAAATTTCAAAGGGCAGGCTACCAAAGTCAAGTTTTCACTTTTCAGTGTCTAGCCAAAGAACGACTGTTGCTGGCTTGCTGCCCATCCGGTTTTTTGTTTCCACTTCAAAATGAATTTTATTTATTCAAATTCTTCCCGCAACGTGGGGGGGTTGAATACGCCCAGGCAAGATCGTAGGGCTAAGTAGAGGGGTAAATGATGTGGTCTAACTCATGGTAGACTAATCCCATTTTGGGCTTGGCTTGACACCTGGTCTCACAGGAATCCAGATTTTTCTGGATGCATTCTCATTGGTAGAATGTATTTTTTTTATTATATAAATGATTAGTTGTTTTAATTATCTGTTAATGATTAGTGTCTTGGGAAAGTAAAAAAGTATATTTGTTATAATTTTTTTAACATATTTAAATCTATTCACCTTTTTCAATGGTACAGAAGTAATAATTACGGGGTAGCTTAATAGTCACCGGATATTCGGTATTTGATTGTAGAAGACATTAGTGCTTCAACATATTATTATAAGTATTTGATATACTACTAATTTAGTATTTCAGTATGTACGTTTTGGGAAACTAAAAAGGTATTTCTTATATAACAAAAATTATTATATTAAAAAAATTCACGTTTTCCAATACCACAAAAGTAATAATTATGCGGTAGCTTAATAGTCACCGAATATCTGGTATATGAGTATAGAACATATTAGTGCTTAAAAATATTGTTATGAGTAATTGAACCACTACTGATTTATTATTTCAGTGAGAAAGACGAAAAAGACATTTCTGATATAAAAAATTTATTATATTTAACTTTTTCACGTTTTCCAATGTCGTAGATGTAATAATGATAAGGTAGCTTAATAGTCATGTGATATCTGGTATATGAGCGTAAAAGACGTTAGTACTTGAACATATTGTTATAAGTAGTTGATATACTACTGATTTAGTATTTCAGTGTGTATATATGTTTCGAGAAACTAAAAATGTATTTTTATAAATTTTTTAACATATTTACATCTTTTCACGCTTTTCAATATTGCAGAGTAATAATTATTGGGTAACTTAATACTTAACATATATAGTATATGAGTATAGATGGACATGGTAATTCAAGTAGAACTCACTTAGTATTTGAAACAACTCATAGTAATATTTACCCAGGAAATGAATTTAACACAGACTAGTATTCGAGTAACGCTTTTGATAGTATATGTATCACAATAGAGTCGGTATTAGTTCTTAGAGATGAATTACGGTAGCTAGAATTAGTTCTTAGAAATTTAGAACTTCTCTAATTTAGTTTTGTTCAGCAAAAAACGTAAATCGTTCGGATGTTGTTTTCTTTATTTTTGATGCTATAGTAATTTATGTTTTTAACTGGTACTTTTGTCGTAACCCAATTTGTACACCAAGTCGCAACTACTGCTCAAATGCAATCGAAATATGAGTATATTTTTGTACAAATGAAGTACGAATAAGTATAGTAATATGTACAAATGAAGTGTTCGGCTGATTATATACTAAGTATATGAATATGGATATGTTATTGTTATGTATGGATTACTTAAGTATACGAGTGACTATATGTTAGGTATACGAGTAAAAGACATTTACTTGGAGTAACCAACTGCATAAATAGTGTACTTGAGTATATGAATAAGGATATCATAAAGATATGAATGTGACAGTGTTAAGTACACGAATATTTATAAATTAAGTATACCATTACTTTAAGTATAACTACATTTGTAAGTTAAGTATATGAATGTTTATAAATTATATATACGAATGTTAGTAAATTAAGTTTACAAATGTTGATAAATGAAGTATAAGAATGTTGAGCTATTGTTAGCTAACTTTCTTTCAAATAAAGTGTTTGACTGATTATATAATAAGTATATGAACATGTTATCGTTATGTATGGAGTACTTAAGTATACGACTACTATATGTTAAGTATACGAGTAAATGACATTTATTAAAATAACTGACTGCATAAATAGTGTTCTTAAGTATATGAAAACGGATATCGTAAAGATATGAATGTGAAAGTGTTAAGTATACGAATATTTACAAATTAAGTATACCATTACATTAAGTATAACTACATTTGTAAGTGAAGTATACGAATGTTTATAAATTATATATACGAATGTGGGTAAATTAAGATTACAAATGTTGATAAATTAAGTATAACAACATAACCATGGTTCCAAAATGACTTTCACTGACATTTTATAACAACATAACCTTGGTTCCAAAATGACTTTCACTAATATTCAAATACTAACAACATAACCATGGTTCTTTCACTAACATTTTATAACAAAAAAAAAGGCGTGATGGCACTCATATACGATCCAGTTGTTCCATCATATACCAAAAAGTAGAAAATATGTTAATACCAAGCTACACAGCATCGTAAAGTTTAACATGATTAGTCTAACGCCCCCTTAAACGTTTTTTCACGTTCTTTGTGTCCTTCTTGTACAACTCTAGCTCATTCCTCCAGTAATCAGCAAGCCTATTCCCGTCATACAGTACGACGTTAGCGCACAACTGCATCCTAAAGTTAGACAGCACGTTAGGCTTCGCCCAACTCTTTTTCCAGCTAGGTTTTCACGACCGTCCCATAACTGCATCAGTTTGCAGACAAATACACCACAGTGTTGCTGTCATCTTGCTTTGGAGCGTCAACTAATGAGACCTAAATTTTGTAACTTCTTTTTCCATGCCAATACTCCATAAATGGTTGTTTATCAAATGCAACTACATGTAGTCCATTAAATATGCAGTTAGGCTAATAAGCACAATTTGATATACAAAAATAGTTTTGAGATACTTACACAAAAATCGCCCTCATCAGCCACTTCGTTATAACCACCAGTTGACATATTGTCCAAATACTGAAGTTGTTTCATCCGCATGTTCACCACAAAGAGTCTCCAGTGTGAATTTGCGACACAAGGGAAAAAAAACTGAAACATAATAACCAACACAGCAAGCCTTAATGAGATACAACGACAAAATCCAAAACAGGTCATACAACTGTTTAAAAAAAATAGTATATAAAAAAAGGCATTATAATTAGTAACATACATGTAATATCCGTATATTTAATCTGTGAGAATTCGTATACTTAATCTATAAACTTTCGTGTACTTCACACTATTACAATCATATACTTAATGTGTCAAAATTCGTATACTTTACAATATTACATTCTTATACTTAAAACTATCACATTAGTATACCAGATTTTGTGAAAATTCGTATACTTCACACTGTCACAATCGTATACTTAACACTGACACAATCGTATACTTCACACTATTATATTCGTATACCTACCTTGTAACAATTCATATACTTCACACTACCACATTCGTATACTAAATTTGTCAGAACTCATATACTTAAATTCGTATACTTACTTTGTCAGAACTCATATACTTAACGCTACCACATTCGTATGCTAAATTCGTAAACAGTCGTATACTTAAAACTATCACATTAGTATACCAGATTTTGTGAAAATTCGTATACTTCACACTCGTATACTTAACTTTACAAAATTCGTGTACCTCACCCTCTTACCTTCACATACTTGATTCGCAAACAATCACATCCATACCAACACTACAAATTCGTACGCTACCGCCGTGCTCAATCAATCACTATTTTTTTCCCACAGATAACTAATGCCGTGATTTAATTTTACAAAATTCGTATACCTCACCCTCTTACCTTCACATACTTGATTCGCAAACAATCGCATCCATACCAACACTACAAATTCGTACGCTACTGCTGTGCTCAGTCAATCACTATTTTTTTTCCACAGATAACTAATGCCGTGCTCAGTCAATCACTATTTTATTCCCACCTTATTCGTGTTGATCGAAGCCTCTATCTTACCCAACTATATACTACACAAAAATACTTACCGTTATCTTCCTTTTGGATTTGGCTTGTGGAATGTGGTGATCCAACTCCATTCTCACTTTCTGAAGTGTAGAGGTTGCCGATTGTGTGTGGTTTCCGTTGTCGCTATGAAGCAGGTACAACGAACTGTCAGGACTAGCAGCAGGTTCACCCCCGCCGGCTCCGATATCCAGCAAGAGAAGAAGGTTTAGGTAAATCAGAAGGAGGTGAATGTGAGACCCTAACCCAAATTTTTGTAGAAATTGCAAGAAGGTAAATGCAAAACCCTAACCCAACTATTGTAGAAGTTGCTGGGGTGAAAATTTACAGGAAGATTAACGTCAGATGATAAGGTAAATATCGTAGAAGTTGAAGGATGAGCAGTTAACGGATTTGAGGTAATTGAATTATGTGTTGGTTGGTGAATGAATTTGGGAGGGAATGGTTGCTTTCAAAAAAACAATTTTTAGAGAGAATGGGGGGAAGAGACGAGACTACCGGCAACAAAATAAATGAGCGTGGGAAAATTGGTTTTGATAATTGATTAGGGAATTCTAAAAGACTAGTAATTATTACAATCTACAATATAGGTCTCATTATAGGCTATAAAATAGGTCTGCTGCAATTTAATTGATGTTACTTTTTCATTTAAGAAAAATAAAAATGTCAGAAAAATAGTTATTTAATCTTACCCATTAGATTACTTGACTCCTAGATCTAAAGGACTAAATTCAGTCCAGATAAATCAGGGACTTAAGACTGTCGGTAAGCCAGATCCCCCATTTTCGCCATTGCAGAATTGGATCTGTCACCTATCAAGTTCCCGTCAATCCCAGAATTTTGAAGAATGTGGCGAAGGGGCTGTCATATTTGGACTGGATATTATTATTTTTATTTTATTTTTGGAACAAAAGACTGGATATTATTGTTACGTTTGTTCTTTGCTCGGAAGGTGTTATATTTTTTAGTCCAACTTGAGAATTTTCATAAACAATTTGCTGGCTGCGTTAGACTAGGAACTCTATGGGTCAGCCGCCGCACAATATTGTACGATTAATATTTTTCGATCGCACAAACTATAATAAATTCATAAAGAAACAAAGAACAGGCGTCTTCCTTTTACTGATAAAGAAACATAACAACCAATTTGCAGAATATACCTTGTTCAATGATTTTGCGGATGCTAACCGACTGTTCTCAAGTCAGAAGTTTATTACTCCCTTCGACCAGAGAGCAACCCATTACTATCTATGTCCATATTGACACTTTGGTTACTGCGTCCTTTACTATTTTTAATGATGGTTTTTGTATGGGCCTAGGTTATCAATCTTTTTTGTCTTGTTTTTTTTTGTCTGACCTTCAAAATATCCATCCAATCGTTCACCAATCTCGTTCTCTTCTTGTTCCTCTTCTTTCTTTCTCTTCCTCATATTCTATTAATGACTGAAACCTTTGAGAAAGTTGCAGTTGAGGATCTTGCTGTGCGTTGAGCTACCCTCACTCTCACAAAGGAGGAGGGTGAGCTGATGGATATAGGCAGCTTTAAGGGAGCTTGTTGTGCCATGATCTTATGATAGATGTCTCTTGTGTAAATCTTACATTGTTAAGCCATCAGATATTAAAACTTTAGAAGTTTCGCTAACAAGAGCTTGACAACTGGAAGACGATTTTACAACAAAGTCGGCATGTAAATGTCTTTTTCTTTTTGGATTTAAGAAGATCGACTACTTGTAGGCTGTTTTTGTCAAAGGTTAGTGTTTTGATGATTCTTTCTTGGTTTTCCAATGACTTGATAAGAACAAAGGGCCTTGTGAACACGATTTCAGCTGGTTCATGATGTGGGCTAGAGTGCATTATGTTCTGTTTGTCTATCAGCATAAGGAGATGGCAAGAAGATTAAGAAATTGTTTGGGTTGTTTTCTTGAATACCGAGAGGATGAGGACCAAATTTCTGGTAAATTCTAGAGGTGATCAAATGGGTGGCCGTGTTCGGACTGGGCCTAGAAAGAATTTTAGGTCCGTCGGGCCTGTTTCTGATGCCCAAGCCTAGTTTTTTATTTTTGTAGACTCGATTTTTCTCTGACCCTGCCGCTACCTGACCCACCCGGCCCGGTTTTTTTTATTTTTTTATAAATAATTAATAAAAATGTAAATAAATAATAAAATTTTAAACAAATTTTTTAATAAATATTAAACTACTACATAAACTATTAAATAATTACCAAAATTCTAATAAAAATTTATATGTATTACATTATATATTTAAAATAATACATATTTAAACTCAGGTTGGGCCGAACTTTTTTTTTCGGACCCAAAATTTTACCAAAGCCCGGCCCATTTTTTAATTCGGGCCTGGTTTTTCGTCCAAGCCGGCCCAATTTTTTTCAAGCCTGGGTTTTCGGGCCGGGCCGGGTTGGGTTTGATCAGCTCTAATGAATTCATGCGGGTGAAAGCCCTATTCGATGTCAAATGCCAGTTCTCAGATGTATCTTTATACATGTGGCTAATTAACCTAAGGCCCTTTGGATTACTTATGAGCAAATGCCATCGATTTGTTTTCAATGTGGACTCTTCACACATGCGACGAAAGATTGTCCCGTTCAAGTGACGATGGCAGAAAGAACTTCTCCGTATGGATCACGGCTAAGGGCTCAATCGATAAGGCCTAGTCAGCATTCTCTTTTGGCTCTAAACGAAAGCGCTTGGATGACAACTTGTGAACTGGCAAAAACGATTGATAATGCTAGCCTCATGCTCTTGGCGGGGAAGGCTAGGTGGCGGGTGATAAGAGCCAATCGGGTTAACATGTGAGGGGATCTTCATCGTCTACTTCTTCTAAGGATTCTGGTAACTCTCACAATCGCATAAGAGGTAAAAGGGCTTAAGAGATTTCCCCACCCACAAGAGATTTCGCTGATTGTGGGTCTCTCGCAACGGCCGGCACCTCACTCAGTTCCTGTCCCTCCACACTCTGACTTGCTTTAGATTGTAACCATTTAGGATATTTTGACGTGTGGTATGTAATAATCTTACTCTACGGACTAATCCTTTTTTTCATTGTTTTGTTGTTAGTATCAGTTATGGTATATTTGGTTGCTTAGAATTGTCCTGCTCTTGGGTTTTGATGATCTTGGTAAGTTTCCCATGTGGCTTGCAAGTTACTCACGCAGCGTCCATGTGTGGATTAGGCCGCATGTAGTAGTTGTTTAGTACGTGTATCCAAGATCCTCGTCTCGTTGTATTGTCTGCGTACGGGTTGTTTGTGAATGATAACGGACTTACAAAATTATTTCACGGATGCTATGGCTACATAAGAGTTCATCATTTTTTCAACTAGAGAGGCTTCATTCGGGTTGTATTTATTGATGCGTTCTTTGTTATATGCTAATGCTTGTGTGTTTATTAATAGAGAAAATTACATCCCCCACCCATAACCTATAGTGAAATTACATTCCCCACCCACGACGTTAGAAAAATTACTTTACGCACCCATGACCTTTGTTCCGTTTTACATCCGTCACTTAAATTCCGTTTTCCGTCCACTTAGTCCAGCTGGTACAATTTTATTGGTTGGCTGTTTAATAGCCGAACCGGGACGGTTCAAGATGGAAAATAAAACAGACTGATCACTCTTCTGTCTCAACCCTCTCTCGACTCTCATTATGTGTGTCCATGGTCTTAGACTTCCTTCTTTGGCAAATCCTCGTTGATCTTCGACGCCGTGTTCGTGTGCCTGATCTTCTTTGACCCTCTCCCGCGGTTCGTGGTTGACATTTGGTTGGGTGCAAACCCTAACAGTCTGGTAATACACTGAACACTATTTATTTAGGGTTTAGACCTCTGCACTTTGTTCTAATTGCTACTCATTCCCTTCGAATCTATTTGCCGGTTACGTTGTTGTTGCTCATTCTCTTCGAATCTCTTTGTCGGTCACGTTCCTGACTAGTTGAAGTTGTTTGCTTTATTAGATCTCTATCACCGTTGCTCCTTTTGTTTGTACTGAACTTCATTGTAACATTTTCGTAATTCTATTTATGCCCAATCTATATGTCTGTTGAATCGCTTTCTGGGTATCCTAGTCACCTGCTTGAATCCGTGTTTTTATGTGCATTGTAGGAATGGAAGTCCATCTTGATGTTCTGTACAATGGGTCTGAGTATAGGCATCAAATGTCGTTCGATCCCGACAGATATTCCAACATTGAGATGGTTGATGACTACCTTGGTGTGATTCGAACGTAGTGCCCATCTTCAACACCCAAGAACCCGATATTTTTGTACAAACACCCGAAGAGTGGGAAGAAGATAGAAATCTTAAGTGACAGACAATTGATGAATATGTTTGCCTTGTTTGAGGGAAAGGATGTTATTCAGATCATGGTTGAGGATGGGTCAAAGGATACAGAGTTAATGGCCACTTACAAAAATTGGTTGTTGGATGTGGACAAGAGGCACGCAGAGACCAAAGACACTAGGGATGAATTTGATGTCTTCTTCAACTTCGATGAAACGGGAGCAATTGATCTCGAAGGTATATACCACATCTCACCACCCCCAAACTCAGCCTTCCCAAGATCAAACCCCACTAAATCAACCATCACAAGTTGATCCACCGCAGCCTTCTCAATCACAACCAGCTTCTTCAGAAACTCCACAAACCCCTCTTCCTCCATCACAAATTCCTCTTCCTTTTCATTTGCAACACAATATTGGGAAATCTGGGAAGAAGAAAAAAAGCCAAGAGGGCTGAATCTGATCTCATCTCACTCGTCCAACCAGAATCAAAATAACCCACTGCCTCATCGATAATCTGAGATACCACCACAAAATCCTTCCCAAAATCCTTTACTTCCATAATCTGAGCAATCTGCAGGGCCTATTAGGTCAGCCACACCCTCACTCTATAGCCCTACAGTTGCTTCAAACCACAATAGTGAAACCAACAACCTGGCAATTAATGTTGTAATTCCTGCTACTGATGAGAAAACCTCAAGTGTGCAGACTGAAGATAACAATGAACCGCTAAATGATATTCCACAAGATGATGACCCTAATCCTCATTTCTCTGAAGATTCTTGGGGCCATAATTCTGATGAAGATCTAAGTTTCAGTTCATTTGAAGATGATGACACAAATTACAACAATGAAGAAGAGGTTGAGGATGGCGATGTAGATGTTGAGGCTGTAGAAAAGTTTAAAGAGGGTGGTTACTTTTCTGGGGATGACGATAAGGGTGTGACTGGAGATGAGAAGTATCTGACAGATGGTAAACCGTTTGAGCTGATGCCCGACGGTTCAATAAAGCTTGAGCCAAGACAGATGTTCTTGAACAAAGGTGTGTTCAGGGAAGTCATTGAGGATTATGCAGTGTAAGAAGGCATTGACCTGCATAGGGTAGCTAACAACCCATGCACATACACCATATTGTGTAACAACCTAGACACATGTCGGTGGCGATTACATGCGTCCCTTCTACCTGATAACATCACATTCATGATCAAAACAATCAAGGGGGAATACACTTGTCAAAGGTTGTTAGAAAACCCCGGTGCTACATCTAAGTGGATTATAAGGAAAATTCTACCAGAGTTGAAAGCAAATAGCTTTATGCCCCCTTCTGCGATTCAGCACTTTGTGCATTCCAAGTATGGTGTGATGGTGAACTACATGAAGTGTTTTATGGATAAAAAAGGTGCCATGAAGTTGTTACAGGGAAACCACGTTGAGTCTTATGCCAAGCTTCATCAATACACAAAGATAGCTTTAGAGCGCAATCCTGAATCCATTATTGATTTGAAGTACCAAGAGTACCTCAATGGCATTCCCACCTTCTCTAAACTATTCATCTGCTTCAATGCAATGAAAGAAGGTTTTCTTAGGGGTTGTAGGCCATTCATTGGCGTTGATGACTGCCATCTTAAAGGCCCATACGGAGGAGTTCTACTAAGTACAGTGTCCATTGATGCAAATAATGGAATATTTCTCGTTGCCTTTGCAATTGTAGCCAGTGAGACAAGTGAAACATGGTCATACTTTTTCGATAACCTGAGGCTTATTGCCAGTGAGGCGGTTAAAAGTAAGTGGGTGATAATTTTTTATAGGCAAAAGGTACACTTTTCTTCCCTTCATCTGTTTTTAAATTGCTTTTGTTCATATTCCATGTAGTCCCAATAGATACCGATTAATTTTGTTTTGAAGGGTGTTGAGCCAGCGCTCGAGGCTGTTATGCCTGAAGTTACAAGGAGGATATGCTGCAGGCATCTTTATGCAAACTTCAAAAAGGGCAGCCCAGGTGCATACCCTATATTAACTAACTTATTGCAAATCTACTTTACATATGACATTATCGTTGTAACAATTATTATTATGCTCATATGTTCTAGGCACCATGTTGAGAAATCTGTTTTGGGAGGCATGCCAATGTTATACTCAATCTGCTCTCAAAGATGTGCTGAAGAGGATAGAAGAAACTTCATTGGGGGCATTTAGATATCTAAGAGAGGTTGACTACTCTTTATGGGTAAGGTTTCACATGCCTAGTGAACTTAGGGTAATAGAGACCACCTCAAACTTTGTTGAATCATTCAACAGTAAGCTTTCTGCTATTAGGGGTAGTCCCATATTCTCTCTGTTAGAAAGCCTTAGACGTCTCTTGATGAAAAAATTGAATGATATAAGAGAGTCTATTAGAAAAAAGAATGGCAAAGTTACACCATATGCCAAGAAAATATTGTACAAGAACATCAAAGTAGGCTGTAGGTGCGGGCACACAGCCAGCAGTGAGTTTGAGTTTGAAGTAATCGAGTCAACCCAACACTACATCGTGAATATTAGGGATAGACACTGTGACTGCATGGCATGGGAACAATCTGGTATCTCATGTAAGCATGCATGTGCTGTTATGAACTGGAAAATAATGGAAAAAGAACAGTTCGTGGATCCCTATTTATCTATGTCGGTGTATGACAAGACATATGAGAAGGCAATTTCCCCTATTATGGGCCCTTCTGTATGGCCTGAACCCACTGGACTACAAACCCTTTCCCCACCCTTTCTTAAAAAGTTACCCGGGAGACCAAAAAAGAATAGAAGAAGAGAAGAAGGTGAGACAAGGCCTAACCCAAAGAGGTCGGCACATGTTACATGTGCTAAGTGTAAGCAGAGGGGACACAATAGTAGGACATGTAACTCTCAGACAAACAGATCGTTGGGGCAAGGTCATGGTCTTGTAGCAATCCCAGAAGCTGGTGAAGCGAGTGGATCCACTGACCCTGTTACACAAGCAAATACAGAGAAGACATCGAGAAAAAGAAAGATGTTGACTGCACCTGTTAGATCATCAAAAAGGCAGTAGAAAAGCAAATGATATTCTAATGTAAGGCACCTCCTTAATTCTCAGTACATAACCCTCCTTAGTTGTGTGTCATTTCTGGTGCAAACATTGTTTGGTTATAAATATAGATAATGGGTTCCACAAACTAACGCTTCAATGCTTGTTTTTCTTTGTTGCAGGCATCTTAGTTTTTGAACAATAAGCTATGTGGCCTCATCTGGGTAGGCATCAGTTTTCAAATGGTATTTAAATTGCTTTTGTCTAGTTTAAATCATGTTATTGTAGTAGTTGTGCTACTAGTGTTTTGTATCTATTCTGCTATTACATCAGCTGGCGTGATTTATTGCTATCTCTGCTACTAGTTTCATCAGTTCTAATTTAACCATTTATTACTTTGTTGCAGGGAACTTTTTTGTCAACAGCAGTGATGTGTATCTTCATTTTGGGGCGACCGTAATGCTGAAGCCGCAGAGTAGTTTGTTTAGATGGTAGACTAGTGTGTAGTAGTGCTTGTTGCGTAGGTCTGTCATGTGGTAGTTGTGAATGTAATGTTGAATTTGTTACTGCACCTTTTGAATCATTATGATCATGTTGCTGAAGTTCAATGTTGCACCTTTTGAATCGATGTAAGACTACAGATGAATGCTTCTGTTAGCACCTTTTGAACCAAGTTCAGTGCTGCACCTTTTGTTAATTGAGTTGGTGCCTTTCTGTTAGCAATGCTCCAGTTAGTTGAGTTGTCTTTTACATAAATAACTCAGTTCAATGAGATGTCACCAGTTAATTCACGAAAGTTTGTATCAATAATACACCATCAGTTTGCATCAGTAATTCACCATCAGTTTGCATCATTTTGTATCAGAAAGTTAGCACCAATTACTGAGTCATTAGTTAGTGATTGACCATCAGTTTACAAATATATTTCACCATCTGTTTGCATTAGAAAGTTAGCACCTACTATTGAGTCATCAATTAGTGAGTGACCATCAGTTTATAGCAGTATTTCACCATCAGTTTGCATCATTTTACAGCATTATTTCACAATCAGTTTACATCATTTTGCAGCAGGATGATATAGGAGTAATGCACTTCTTGAGTTACATAACAGTGGCAACCAGAAAATGCATGTAACACCCCTACTAATTTGGTTCCTAATAATCCTACAAATGTCGTACATAAGAAATATATCGCAGCGGTAAATAACAGACTGTCGCTTCTATGGTGTCACTGTTATCACCCGCCCATACGGGTGATAACGAGTTACCTGATAATCAACATGCGAAACGTATTCCCGCAGTGACCACAAGAGATAGATAGTAGAACTTTAAACAATTTAAAACAAACCAACAGTAACCAATTATTACAGACCGTACTCGTGAGCATCTAAAACAAATCCACCTCGGTTTACACAACCCGAGTCCAAAACCATCAGTACAAACCGTACCAAGTCTTAAACAACATATCAACAGTCGCGCCTCGCGTCGACCACCAGCTACTCTCCTGAAATAAAAATGGTTTGTGGTATGGAATCAGCCCCTGCTGAGTATGTCATCACATGCCCCGTCATGCCCCCAAAGACCCCTCAATTATTTGGTCGAGAGCATGAGGTTCGTTACATGCAATACCGTTTTAATATTTAAAACTGTAAATCAAATAACATTAATATCCATACAATAACACAACATCACACACAATAAAATAACCACAAGTATAACCAATGAACAACAAAGCGAAACAACGAGAATAATAAACAAGTATTAAGTCTCGTCCATGGTATAGAAACCAATATTGTTCGCCACTGTATAAGTCTCAATTGTTTTAATTGTTCAGTTATACCTAGTGACAATGTCTCGTTAAAACGACATGTCTCTAGTTACCCATATATTATGGCGGGTCACCCACGGCAGTAGCCACTCCAACGGTAGAGTCTCAGACCCACGAGCCATTCTAGCTCACGGGAAATTTTCTTGATACTTGCGGACCCGTACGCGGACATCCTGGTATCGTTTTTGTGATCACAGCGCGCACCAAGAGCCACATCCTCTTGGCTTTACTAACTTTCCATTAATTAATTATACCATCGCATCGCATTACCATTTTTTTTCTAACACAGCAGACTAAGGTCATTAGTCCAATCCGGAGTCTGAAAACTCGGGATCCAGTGTTACATACGAGAGCGGCGTATAGAAAGGCCAATGCTCCGTATAAAAGTCTTGGATAATATGTATATTATTATCCTAGTGCTACAACGTTTTACTTACGTTCCTTATATTTCATATAAGATAGCACCATAGCCGCTAGTTCGTTTTATATATAGGTTCATATATACGAACCAATACTGTTAACTCAACAACAGTAAATAATGCAGCTATAATATACAATTCATGCATATTAATTAACACATTCAGACAAACAATCTTATCACAGATCACACAAAAGTCTGATCTGAGGAAGCCCTCAGAGACAATCAGAGACACATAACAACATACCGTTCACCCTGATGTATTACGGTGGAGTATGAATCAGCAAGATCCTATGCTCCGTGTGTCGTCTCTATTAGTCTAAACAATACATAATGCTACTGATTAGCATACTGTATAACAACACAATCCTACGGTACCCCGTACCGTCACTAACAACTCCCGGTTAACCCCCCGTTATAAACTGTCAATGTTTGTCGGGTTTTAGGTTTAACTCGAGATTGGAAAAGTGTTATATTACATGCGTAGTCTTGTCTTGTATATTAATATTATTGTTGAACTTGTTATCGCATGTGACTTAACATACCCTTGTATGTCGTATAGTTTGTTTCATTATTGCATGTGTGATCCTTTGTCATGCACTATGCATCTCACCTTAGTATTTATTTTTCTAAGGTTTGTCTCTTTTTTTTTTTTTTAACAATTTGGTATAATTCATTTGTAAACAATACTTTTAATTACATGAATCCTTATTATCACATGTACCCTTAACATTAGAATCCCATATCCAATGTTTGTAATTCTTTTTCCTTTTATCATATGTCATTTTAATTATGAAAATACATGGTCATTAAACCATGTTATATTTTCCACCATAACATATATTTACTTATAATCATGTATTATGGAACTATTTCTTATATGGTAAGTCTTATAATATATATTCATTCTTTTAATGAATACCTCTTATATTATAAACGTTATAATCTTATAACATAAAAACCATATTATAAATTCCATTTTAAAATGTCAACATTTTCGAACAGCACTTATGTTCTTAAATATTTACAAAATCACCACATAATTAATGTAATGTTACATTATAGTTATATAACATATATTATGACATTTAAGTCATTAAAACAATTATAACATATAGTTGTAAATTGTTGTAAAATACCAAACAACCCCTTATATTTTCGGTTTTCAAAACAACCACTAAACTTCTATAAATCACAAATCAATCCCAAATTATATTTCATTGTTACACTTATATCATATACCTTATATTATACCCTTAAAGCCTTAAAATACTTATAGCCTATAGTTTTTTTTTTAAACAACCGAACATATTCTAATTATCTTTCCACCACTTAACTTTATATTCACCAAATTCTCCTCTTTATAACATATAGTTTTCTAATATCATCAAACTATATATTATACATATGTCTTTATAAAACCTTATATATAACTCCAAAAATAACCAAACTATACCAAAAGGTTATAAACATTATTCCTAACCTTATATTTTCTCCAAATCTCGGTTTTACCCCATATGTTACCCATTTGTAACAATATCATAAAATATCTTATATTATACTTATATAATTCATATAAACTCCAAATTTAACCAAATAAATTCCTAAAACCTAAGGTTTGTACTAAACTCCATTTAGTACCCCAGTTTTCGGAAATCACACTTTAGCCCCATCTCTTATAAATCTTTTACAAATTAATACTTATCTTAATATAAGGTTGTATTTTAATTTCAAAATTCTCCAAACTTGGTCAAAGTCTCCTATATAGTCAACTTTGACTTCTAATACCAAATTGGACCCAAACTTTCGGTAATTACCAAGCTTTACCTATACTTTTCTATTTTTACAATTTTGACCCAAAACTTTATAAAATGTTATAATTTTTATTAAATTCATTTAAAAACCCTAAATTCCTCTATTAAGCTCTCGGCCTAATATTTAGTTAGTAATTACCGTTTGACCCCAATTTTAATTATAAGCATAAATAAACTAAATAAGCTTATAAACTTAAATTAAAATGGCCTAATGACATGGCCTTATTACAACCTTGAACTTGCAAAATAAATTACACAATAAATGTCTCAAAATATAATACATACTCACGGCCTCACTTGTATTTGATTATTTTTCCACATAATGTCATAATTTGACCATTATGTTAATTAAATCTCTTAAATGACTAGCTTAATTTATCTTAGTCATTTTTTTCCATTTTTAGGTCAATATGACCCTATTTATAAGTTTCACTCTCGGCAATAATTATATAAGCTTAGAAATTATAAAATCATAGATTTAAGGTGTTTATACCTTGATTTCCTTGTATGCTCTCGGCCACTTGTAGGAAAATTCACCACATGATTTAGACATGTTTAATACACAAAAACAAGATATGGTTACACTCCAAGCTTGAGCTTAACCATAAGGAATAATTAATGTAAGATTTAAGGCAAAAATCACCTTAAAAATGCAAGGAGAGTTCAAGATGGTTTTGGCCTGAATCAAACACACCACAAGGTGTTAGATCCACCATATTGACATAGGAAATAGCTAGATCACAACAATGCCTTGTTATTAGGTTTTACCTTGGAAAAATGCCTTAAAAGAGGGTATTTCCTTTGGATCTCGGCCACCCTTGCTCCAAATGGCTAGCCAACTGATTGAACATGTAAATATGAAGATTATGAGTGTATAAACTCATAAAAATCAGAGGAAGAAAATCGGATGAAGAGTAGAGAAGCTTAAGGTATGTTTTTACCTTAAAATGAGATTTTGAGCAACCTTGGTCTCTAAACTTGTTTCAACCGAATTTGATTGATGTTCTAACCTTAGAACACTGAGAATAAGCCATAGGAACTGATTAGTCACGAGATCTAAGCATAGGTGGTGAAGAGATGAAGAAAAAGAGCCAAAAAAAGCCTTAAACCATTAATTAGAAGCTTAGAAGTTGGATTACCTTCTTAGCTCAAGAGCGGTTGAGAGAGCTTGGAGAGTGAAGAGCTCGGTTGGAATGAGCTGGAGGAGAGAAGAGAATGATTGAAGATATTATTTGCTTGAAAAGTAAATTTGATTAGTTTATTCCTTATTAATGATAGCTCACCTAAGGATAAGAGGGACAAGGTCGGCTGAGAGAGAAAGGAGAGGCTCTCACACGGTTTTCCAGCTGGAGATCAAATAATAGCTAATGGTGTATAAACTAATAAAAGGCAAAAGTGCCCTTAATTTATGGAGATGTTGGATTGTTTATGTCAAGTGGCGAATTGGAGCCTCTTGCTTGATGCGATCTCACATGGTCTAAGGGGTCAACTTTGACCTCTTGACCAATCTTAGTCAATGTTGACTCATGTGGGCCCCCTTTTAGGGTTTTATTAATATTTTAATATTAAATTTGTAAAAATTTGTAAAATTTGGAATTAAATTCCTAATATGATATAATGTGATATAATATCATATTTAAAGGTATTATAACCTTTAAGCCCATTTAAAACCAATTTAGAAAGCAATTTCACAAAAATGTGCTTTAAGGAGTTTTAGTGCACATTTTGTGTTGCAAGGTGTTTCTGAGCTTAGTTTTCTTTGAGAACTGTTTTGTTGTGTTCCTTACTTCATTATAATACTTAGGAATCCACTTTGGATCCTATCTGAGGTCATACAATCTTTATGGTGTCTTAAAGCACCTTTTTGGCTTTACCGATCTTAAGGCATGTTTTGCCTTGTTGAGATCTTTAGATTGTTCCCCAGTAATATTTAGGTATTTATTAACCATCTTAGATCATTAATAGATCATTTAATTATATTTTAAAGGTTAGGGGTATTTCAGTCTACCCCCCTTAAAAAGGCTTCGTCCCGAAGTCCTTAATCCTCTACAGTTCACCTAAGGAATCAAGTTCCACTAAGTAACCAAACAGTCCATCGCTAGGGAGTAACTCCCACTAGGTTCAAACCTAGTCTATACATACAGCATATATCAAATAACCAAACCACATGGTATATACTCATTCATTTCATAGCACTAAACAAGGTGCACAACCAATTCATCAACAAAGTACTCAGCGGTACTATATATATATTCTCAAACAGGTGCACTAAGGCACATACATAAAATGTATTCAACATATAATCATCCAAACAAACATGTATGATGCAGCATACCAACAAAACACACCACCAAAACAAGACCTAATGCATAACATATGCGCAAGCCAAGTGGTGTCTACCCCCCTTAAAAAGGGTTTGACCACGAACCCGTACAAGTATCACAGCTACTACTCGAAGAGTGCGGGATACTTCGCTCTCATGGAGTCCTCTAACTCCCATGTAGCCTCCTCCACCTCATGGTTCGACCAGAGAACCTTGACCATGCTAACGGTCTTGTTCCTAGTCTGTCTCGTCTTCGTATCGAGAATGCGGAGTGGTACTTCCTCATATCGTAGAGCGGGGTCCAACTCTAAAGTCTCTGGCTGCAAAACGTGCGATGGGTGGGGTACATATTTCTTCAACTGTGAAACGTGAAAAACGTCATGCACCCTCCCGAGCTCTGCTGGCAAATCCAGTCTGTAGGCTAACGGGCCCACTCGCTCCCTAATCGCATAAGGTCCAACATATTTCGGGCTCAACTTGCCCTTCTGCCCAAACCGGAATATCCCCTTCATGGGTGACACTCTAAGGAATACCATATCGTCGGTAGTGAACTCAATGTCCCTCCTCTTGGTGTCTGCATATGATTTCTGCCGGTCCTGAGCTGCCTTCATGTTCTTCCTAATCTGTAGGACATCCTCCTTAATCTACTCTAGGTACTCAGGTCCTAGAAGCGTATTCTCGCTGGCCTCATCCCAGCATAAGGGAGTCCTACATGGTCTACCATAAAGTGCCTGAAATGGTGGCATCTGTATCGAGGAGTGGTAGCTGTTGTTGTAGGCGAACTCTATCAGATGTAGTCGCTCTAACCAACTCCCCTGAAAATCTAAGGCACATGCCTCAGCATGTCCTCCAGTGTCTGGATGGTCCTCTCACTCTGACCGTCGGTCTGTGGATGGAATGCCGTACTAAGCTTCAACTTCGTACCCAAGGCTTCCTGAACCTGTCCCCAGAATCTGGACAAAAATCGAGGGTCCCTATCAGAAACAATAGTCTTTGGCACACCATGGTGCCGGATCACCTCCTTCTGGAACAAGTCCGCTAATTTCGGGACCTTCCAGGTATCCTTCATCGCAACAAACTTAGCCACCTTCGTCAGACGGTCCACAATGACCCATATCGTGTTCAGTCCTCCCTTAGTCGGTGGGAGACCGACAACGAAATCCATCGAGATGTCCTCGAACTTCCAACAAGGAATAGGCATAGACTGCACTAAACCTCCGGGTCTCCTATGCTCAAACTTAACCTTCTGACAGGTCAAGCATCTAGTCACAAAGTCAGCTACATCCTTCTTCATCCCGCTCCACCAGAAATGAACCTTCAAATCCTTATACATCTTCGAAGAACCGGGGTGGACGGATAAGGATGAGCATGAGCCTCCTGGAGTATCTTCTCCTTCAGTCAGGAGAAGACTCCGGAATACACAAACGGCCATTCAGTCGAATCATGCCATCATTACACAGTTCGAAGTCATACTTCTGACTTCAAAACAACCCTCCAACATTTTCTGTTTAATGCTCTCCATGTACTGATCACTCTCCTGTGCAGCTCGTATCTCATCAATCATACTCTGCTCGCTACCAGTGCAAATAATGAATGAGCTCTGCGGCTCAGGGCGTCGCTACTACATTCGCCTTGCCCTCCTTGTATTTCAGGTCTATGTCGTAGTCCTTCAAGAACTCGACCCATCTTCTCTGTCGCATGTTCAGCTCCTTCTGAGAGAAGAGATGCTGTAAACTCTTATGATCAGAGTAGATAGTGACTGTCACACCGTATAGATAATGTCGCCAGATCTTCAAAGCGAAGACTACTGCGCCTAACTCAAGGTCGTGTGTGGGGTAATTCACCTCATGCTTCTTCAGCTGTCGGGATGCGTAGGCAACTACCTTCCCGTGCTGCATAAGCACACAGCCTAGACCGGTTCCAGAGGCATCACAGTATACCTCGAACCCATCGGTGCCCTCAGGGATAGTAAGAACGGGCGCCGATGTCAGGAGATCCTTCAGCGTCTGAAAGGACTGCTCACACTCTGCAGACCATAAGAACTGGGATTCCTTCTTCATGAGATTAGTCATTGGTTTGGCCTCTTTGGAGAAGTCCTTCACGAACCTTCTATAGTAACCGCCAAACCCAGAAAGCTGCGGACGTCTGTAACTGTCTTTGGCCTTGGCCAACTCTTCACTGCCTCAATCTTAGCAGGATCTACAGATATCCCGTCTGCTGATATGATGTGTCCTAAAATGACACGCTGTCTAACCAAACTCACACTTCGAGAGCTTGGCATACAGCTGGTTCTTCCTCATAATATTCAACACCTGTCTCAAATGTAACTCATGATCTTCCCTGGTCTTCGAATAGATCAGAATATCGTCGATGAACACCACAACTGAACTATCAAGCTGTTCTCTGAAGAGACGGTTCATCAAATCCATGAATATGGCTGGCGCATTCGTCAATCCGAATGGCATAACGGTGAACTCGTAGTGTCCATACCGTGTCCTGAAAGCTGTCTTCTCTATGTCACCCTCTGCAATCCTAATCTGATGGTAGCCAGATCTGAGATCTATCTTCGAGAACACACTGGCCCCTCTCAACTGGTCAAATAAGTCATCAATCCGTGGTAACGGGTACTTGTTCTTGACCGTGACCGCATTAAGCTCGCGGTAGTCGATGCAGAGTCGCATACTGCCGTCCTTCTTCTTGACAAATAATACTGGAGCACCCCAAGGAGAAACACTCGGTCGAATGAATCCCTTGTCGAGGAGGTCCTCCAGCTGTACCTTCAGCTCCCTCATCTCAGCTGGTGCCATACGGTAGGGTGCCTTAGCAATAGGGCCCGTACCTGGCAATAAATCAACGGCGAACTCAACCTCACGCACAGGCGGCATGCCTGGCAACTCATCAGGAAACACATCGGAAAGTCTGCCACGACTGGAATGTCTACATCCATCTCGTCGCACTGTCTCGTGTCCTGTACATAACAGAGGAAGGCTTGTCGGCCCTTCCTAACATCCTTCATCAGGGACAATGCTGACACGATCTTGACAGTCGGCTCTCTCCTCACACTGCGGTACGACACTGTCTTGCCGCTCGGCCCCTTCAGTAGTAGTCGATGCTCTGCACAATGAAGGCGGCCCTTATGCTTCTGTAGCCAATCCATACCCACTATAATGTCGAAGCCCAAGTTCTTAAACTCAATCAAATCAATGGGAAAAGTCTCATTCATAATACTGATCTCCCCAAGTACTGCTGGTGCAACCTACTTTCTCCTTCGATGGAAGGGTGACTGAAAAGTCTGAAAGCTGTTCGGGGCAGCCCCCAGCTTCATAGCAAATGCCGAGGAAATAAAGAATGTGAAGCCCCTGAGTCGAACAATACGGAAGCACTAACACCATCAACAGGAAAGGTACCTGAGATCATCTCTCGTATTAGCATCGAGTCCCAATAAATCAGTTTACTGTCGGTTGTAATTGTCATACCTGTGATGACATTACCGGACTCCTTGGCTTGCGCCATATCTAAGATGCAGATGGTACCCTCCTTTCCATTTTCGTAGCCTGAAGTTATGAATCAACGGTATCAACAAACTGAACACATATGCTTGAAGGCATAAAACTCTTATTTTATTCATCCAACGGTATTATACAAGGTTACACACTTAGCTACTGCTATTACATCAGTACTGTCTGAAAGTCAAATTTAAACGGCCAGGTCGGATGTGGGTCATTCACTAAGGTGGTGGGGGGTATTGAGCTTAATGCTCTTAATACCATGGTATACAAGCCTAGACTCTCCACCAAATACCAACACATCCCCAGACTTGAGGACGATCTTGTTTGCTAGATCCATCCTCTTCTTGTCTCCATAGATGAACTCAGCATCATCGCCGATGGAGAATGACACAACCGGTTGATAAGTGTCCAAATGAGCATGTTTTATAGGTGTATTTCATATATTATATTAACACTTTTCTTGCTCATTTCTCCACTTCGGTTAGTTTTCCTCTAGTTTATGTTTTATTGTTTATCTCACAAATTTATTGGTTTAACATGAGGAAAACCAAGCTGGGAGTAAAGTAGACGAAGAGACGGACGCATAGACGCAAACGGCTCAGAAAACGGAGCCCAAACGAAGAATCTAGAGCCGGTCGAAGTTTGAAGGAAAATAGGTCACGGTCACACTTGTGACCGCCTAAGGAACCGCCTGAGGAACCGCCTAAATACAGGCGGACACCACACATTGCAACCGCTTAGCCAGGCGGACACAAGTAGGGATGGCAATGGGTCGGGTTCGGGTCGGGTGGTTCGGGTCGGGTGGAGCATCACCCGCACCCATCACCCGATTTAAAAATTTCACCCGAACCCGACCCATCACCCGATCCACCCATCACCCGCGGGTATTCGGGTGGATCGGGTTATAAACGGGTGAAACCCAAAAAAAATTAAAATTTTAACTTTTTTTAAAGTAACACAACTATATATTATATGTAAGTTACGTATTTCACAAACATATAAAATATTTGACGTTGTAACAACTAGGCTGGTCAACATTAACATATTATATTAATCAATGTTAGAAGACCAAACCTAAGTTATTGTAATGTTTGACTGATTGAGTTATTATTTATAAGGAAAGCACCTCACTCTTTATATCTAAGATTTCGATGTGGGAGGTTATCTCATTTCTAACACGAGTACCTCTCCTCCCGCATCATTTTTGAGTGCAAATAAAACGTGGACTAACAACTTGAAAATATTTTAAATTTCACTTAAGCTAGTCTTCCATATTAGTTATGTAGAACAAGCCACGAAATTTTTATACTTGAATGTAGAAGATGAGTTATTTATAAGTTGGAAATCCTAATCTATGAACTAAACTTCGATGTGGGATGTAGTTGTAGAACTCCCTCCTCCCAGACTCCCACATCGTTTTTGGGAACAAAAAATAAACTTGTAATCACTACATCTATACACTATCCGAGTCCTTATTTTAAACATTGAGACTCACCAAGTCAATCCACGTTTAATGGATATAAGACTTGAGCTTATTAGTATAACTGTTGCATGCAATACAGCAACGTTATTCAGCACTGCAACAAGCGATCTAGTTATGCTTTTATAAGCATTGAAAAATTGCTTACGTCTAACATGTTCGATGTGGGAGGTAGTTTCACTGTCTAAGTCTGGATCATTCGCCCACATCGATTTCTAGTTGAAACAATAATTGCTTTATAATGTATAAGGAGCTTTCCTAAGGTAAAGCTCAATAACGGGTTGGATATCGGGTTGGTGGGTCGGGTGATGGGTGGAAAAATCGTCACCCGCATCCGACCCGATCCGTCATCCGTTTCACCCATCACCCGTTTTACACCCGTTTATTTCGGGTTTTCACCCGTTTACATGGATCGGGTTGGCGGGTGAAGCGGGCACCCGATGGGTATTGCCATCCCTAGACACAAGGGCGGACTCCAGGCGGACGGCATGCGGTCTCCAGGGCGGACGTGAAGACGAAGAACAGGGGAACCGCCCAAACAGAGGCGGTTGTTCAGGCGGACATACATGTAACCGCCTAGAATGAGGCGGTTGTCTAGGCGGACAAGACTTAAATCACTCACGGAACAGTTTTCTTCTTCGCGCCGACTCTGCAACTTGCATCTGCTCCGCCTACCTTAAATCGCTCACGCGTTTCGGCTCTGTCCCCTGCAATAAATGAAGCAATAAATGAAGCAATCAATGAAGCAATCAACTGCAAATCCTCTACGGAAGACTACCTCTTCTTTTCCTCTATAAATACCCATTTACTGCAACCTTGTACGAGTGCACGGAGAAAACCAGAAAATCAACTCACGCTCACCTCATTTCATTCTCTTCCATTTAATTCCTCTCGTAACACCGTAACACTCCATCTTTTATTTATTTTCACCATTTCACCACATTCACTCACGTACTCAAACAGAAGCAGTAGTTTACAAAGAGAGAAAAGAGGCAGGCGAGTGCAGATCCGTTCTTCGCAGGCAGTTCCCAAATAATGACTATTTCAATCTCTACTCTGTTTTTATTTTTGTCGATGTCTGAGTAATTCCATATTTGTGCTTAGGATGGGTGTTTAACCCAAAATAGCTCAGACGTATTTATAATACCGAGTTTGCTTATAAATATTTGTTTTGTCTCTCTCTATTATTAAATGTTTAAGAACTGATCATTTTTACACATTTACGGTTTCTCTAATTTCAATGATTTTGTAAATTAGAGAATAGACCACAAAGAGAGACAAACGTTAGATATTATCTCCTTGATTAGCAGATAAAATCCATCGCTGTTATAAAAAGAATTCTCGCTTAATGCTAATTAATGATTTTAGACTTTTTCTGATTGTAAAAAGTCTACTGAATTAATTAAGAGTTGTCCTTATCTATGATTTAGAAAGGCCGCAAGATAAAATTCTTAGCAGACAAATAAGAGCAAACTAGGATTATATTTAACATCTGAGTTATAATAGGGAGATTTCACCTTCCTTAGCACATTTTCCATCCACTTAATTCACAACTGTTTTTACTGTTTTTATTATCTCTGTACTAATCCAACAACAAATCAAGCTTGCCTCCGGCTAAACCCCTTTTTACAGTTTTTTTAACTACCTAAACTAGGATAATTGAACAATCTCTCTGTGGATACGACACTTGTTTTACTACTCCGTATAGGTACACTTGCCTATTAGTTTGTTATAAATCTATATTTATAATAGTGTAGTTTTATCCCAACAAGTTTTTGGCGCCGTTGCCGGGGAGATTGATTCCATCAATTTCCCTAGTTTCCGGTAGTTCACTTGCTATATTATAATAATCTGTTAATACTATTAAATTGTTAATCTCGGACATCTGACTTGGACATCTGACTTGGGACATCTGAATTGGACATCTAACTTCGGACATCTGGCTTTGGACATCTTAATATTATTGTCATTATTTCTGTCATTTAATTTCCATTGTCATTTCTTTCCATTGTCCCTAACTACTAACTTAAAATTTCCTGTCATTTCTTTCCATTGTCCTTAACATTTCTTTCCATTGTCCTTAACATTTCTTTCCATTGTCCTTAACATTTAATTTCCATTGTCATTTCTTTCCATTGTCTCTAACTACTAACTTATAATTTTTGTCTCTAACTACTAACTTATAATTTCTGTCATTTAATTTCCCTTGTCATTTAATTTTCTGTCATTTTATTCTTGTTAAAAAAAATACAAAAAAAATATATCAGTGTAGTTTAACTAACGTTTATCAGCCTAACCAATATCTCTGCCTTTCTTATTCTATTTACTAATTAATTTCACAGTTTCTCACAAACCACAAGTTATCTTCTGTGCATGCCAAATACTCGAACCCGAGGCTCTCCACCAATCAGTCCGAGCCCCGAACCCGAGCGCACTTTATTACAAGCACAAAGAAACCTGAGAAACCAAGCCATGGCCAATAACGAAGTTATAAATGAAATGGACCATGCAAATCAACCAGAACACCGTGCTCTCTCTGACTACCACCAACCGAATACTGAAGGAAGAGCATCAGCCATAGTTCTCCCTGAACTAACACCACAAGAAGCCGGACGATGGGTTTTCAAAACACACTACATCACCGCCGTCCGGGATCTAGGCAAGTTTAGTGGAGCGAACCCAGATGAAGCCCCAAATCATCTGAGTCTCTTCCTAGACTTCTGCAATTCCTTTGGTCAGACCGGCAACGTTAAAGAAAGAATTCGTCTACAACTATTTCCTCACTCATTGTCGGATTCAGCAAACAGGTGGTACCGAAGCCTTCCCTCCCGATCAATCACCACATGGCTGCAAATGGCCCAAAAATTCCTTGCCAAATACTACCCAACCAGTAGAACGAGGCAATTGATCGGTGAAATCAACACATTCTGTCAGGAGCCGGGAGAAAAGTTGTACGACGCGTGGGACAGATTCAAGGATATGCTAATGAAATGTTCCCACCATGGTCTCGACGATCAATCCCTCTGCCTGTCATTCTTCAACGGTCTGGATGATGGGAACCGACTACTCGTCAATTCCTCTGCAGGAGGAAGTTTCATGATGAAATCTCCTAAAGAAGGAATGGACCTTCTCGAAACCATGACGAGCAATACAAGACAATGGACGAGATCCAAGGGAAGAACGCCACGAGCAGCAGGCCTACTCCACGTTGATCCTACAGATCATTTATCAGCCCAGATCTCGTCCCTTGCAAAGATGGTGGAAAAGCTAACAACATCACAAAATGAAATCGTAAAAACAATAGCTTCCCCACCTACAAGTTCTCCACCAGTTCCACCTACAGAAGGATGTGTCATATGTGCCGGTCCTCATGAAACCCATCAGTGCGAAGGGAAAAACCAATACGAGGATGTAAACTTCATAGGAAACCGCCCCGGTAATTCCTATAACAACAATTTCAACAACAACTACCCGTGGAGAAATCACCCGAATTTCTCATGGAAAAATAATGATCAGAACCAAGGAGGGCAGAACAACAGTTCCAATACCTATCAGGGAAACAGACCCCAACCAAATTTTAATATAGGTTATAGAGCACAAGGTGCCCCTCCAGGTTTCCAGCAACAACAACAACCACCCTCGACCTCTTCTGATCCAAACGAGGAATTCAGGAACTTAATGAAAGGATTCATGACTACGACCCATACCAGACTCGTGGATCAAGAAGCCACTAACAGAAGGGTTGAATCCCAGATACAAAAACCAACCAACAGTTGGAGCAAATCAGCCAGCAGCTTGCACAAAGGCCAACTGGTGCCTTCCCTAGTCAGCCAAACCCAATCCAAGGGAACAGACCAGGCAGTGACATTGAGAAGTGGTAGGACGCTCAACTCATCCTTCCCCGAGATGATACTGATAATCAAGAGCAGCAAGCTCAAGAAAATCCGGAAGAAGAACAGGAAGATGCTGAAGAAGCCCCACCTCCTACGAAAATTATTTCCGAGGAGAAGGAGCCTCCTGAATCTACTCTTTCCTCTCTCACTAAAATTCTTCCCCCACTTCCTTTTCCAAACAGAATAAGAAAGAAAAATTTAGATGAACAGTTTGGAAAGTTTCTAACTCACTTCAAGAAACTGACGATTAATATTCTTTTGCAGATGCTTTAAAACAAATGCCAATATACGCAAAGTTCATGAAGGATATCATCACCAACAAAAGATCATTGCAGGAAGTGGAAACTGTACACCTTACACAGGAAGTGTCAGCAGTACTTCTCAAGAGTCTCCCTCCAAAACTTGGAGACCCAGGTTTGCCAATTATTCCATGTTCCATTGATAATGTTGATTGTGGTAGTGGGTATGTGATCTAGGAGCTAGTATCAATTTAATGCCACTCTCAACTTTTAACAAACTTAAGATTGGTAAATGCATGCCTACTTCTATTCAATTACAATTAGCAGATAGATCTTTAGTATTCCCAAAAGGGATAATAGAAGATTTGATTGTTACTGTAGGAACTTTTGTGTTCCCCGCTGATTTTATTGTAATTGACATGGAAGAAGAACTAGGGTGCCCTTAATCTTAGGACGACCTTTCATGAGAACTGCTAGAGCACTAATCGATGTTGAAAAAGGAAAAATCATTTTAAGGCTGCATAACGAAACTTTAGAATACGACATGTCCAAGGTTATAAAGAAACCCGCTCATATAGAAGATACCTTTTCCATAGACATTGTCGACTCTATTGTGCAGGATAATTTATCTGCTATTATTCGTAATGATGCTCTTGAAAATGCTTTAGTTGAATCCTGTGATAACCAACTATACACCCTGACACAATCAAAATGGTAGCAGCTCTGGATAAAAGAAAATTATATACCAAACCACGCTACCCACCACCAGAACCATTAGAGTATTCCACTCAACAAATTTCAAAAATTCATGATGACCGTCCTACCCAACCGTTGAAGCCGACTTCAACGTTCATATTCGATCCCGGCTGACTTCATGATGAAAGCGTCTAGCCAAAGACATTAAAGAAGGGCAGCTTTCCGGGAGGCAACCCGGACGAACTTATCTTTTATATGCTTTTATGCTCTTTTAATTATCAGGTTCTCTTTCCATTTTTGTTTTTGTTAACTTTTAACCCCGTTTATAGTATGGTTGCTTATAGTGTCTTATGCAGGTGCAATTTCATATCTACACCGCAACCAAGCTACACTACTTGAGGCTGAAGCTCAAGTGTGGGGGAACTCCTATACCGCTAGCAAAAATAATCTCAGAGGAGTACCAGTTTCTTTACTTATGCTTTTATTTCAATACAATATGCAGAGGAGAGTTTATGTGCTTAAATGATTATTCATGAGCTTTGTGTTCTCTCTATTTTATCTACTTACCGAAACGGTCTTCTGCAACTTTCCCTTGTTTCTTCTGCTGAACAATGAGGACATTGTTCAATTTCAGTGTGGGGGAGTGTGCCCTTTTCGGTGACATTTTATGCTAAAATGCTTAATCTCTCTGCTTATCATGCGTTTGTTCAAATTCAATATCATGGACTCTTTATATGTGGGTTGTTCTCTTTAAGAATAAATACTGTTATGAATTGTGGGATAAATGGTATAAATGGTACAAATTCAAAAATTTTAAAATTTTGATTACTTTTGAGGAGCATTTTTATGCGGTGTGACCAAATGATCTGAAATGGTTGGATTTTTATTACTCAGGGGTTCTTTCTGTCTTCTTTCTTAGGGATTGCTAAGGGGTCTTCTCTGTCAAAAAGAAAAAATAATATAAACAAATAAGGGACTTGCGAGACACCATTGGTAACCAACAAAGAGAGTTGAGTGTTCTTAATACAAGGTGTAATACCTACATTTTATCTTCTCATCTCTTATGCAAAAGTGAAACAAATGCATATTCTATTTTTCCTTTTGTTTTCTCCTCAATGCCCATTCTTGAGAGAAGTTGGCCTTGGTAAAAGTTCTCAAAGTCACCTTAACTAAGGAACATTGAAGTACTCCGGATCATACCCCGAAACTCTAATTTTTATTTTTGCCTTGAGTACACCTATGCCACCAGTAGGTGATGGATCACACTCCTCTAAAAAGTTTAAGATCATGTATTATTGACTTCTTTATCCTACCCTTCATAATAGTATTTGTTAATATTGAGCATTCCCTACTTGTTTGGTACATGGTTTTGCTTGAGGACAAGCAAAGATAAGTGTGGGGTGTGATAAGTGTCCAAATGAGCATGTTTTATAGGTGTATTTCATATATTATATTAACACTTTTCTTGCTCATTTCTCCACTTCGGTTAGTTTTCCTCTAGTTTATGTTTTATTGTTTATCTCACAAATTTATTGGTTTAACATGAGGAAAACCAAGCTGGGAGTAAAGTAGACGAAGAGACGGACGCATAGACGCAAACGACTCAGAAAATGGATCCCAACGAAGAATCTAGAGCCGGTCGAAGTTTGAAGGAAAATAGGTCACGGTCACACTTGTGACCGCCTAAGGAACCGCCTGAGGACCGCCTAAATACAGGCGGACACCACACATTGCAACCGCTTATAGCCAGGTGGACACAAGGGCGGACTCCTGGCGGACGGCATGCGGTCTCCAGGGCGGACGTGAAGACGGAGAACAGGGGAACTGCCCAAACAGAGGCGTTTTCAGGCGACATACATGTAACCGCCTAGAATGAGGCGGTTGTTGCGACAAAGACTTAAATCACTCACGGAACAGTTTTCTTCTTCGCGCCGACTCTGCAACTCGCATCTGCTCCGCCTACCTTAAATCGCTCACGCGTTTCGGCTCTGTCCCCTGCAATAAATGAAGCAATAAATGAAGAAATCAATGAAGCAATCAAGGAAGCAATCAACTGCAAATCCTCTACGGAAGACTACCTCTTCTTTTCCTCTATAAATACCCATTTACTGCAACCTTGTACGAGTGCACGGAGAAAACCAGAAAATCAACTCACGCTCACCTCATTTCATTCTCTTCCATTTAATTCCTCTCGTAACACCGTAACACTCCATCTTTATTTATTTTCACCATTTCACACATTCACTCACGTACTCAAACAGAAGCAGTAGTTTACAAAGAGAGAAAAAGGCAGGCGAGTGCAGATCCGTTCTTCGCCGGCAGTTCCCAAATAATGACTATTTCAATCTCTACTCTGTTTTTATTTTTGTCGATGTCTGAGTAATTCCATATTTGTGCTTAGGATGGGTGTTTAACCCAAAATAGCTCAGACTATTTATAATACCGAGTTTGCTTATAAATATTTGTTTTGTCTCTCTCTATTATTAATGTTTAAGAACTGATCATTTTTACACATTTACGGTTTCTCTAATTTCAATGATTTTTAAATTAGAGAATAGACCACAAAGAGACAAACGTTAGATATTATCTCCTTGATTAGCAGATAAAATCCATCGTTGTTATAAAAGAATTCTCGCTTAAAGATAATTAATGATTTTAGACTTTTCTGATTGTAAAAAGTCTACTGAATTAATTAAGAGTTGTCCTTATCTATGATTTAGAAAGGCCACAAGATAAAATTCTTAGCAGACAAATAAGAGCAAACTAGGATTATATTTAACATCTGAGTTATAATAGGGCGATTTCACCTTCCTTAGCACATTTTCCATCCACTTAATTCACAACTGTTTTTACTGTTTTTATTATCTCTGTACTAATCCAACAACAAATCAAGCTTGCCTCCGGCTAAACCCCTTTTTACAGTTTTTATTAACTACCTAAACTAGGATAATTGAACAATCTCTCTGTGGATACGACACTTGTTTTACTACTCCGTATAGGTACACTTGCCTATTAGTTTGTTATAAATCTATATTTATAATAGTGTAGTTTTATCCCAACACCGGTATTCCTCTGGTGATGGACTCGGTCGTCTCATCACGGTCCTGGTGCATTCCAAGTTTTCCTCCCTGCTCGTAGTAGTTGATGATGCAAACGTCAGGTGTCATGTCGGGTAATGGGTAAGTCTCATGATAAGTGTGAAATTGATATGGTTTTATTGGTGTTAAATTCTTATTTATGCAACCTTTTTATGTGCTTTTTCACACTTATCCTATGCTTTTCATGACTCTTACTTTGGGCAAGAACTGATGCCAATTTATATGTTTAAAGCAGAAATGATGGTGAAAATGCATAGTTCTCCTCACGAGCTTTCCAATGCCGCAAACGGGGAACAAATCGGAGCTCATATGAATAATTTAGACCCTACCGAAGTTGTGTCCGGAACAACATTTATTATATATTTCTATGATATTGCCGCAACAACAAAGGAAAAAAAAGGGACAAGCAGAAAGGGAGAGAAGCGCACAGGTAACTCCAGAGTCTTCCAATGCTATTGATGGATGAAGTTAAATAAATAAAGAAACTTCCTTCCAAGAGTTATTAATGGATGAAGACAATTGAATCCAGAAAGTTAAAGGAACTGGAAGGTCTTTATTTATTTTATGAAACTGAAGAGACTAAAAGAAACCATCAATGGACAAACGGAAAGTCTTGAATTTGACTATAAATAAGGAAGGCTTTGGAAGTAAACGGCATCCATCAAACAATCACCATTTTACACACATCGCCTCTTTTATTCTCTCTGCGCCGCAACCATTTCAACACACCGGAGAAGAGGATTTCTGCTCCAAATTCATTCATCTGCTCAACCTTTTTGCTGACGAATTAGAAGATCAACACACAGATGATTTCTACTCTCTCTTCTTGTGTTTGTTCTTTAATAATGTTAGGCTAAAGGATTAAATCTTGGGTGACGGGGGATTCGAGTTAGACTGTTATTATAACTATTTTACCGGTTGATTGGGATAATTATTTGGATTGTTCAGGTTACTGTTTTTATTTATCCTTTTAATAAAACTGCAGATTTTTATTATTAGCTTTACGAATTTCTGTCAGGATCTGACCGGTGAGTGATAGAAAGGTCATAGCAACCTGTTAATCTGTGGAAAAATTGATTAGATTAATTAATTGGACCTTCAGATGCAAAGAATAATTCTCGCGCTTAATCCTTTTATTTGTATGCATTAGTTCGTGATTCGGCCTAATGTGTTACGGATAGAAGAGCTCAATTTGACTAGGATTTAGTCTTAAAGAGATAAAAAGAATTTTGCCAATCCAAGTCTCAATTAACCGGTGATTATTATATAGCTAGCTAGAATTCCCCTGAACCCAAGGTTCCATTCATTATCTCTACACAATTTTATTTAATTTCCTCGCTTGCTACTTTTATTTAAAACCAAAACAAACGACAACCCCTTAATTTTATTTTCTAGGATTAGATTTAATTACTAAGTCCCCGTGGATTCGACCCCGGTAGCTTCTAGTTCACTATACTCTTTGACCGGGATTTATTTTTGCAACCCGTGGGCATTTTTAGATTTATAGATTTTCTAGGATAATTTTCTTAGTTATTTCTATTTGTCTTCAATTTTCCCGTTTGCAAATTGGCGCCGTTGCCGGGGACTTGACTTTTGTCTAGTCCTTGACTTTGGTTGTCATTTGTTTTTTTATTTCATTTCTTTTTATTCTTAGTTTATATTGTTTTCTTTGTTTTTATTATATTTTCAATTTATTTGAGTTTATGTTTTCTTTAGTTTATTTTGTTTTCATTATTTCACTATTTTTTATTGTTCTTTCTCTTACTTTATTTACTTCTAATCTCAACTCTTTGTGTGATTTTTTTTGTGCTATTGCAGGTACCTAGTGGATGCGGAGAACACGTTCCTTTGGTCCTCCTGAAGCAAATTTTGATCCTGAGATTGAAAGGACTTTCCTCGAGGCTCTGAGAGCGAGAAGGCAGCTAGATTTCGACATGGCTAATAATATTCCTCAAATCGAAAATGGCCAGAATAATGCTACAATGGGTACAATAATAGACCGCCTGCTACTCCGAGAGGGAGCCCTGTTGTTCTGCCACAGTTGACCGCTGAGTTGCTTGCTGAGTGGCAAAAGCTGAAGCCCTCACATCAATCAACTGCTGTGCGCAATCATCCAGCTGGGTGTTTCTCTGGAGCAGACCCTGCAGATGCGTTAGACCATGTGCACCGATTCTTGGTTCATCTGGACACTTTGGGTCTTGTTCCTGGTTTGGAGGAGTATGCAAGATTATGCTTATTTTCGAACAGCCTTTCAGGAGAGGCATCAAATGGTATCATCGCTTGCCTCCAGGCATTATCACTTCTTGGGATCAGATGACAGAGAAATTTTATGAGAAGTACTTGCCTATCTCAAGGACTCGTCAGTTGATTGCTGGGTTGATGACTTTCAAGCAGTCAGGTTCTGAGACAGTTGTGAAGCTTGGGACCGCTTCAAGGAGCTTCTACGACAGTGCCCTCACCATGGACAAGACACTACCTCTCTAGCACTTGGTTTCTTTCATGGGCTTAGAGATGAGAATAAGGGTGAGGTGCGCTCGGCCTTGGGTGGTAACCTGTTAGCTAAGAATGGTGAAGAGTTTATGGCTGCTATGGAGTCATACTGTGAGGAGCTTAGACAGTGGAGCTCCAGTGGTGGTAGAGTTTTTCGTGGGTTCTAGTTCGTCCAGAGTGTAGACCCTATTCTAGAGCAGATGGCTGCTAAGCAGGCTCAGACGAGACTACCATGAGCCACATGTTGAAGATGTTGGAGCAACTCACGATGGGTAAAGCTCCTGCTCATTCTGTGAAGCAGGTATCTTCTAGCTCCAATGATTTATGTTGTTGTCAGTGTGGTGGGCCACATGAATTTGAATCATGCCCAGAGATAGCTGAGATGCGTAGAAATGAAGAAGCAAATGTTGTGGGTCAATCTTTCAATAGGCAGCCTTGGGTTCAGAATCAGCATCCGAACTTGAGGTATGGCAACCCCAATAATGCCTTGAACTCATATCAGATGAGGCCTCAGCAGCCTACTCAGGGAGTGCCTCCTGGTTTTTCTCGGCCTCCTACAATCAGAATCAGCAATCTCAGTTCCAACAATCAGGCCCTCCCTCTTCTTCAAATACTTCCAATCTTGCAGATTTGTTGGCTAAGTTGGAAGCCAAGCAGCAGAGTCAGTATGAGCAGCAGATGATTACTAATCAGACTCTGACTGCTGGTCAGCAGAAGCTTGAGCAGCACATGGAACAACTGACTAAGTTGTTATTGAATCAAAGGACTCCTGGTTCATTACCTTCTCAAACGGATCCCAATCCAAAGGAGCAGATGAAGGTAGTGACCGTCCTAGATGTTGATGAAGCAGAGGTTTGTCAGGGAGTTAGTCTTCGAAGTGGGAAGCAGTTGATAAATAAAGATCAAGTGGCTGAGGACAGAACTGGCGAAGAGACGGTCTTCTTTCTTCTAGCACTGGTGCACCGTCAGGGCCTCCAGCCCCTCCTGAGGTAGTTGTTGAGGAGACCCAGGCTCCTATCTCTTTCCTTCTCATACTTTGATTGCTAAAAATTCCAAGGGTAAGGTGGTTCCTAAGGAACTTCCTTTTCCTAATAGATTGAAAGAAAGAAAGAACTTGATGATCAATTTGGGAAATTTTTGAATGTGTTTTCTAAGCTTACTATCAATATTCCTTTGATTGATGCTATCAAGCAGATGCCTAATTATGCTCGCTTTGTGAAGGATTTGATTTCTAACAAGCGAAAGTTTAAGGAGAGTGAGATCGTTCAGCTGACAGAGACATGCTCTGCAGCCATCCAGCAGAAGCTTCCTCCAAAGTGTGGAGATCCAGGGCAGCCCATCATCCCTTGCACCATTGGAGACATGGACTGTGGTTTTGGACTCTGTGACCTTGGAGCGAGTATAAATTTGATGCCGTACTCAATGTTTAAGAAGCTTCATGCTGGTGAGCTTGTTCCTATTCATTTTAACTTGCAATTAGCTGATCGTTCTTCAATCAAACCTCGAGGTATGGTTGAGAATGTTGTGGTAGGTGTTGGTAACTTCTTCTTCCCTGCTGATTTTGTCATTCTTGATATGGATGAGGATGTTGAAGTACCATTGATTTTGGGTAGACCTTTCCTGCGAACTGCTAAAACTGTCATTGATGTTGACAAGGGAAAGATCACTCTTAAGTTTAATAATGAGGAACTTAGTTTTGATATCACTAAGATGATGAGAACAAATGCTTCTTCTCATGCTGTGCTTTCAGTTGATGTTGATTATTCTGATGATTATGATGCTTTTGTTGCTAAGAATGCTGATGACTCTTCTTTCTTGCTTGAGAATTCTGATTTGCTAGAGCAGGTGTTATGCCACTCAATTGAGGATGATAAGGAGAGCACTGAGGTAGCTACTGTTGTCCAGCAGCTTAACCAGGGTCGATCTACTTTCGCCCTTATGCTCCTCCTGTGGAGCCACTGGACAGGCCTACTCAGAGGCTCGTTCCTTCAATAGAGAAGCCCCCTACTCTTGAACTCAAAACTCTCCCTTCAAATCTTAAGTATGCTTTCTTGGCAGAGGGTAGCGCCCTGCCTGATTATTTCTTCATCTTTGTCTGTTTCGCAGGAAAGCAGACTTCTGGAGGTGTTAAGAAGGCACAAGGGAGCTTTGGGGTGGTCAGTCAGTGGCAGATATTAAAGGGATCAATCCAGGGTTCTGCACTCACAGAATTTACATGGAAGATAGTGTCAAGCCAGTGAGGCAGCCCCAGAGGAGATTGAATCCAAACTTGAAAGAAGTAGTGAAAGCTGAAGTGCTGAAGCTTCTGGATGCAGGTATCATTTACCCCATCTCGATAGTCGTTGGGTTTCTCCTGTGCAAGTTGTTCCCAAGAAAGGGGGAATAGTTGCAGTGCCCAATGAGAAAGGTGAATTGGTGCCTCAGAGGCAAACCACTGGTTGGAGGATGTGCATCGATTACCGGCGCTTGAATGAAGCCACAAGGAAGGATCACTTCCCGCTACCGTTTATTGATCAAATGTTGGAGCGGTTAGCTGGGCAAGAGTTCTACTGCTTCCTTGATGGGTATAGTGGTTATTTTCAGATTCCCATCGCGCCAGAGGATCAGGAGAAGACCACATTCACCTGTCCTTATGGTACTTTTGCCTATAGAGGATGCCCTTTGGTCTTTGTAATGCTCCAGCCACATTTCAGCGATGTATGATGGCGATTTTTAATGATTTTATTGAGAAGAGCATAGAAGTTTTCATGGATGACTTTTCTGTGTATGGCCAGAGTTTTGATGTGTGTCTTGATCAGCTGGATCAGATACTTGGCCGATGTGAGGAGACCCATCTGGTTTTGAATTGGGAGAAGTGCCATTTCATGGTACAGGAAGGTATAGTGCTTGGTCACAGGGTCTCCAAAGATGGTATTCAGGTGGACAAGGCTAAGGTGGAGGTCATTGAGAAGTTGCCTCCTCCCACTTCAGTTAAGGGTGTTAGATCTTTTCTGGGTCACGCAGGGTTCTATAGGAGGTTCATCCAGGACTTTTCCAAAATTGCCAAGCCCTTGTCTGATCTTCTGCAGAAAGATGTGAAATTTCAGTTCTGAGGAGTGTTTGAAAGCTTTTCAAACTATCAAGGTAAGCTCATTTCTGCTCCTATTGTGGTTCCTCCTGATTGGTCTCTTCCTTTTGAGATCATGACAGATGCCAGTGATTATGCTGTTGGTGCTGCACTCTGTCAGAGGAAGGACAAAATTCTGAGGGTTATCACTTATGCAAGTAAGACTCTATCTGAAGCCAAAAGAATTACACCACTACTGAAAAGGAGCTACTTGCTGTGGTGTTTGCTCTTGATAAGTTCAGGTCCTATTTACTGGGAAGTAAGGTAATTGCTTATACCGATCACTCTGCTTTGAAGTACCTCTTCCAAAAGAATGATTCTAAGCCCAGACTTCTGAGATGGATCTTGCTTCTCCAAGAATTTGACTTGGAAGTTGTTGATAAGCAAGGGAAGCAGAATGGAGTTGCAGATCATCTGTCTAGGCTTGAGACTCCAGATGACGGGGACCCCATAAATGAATTTCTCCCTGATGAGACAATCTTTGTAATTGGGAAAGTTAACGAGCCATGGTATGCTGACCTGGCTAACTATCTTGCCTCTGGTTTGATTCCCATGATCTAAGCTACAACCAGAGGAAGAAATTTCTTCTGAAGCCCGTCATTATGTTTGGGAGGACCCCTATCTCTTTAGGGTGTGTGCTGATGGTTTGATAGAAGATGCCTCCCGATGAAGAAGTTGAAGTGTGATTGAGTTCTGCCATTCTCGAGAGGCAGGTGGTCACCATGGTCCTACTAGGACAGCTGCTAAGGTGTTAGAGTGTGGTTTCTACTGGCCCACTCTACACAAGGATGTCCACCGCTTCTGCTCTCACTGTGATAATTGCCAGAGGATGGGGAACATTTCAAGAAGGCATGAGATGCCTCAAAAGGGAATTCTTGAAGTAGAGTTGTTTGATGTTTGGGGTATTGACTTGCTGGCACATTTCCTTCTTCTCATGGAAACCACTACATCCTTGTTGCTGTAGATTATGTTTCCAAGTGGGTCGAAGCAATCCCCTGCCCTTCTGCTGACGCTAAAACTGTGGTTAAATTTTGAAGAAGAACATCTTTACTAGATTTGGTGTGCCCAGAGCTATCATCAGTGATGGTGGTTCTCACTTTTGCAACAGGGCCTTTGATTCCTTGATGTCTAAGTATGGGGTGACTCATAAGGTTGCTTTGCCTTATCATCCCCAAACTAATGGTCAAGCAGAAGTGAGTAACCGAGAGCTAAAATGGATTCTTCAAAAGACAGTCAACTCCTCCAGGAAGGATTGGTCTGTCAACTGATGATGCTCTGTGGGCTTAGAACTGCATTCAAGACTCCCATTGGGATGTCTCCTTTTAAGTTGGTGTATGGGAAGTCTTGTCATCTCCCAGTTGAGCTAGAGCATAAAGCTTATTGGGCTTTGAAAGCCCTCAATTTTGATCTGAATGCTGCTGGTGAGAAGCAAATTTCAATTGTCTGAGCTGAGGAGTTAAGGGAGCAAGCTTATGATAGCTCCAGGATCTACAAGGAGCGTTCTAAGAGGATTCATGACCAGATGATCCTACGGAGAGATTTTAAGGTTGGTGACTTGGTTCTCTTATATAACTCTAGACTCCGTCTCTTCCCTGGAAGCTCAAGTCCCACTGGGCCGGCCCATTAAGGTTGTGGGAGTCACTTCCTATGGTGCCTACGAGCTAGAGAACAAGTCGGAGAGGTCTTCAAGGTGAATGGTGCTCGTCTGAAGAAGTACCTTGGCTCTGCTTTTGCTCAGCCTTCTGCACCTGGAGTATCCTTGATTGAGAGTTCCTCTTCTCCTACTCCTGTTTCTACTGTTGTTTCTGATGTTACTCCAGCACCGAATTCTGAATCTTTGAAGAAGCCGCGCTTGCAATGGCGTTTCCGACTGAAGAAAGCCCTTGCTAGCTGCTGTGGCGGCCCTCCTTGATGCTATCTTGTGAAGTCTAGCCAGAGACTTAACTCCGGGCAGCTTGGTGGGAGGCAACCCACCGGTTTGTATCTCTTTTCACTTTCTTAGTTTAGTTGTTTATTTTCTTTTCTTTTTAGTTTGGTGGTGTGTTCGCTGATGTTATGCTTATTGCAAGAGCCTTGGCTCTTATTTTTCTACTGATGGTTTTGTCTGGTTCCACTTGAGTTCTTCTGGCTTTGCAGATTATATTTCTCAGCTTGCTTACTTTGTCGCTTAGCCGAACTCAAGTGTGGGGTTGGACTTACTACACACCCTGAGCGGACTCTGGGGAGTATTCTTACCTTTTCTTCTCTTGCAAATTTTACATGCTCCCTTCTGATCTGCTGTGTGCGATTTTGTTTCCCCCGTTGGATTGCTTGCGCAATTTTAATTCTTCCTAAGCAATGAGGACATTGCTTCACTCTAAGTGTGGGGTGGGGTAAGCTCCTTCGCCGCTTGTTTTTTTTGTGCGTCTCTGAGCTCTTTTCTCTTGCATTTGTTAAAGTCTTGCTGTGATTGCTCAACTTGGAAGGAAGCCATAGAGGAAGTTTAGTTGGTTAGCTGATCTTGGGGTGCAAAATTTTGAAATTTTCTGGTTTTTAATTGCTAAATTGAAGTCTTTGTTTGAAAGTGCTGAAACGAGTGAGAATATTCTCCATCTGAACCTTGCTTTTAGCTTTGAGCCTTGGAATGAACTGGATTGAAATGGTTGGAAAAGAACAAGGCAAGGTACTCCGCTGATCCTAAGCATGCTAATTTTAATTCTGATCCAAATCAGGCCTCGTCCACTTGGTTATTAAGTCCTTTGGGGTGCTTTATCACCTAGCTACCTAAGGTCCTTGTGATCTGGGATAGTTGACCCAAAGCCGCTACATGGGTGGAGAGAAAAGTCTGTGGTGAAAGAAATTGAAAGCGCTTTAATTGAAATATTTATGTAAATGCTAGCTAATACAGATTAATTTCTCTTATGGATCAAGAGTATGTGGCATTGAAAGGTATGATGGAATATGATCTTACTTCATGCCCCTTGTCGTTTCTATGGTTTGTGAAGGAAAAAGGTGGATTGGCTCAAGGTTAAAGGCAAGACTCTTATGGTTTGTTTCTCATTTGTTAGCTCCGAATGACTTCATGTTTTTGGAAAGAATAAATTGTTTTGAATATTTGAATTGCCCCCTTGATTGGTAAAGCTAGCAATTCCTTTCTTCTGTGCTCTTCCTTTCCTGAGTTCCATTAGCTCGGTTTTACTTGTGCTTGAGAGTTTTGCTTGGGGACAAGCAAAAGGCTAAGTGTGGGGTGATTTGATAAGTGTGAAATTGATATGGTTTTATTGGTGCTAAATTCTTATTTATGCAACCTTTTTATGTGCTTTTTCACACTTATCCTATGTTTTCATGACTCTTACTTTGGGCAAGAACTGATGCCAATTTATATGTTTAAAGCAAAATGATGGTGAAATGCATAGATCTCCTCACGAGCTTTCCAACGCACAACGGGGAACAAATCGGAGCTCATATGAATAATTTAGACCCTATCGAAGTTGTGTCCGGAACAACATTTATTATATATATTTCTATGATATTGCCGCAACAACAAAGGAAAAAAAAGGGACAAGCAGAAAGGGAGAGAAGCGCACAGGTAACTCCAGAGTCTTCCAATGCTATTGATGGATGAAGTTAAATAAATAAAGAAACTTCCTTCCAAGAGTTATTAATGGATGAAGACAATTGAATACAGAAAGTTAAAGGAACTGGAAGGTCTTTATTTATTTTATGAAACTGAAGAGACTAAAAGAAACCATCAATGGACAAACAGAAAGTCTTGAATTTGACTATAAATAAGGAAGGCTTTGGAAGTGAAAGGCATCCATCAAACAATCACCATTTTACACACATCGCCTCTTTTATTCTCTCTGCGCCGCGACCATTTCAACACACCGGAGAAGAGGATTTCTGCTCCAAATTCATTCATCTGCTCAACCTTTTTGCTGACGAATTAGAAGATCAACACACAGATGATTTCTACTCTCTCTTCTTGTGTTTGTTCTTTAATATGTTAGGCTAAAGGATTAAATCTTGGGTGAGGGGGATTCGTAGTTAGACTGTTATTATAATTATTTTACCGGTTGATTGGATATTATTTGGATTGTTCAGGTTTGTTTTTATTTACGCTTTTAATAAAACTGCAGATTTTTATTATAGCTTTGCGAATTTATGTCAGGATCTGACTGGTGAATGGTAGAAAGGTCATAGCAACTGTTAGTCTGTGGAAAAATTGATTAGATTAATTAATTGGACCTTCAGATGCAAAGAATAATTCTCGCGCTTAATCCTTTTATTTGTATGGCATTAGTTCGTGATTCGGTCTAATGGGTTACGGATAAAAGAGCTCAATTTGACTAGGATTTAGTCTTAAAGAGATCAAAAGAATTTTGCCAATCCAAGTTTCAATTAACCAGTGATTAGTTATATAATATGGCTAGCTAAGAATTCCCCTGAACCCAAGGTTCCACTTCATTAATCTTTCTACACACTTTTATTTAATTTCCTCGCTTGCTACTTTTAATTTTAAAACCAAAACAAACGACAACCCCCTTAATTCCTTATTTTCTAGGATTAGATTTAATTACTAAGTCCCCGTGGATTCGACCCCGGTAGCTTCTAGTTCACTATACTCTTTGACCGGGATTTATTTTTGCAACCCGTGGGCATTTTTAGATTTATAGATTTTCTAGGATAATTTTCTTAGTTATTTCTATTTGTCTTCAATTTCCCGTTTGCATCTCACAGTCTTGGGCAATATCCATTGCGTTTTTCACTAAGGTTAGGAAACTCTCAGGTATCCTAGGTACAGATACGCCACCTACCATCCTCACCTCTCGATAAACCCCAGCTTGTGGATCCCAATCTTTTCCTAAGCACATCATGTGCAGTTTCATTCTAGAACCACTATTAAATACAGGGGTATAGAATCCTCATATGCCCTTACCCAAAGCTCTACACTCATTCACTATGGCGATTTGCTCATCTAGGGTTAGGAACTCTCTGAGAAGTATCATGCCCGGTCTGACTACATGACACAGCTCACTAGGGTACTCCCGTCTTTCTTCCATGGGTCTAGGTGATCTCTGTCTTGTAAGTGTGGGATAGCAGATGTCGAAGTCTCCTAAGAGGTAACAGGTTTCCTAGGTAAGTCGTTTATCTAAGGCGGTAATTAAAACACGCATTCATGCTTAAATAAAGCGTTTAACACTCAGTCATGCTTTCATACAATGGTTAAGGTTTCAAATACTAACCTTCACCGCACTGGGTACTAGTACCAGCGCCCGACGCTCCCGCTGCATTCAGCACGCGGTTGCCTGGCGGGTTCCTTTGGTTCTGGTTCTGCTGCTGCGGCTGCTGCTGCTGCTGTCCCCTCTGAGCTTGGGGTGCCGGCCCCCTCTGGCCACCTCGGGCTCCACCTCCTCCAGTAGGTACGCCCTGAGTCCCCTTCGGCGGGCGGTACGCTCGACTCTCTGGGTTCGAGAAGCACTCGAACGACCTGTGGCCCTTTTTCCCACAATGGTGGCAGTCCACCACTTGCCCGTGGCAGTCAACACCCGGGTGATCTTTGCCACAGCGCTTGCAGTGAAAGTGGCGCTGGGGTGCAGAACCTATTATCATATCACACTCATATTAACACACGGATGGCAATGGATAATATAATACTCAACTCATTCACAAGGTTAGATCGCTTACCCTTAGGGGGTATAGATCTAAGAGGCTGGGCATCGTAGGTAGGCCCGGTCAGCATCGGGACCTTCTCTTTGCCCTTCTGGCTGGCCTGCTCCTTCTTCTTCTCCTTCCAGGAGAACTTTTTCTTCCTGTGATCGTCATAGTGTCAAGAATAGCAGGTATAAAAGCAGGCAGCAAGTAAGTAATTTAAATGGGTTAAATAACTTAAAGGTGGATCTTACTTCCAACTCTTGCCGCTCCCGCTTCCAGCCGTAACCTCCGCCTCCTTCTCTGGGGCCTTACGCTTCTGCCCCTGGCCGTCCTCCCGGCTGTTCACCAACAGCTCGGTCCGGGAAGCAGCCTCGTAGCATTCCTACAATGCATCAATGAGTTCCCCAACTTGTGATAATTCAAACTGAGTTACAAGATATAATCTGTCAACTAATTTTTTTTACCTGGATTGTAGGGTATAGTGCAGCACCCATGGCGGCCTTGATCGCATATCGCAGCCCGCCTCTAAACTTCTCAACTTTTACAGTATCAGAATAAACGACTCCTGGGACAAAGTCCAAGAGCCCGATAAAAGTGGAGTAGTACTGATCTACTGTCATACTACCCTGCTTCAAGGCCTCAAACTCTTCCCTCTTTCTCTGCTTCAGATGCGCAGGATAGTATTTCTCCCTCAACAGTTCCACAAAACCTGTCCATCCAAAACCCTCAGTAGCAAGGTAATGCGCCTTCACGGACCTCCACCAAGTGCTGGCGGCGTCCCTCAAGTGAAAGGCCGCTATGCCGACCCGGTGCTCAGCAGGCACGTGAATGGCGTCAAAGGCCTTCTCATGCTCAACGATGTACCTCTCCAGGGCGGTGGGGTCAGCTACCCCGTCATACGTAGGTACACGCGTGTCAGCTACGCTCTTCAGCCAATTCGGCTCTCTAGGTGCGGGTACGGGTGGGACTACAGGTGGTACAGGTGGGGCTCCTATCTGGATACCTCCCATCTGGGCTAGCTGAGCGAAGACGGCAGCTACCGTCTCAGCCACGCCCACGGCTGGGGCCTCCGGAGGGCCTCCTCCAGGCCCGCCGCCTCTTCCACCATCACCTCCGCCTCTGCCAGCTGATCGTCTTCCGGAAGACATCTGAAGAATTCAGAATCAAGGTCAGCTCTTGGTATAAGTATTGTACTTATCTCAATCATAACCTAACTCAAATCATTTACAACTATCTCTTGGTACTGGTGTGTGAATAACCTAAGCTCACGGTACTTAAACTACTATCTCTTGTAATCAGAGCGGTACTCCGCTCTGATACCACTTTTGTAACACCCCTACTAATTCGGTTCCTAATAATCCTACAAATGTCGCACATAAGAAATATATCGCAGCGGTAAATAACAGACTGTCGCTCCTATGGTGTCACTGTTATCACCCGCCCATACGGGTGATAACGAGTTACCTGATAATCAACATGCGAAACGTATTCCCGCAGTGACCACAAGAGATAGATAGTAGAACTTTAAACAATTTAAAACAAACCAACAGTAACCAATTATTACAGACCGTACTCGTGAGCAACTAAAACAAATCCACCTCGGTTTACACAACCCGAGTCCAAAACACCATTAGTAACAAACCGTACCAAGTCTTAACCAACAACAATATCACAATAGTCGCACCTCGCGTCGACCCACCAGCTACTCCCCTGCAATAAAAATGGTTTGTGGTATGGAATCAGCCCCTGCTGAGTATGTCATCACATGCCCCGTCATGCCCCCAAAGACCCCTCAATTATTTGGTCGAGAGCATGAGGTTCGTTACATGCAATACCGTTTTAATATTTAAAACTGTAAATCAAATAACATTAATATCCATACAATAACACAACCATCAACACACAGTAAAATAACCACAAGTATAACCAATGAACAACAAAGCGAAACAACGAGAATAATAAACAAGTATTAAGTCTCGTCCATGGTATAGAACCAATATTGTTCGCCACTGTATAAGTCTCAATTATTTTAATTGTTCAGTTATACCTAGTGACAATGGCTCGTTAAAACGACATGTCTCTAGTTACCCATATATTATGGCGGGTCACCCACGGCAGTAGCCACTCCAACGGTAGAGTCTCCGACCAACGAGCCATTCTAGCTCACGGGAAATTTTCTTGATACTTGCGGACCCGTACGCGGACATCCTGGTATCGTTTTTGTGATCACAGCGCGCACCAAGAGCCACATCCTCTTGGCTTTACTAACTTTCCATTAATTAATTATACCATCGCATCGCATTACCATTTTTCTTTCTAACACAGCAGACTAAGGTCATTAGTCCAATCCGGAGTCTGTAAACTCGGGATCCAGTGTTAGATACGAGAGCGGCGTATAGAAAGGCCAATGCTCCGTATAAAAGTCTTGGATAATATGTATAAGTTATTATCCTAGTGCTACAACGTTTCACTTACGTTCCTTATATTTCATATAAGATAGCACCATAGCCGCTAGTTCGTTTTATATATATAGGTTCATATATACGAACCAATACTGTTAACTCAACAACAGTAAATAATGAGCAGCTATAAATATACAATTCATGCATATTAATTAACACATTCAGACAAACAATCTTATCACAGATCACACAGAAGTCTGAACTGAGGAAGCCCTCAGAGACAATCTGAGACACATAACAACATACCGTTCACCCTGATGTATTACGGTGGAGTATGAATCAGCAAGATCCTATGCTCCATGTGTCGTCTCTATTAGTCTAAACAATACATAATGCTACTGATTAGCATACTGTATAACAACACAATCCTACGGTACCCCGTACCGTCACTAACAACTCCCGGTTAACCCCCCGTTATAAACTGTCAATGTTTGTCGGGTTTTAGGTTTAACTCAAGATTGGAAAAGTGTTATATTACATGCGTAGTCTTGTCTTGTATATTAATATAGTTATTGTTGAACTTGTTATCGCATGTGACTTAACATACCCTTGTATGTCATATAGTTTGTTTCATTATTGCATGTGTGATCCTTTGTCATGCACTATGCTTCTCACCTTAGTATTCATTTTTCTAAGGCTTGTCTCCTTTTTCCTTTTTTTTTAAAACCCAATGTGGTATAATTCATTTGCAAACAATACTTTTAATTACGTGAATTCTTATTATCACATGTACCCTTTTAACATTAGAATCCCATATCCAATGTTTGTAATTCTTTTTCCTTTTATCATATGTCATTTTAATTATGAAAATACATGGTCATTAAACCATGTTATATTTTCCACCAAAACATATATTTACTTATAATCATGTATTATGGAACTATTTCTTATATGGTAAGTCTTATAATACATATTCATTCTTTTTAATGAATACCTCTTATATTATAAATGTTATAATTCTTATAACATAAAAACCATATTATAAATTCCATTTTAAAATGTCAACATTTTCGAACAGCACTTATGTTCTTAAATATTTACAAAATCACCACATAATTAATGTAATGTTACATTATAGTTATATAACATATATTATGACATTTAAGTCATTTAAACAATTATAACATATAGTTGTAAATTGTTGTAAAATACCAAACAACCCCTTATATTTTCGGTTTTCAAAAACAACCACTAAACTTCTATAAATCACAAATCAATCCCAAATTATATTTCATTGTTACACTTATATCATATACCTTATATTATACCCTTTAAGCCTTAAAATAACTATAACCTATAGTTCTATTTTTTTCCAAAACACCGAACACTATTCTAATTATCTTTCCTCCACTTAACTTTCTATATTCACCAAATTCTCCTCTTTATAACATATAGTTTTCTAATATCATCAAGACTATATATTATACATATGTCTTTATAAAACCTTATATATAATTCCAAAAATCACCAAACTATACCAAAAGGTTATAAACATTATTCCTAACCTTATATTTTCTCCAAATCTCGGTTTTACCACATATGTTACCCATTTGTAACAATATCATAAAATATCTTATTTTATACTTATATAATTCATATAAACTCCAAATTTAACCAAATAAATTCCTAAAAATTCCTAATAACCTAAGGTTTGTACTAAACTCCATTTAGTACCCCTAGTTTTCGGAAATCACACTTTAGCCCCATCTCTTATAAATCTTTTACAATTTAATACTTATTTTAATATAAGGTTGCACTTTAATTTCCAAAATTCTCCAAACTTGGTCAAAGTCTCCTATATAGTCAACTTTGACTTCTAATGCCAAATTGGACCCAAAATTTTCGGTAATTACCAAGCTTTACCTATACTTTTCTATTTTTACAATTTTGACCCAAAACTTTATAAAATGTTATAATTTTTATTAAATTCATTTAAAAACCCTAAATTCCTCTATATTAAGCTCTCGGCCTAATATTTAGTTAGTAATTACCATTTGACCCCAATTTTAATTATAAGCATAAATAAAACTAAATAAGCTTATAAACTTAAATTAAAATGGCCTAATGACATGGCCTTATTACAACCTTGAACTTGCAAAATAAATTACACAATAAATGTCTCAAAATATAATACATACTCACGGCCTCACTTGTATTTGATTATTTTTCCACATAATGTCATAATTTGACCATTATGTTAATTAAATCTCTTAAATGACTAGCTTAATTTATCTTAGTCATTTTTTTCCATTTTTAGGTCAATATGACCCATATTTATAAGTTCACTCTCGGCAATAATTATATATAAGCTTAGAAATTATAAAATCATAAGTTTTAAGGTGTTTATACCTTGATTTATCCTTGTATGCTCTCGGCCACTTGAAGGAAAATTCACCACATGATTTAGACATGTTTAATACACAAAAACAAGATATGGTTACACTCCAAGCTTGAGCTGAACCATAAGGAATAATTAATGTAAGATTTAAGGCAAAAATCACCTTAAAAATGCAAGGAGAGTTCAAGATGGTTTCGGCCTGAATCAAACACACCACAAGGTGTTAGATACACCATATTGACATAGGAAATAGCTAGATCACAACAAGCTGCCTTGTTATTAGGTTTTACCTTGGGAAATGCCTTAAAAGAGGGTATTTCCTTTGGATCTCGGCCACCCTTGCTCCAAATGGCTATCCAACTGATTGAACATGTAAATATGAATATTATGAGTGTATAAACCCATAAAAATCAGAGGAAGAAAATCGGATGAAGAGTAGAGAAGCTTAAGGTATGTTTTTACCTTAAAATGAGATTTTGAGCAACCTTGGTCTCTAAACTTGTTTCAACCGAATTTGACTGATGTTATAACCTTAGAACACTGAGAATAAGCCATAGAACTGATTAGTCACGAGATCTAAGCATAGGTGGTGAAGAGATGAAGAAAAAGAGCCAAAAACAAGCCTTAAACCATTAATTAGAAGCTTAGAAGTTGGATCTACCTTCTTAGCTCAAGAGCCACGGTTGAGAGAGCTTGGAGAGTGAATGAGCTCGGTTGGAATGAGCTGGAGTCGGACAAGGAGGAAGAGAATGATTGAAGATAGCATTATTTGCTTGAAAAGTAAATTTGATTAGTTAATTCCTTAGTTAATGAGAGGTGACTCACCTAATGGATAAGAGGGACAAGGAGTCGGCTGAGGAGAAGAAAGGAGAGGCTCTCACACGGTTTTCCAGCTGGAGAATTCAAATAATAGAGCTAATGGTGTATAAACTAATAAAAGGCAAAAGTGACTCCTTAATTTATGGAGACATGTTGGAATATTGTCTTTAGAATGTGCAAGTGGCTAAATGGAGCCTCTCTTGCTTGGATGCCGATCTCACATGGTCTAAGGGGTCAACTTTGACCTCTTGACCAATCTTAGTCAATGTTGACTCATGTGGGCCCCCTTTTAGGGTTTTATTAATATTTTAATATTAAATTTGTAAAAATTTGTAAAATTTGGAATTAAATTCCTAATATGATATAATGTGATATAATATCATATTTAAAGGTAATTATAACCTTTAAGCCCATTTAAAACCAATTTAGAAGGCAATTTCACAAAAATGTGCTTTAAGGAGTTTTAGTGCACATTTTGTGTTGCCAGGTGTTTTTGAGCTTAGTTTTCTTTGAGAACTGTTTTGTTGTGTTCCTTACTTCATTATAATACTTAGGAATCCACTTTGGATCCTATCTGAGGTCATACAATCTTTATGGTGTCTTAAAGCACCTTTTTGGCTTTACCGATCTTAAGGCATGTTTTGCCTTGTTGAGATCTTTAGATTGTTCCCCAGTAATATTTAGGTGTTTATTAACCATCTTAGATCATTAATAGATCATTTAATTATATTTTAAAGGTTAGGGGTATTTCAATGCAACTTCAAAAAAGATGATCTTGTCATTAATTTAGTAGAAGTCATTACATTAGATAACAGCGGCAAGCGGTGTAATCAAGCCTACTTAACAAAAAACCATAACCTAAACTAGCCTAACAACCAACATAGCTATTACAACAACTACTACATAACCAAACAATGGTAGTCTCCCTCCTTCAGGATGATGTTTTTCTGTTCACAACAGCTTCAGTTCCATCACCTCTCGTCATCCCCAAAGGCTTTCATTTCTTCAAGAAATCTCTTCAAACATATCAATATTTGGAGCATTTTGATTCACACGCTTCCCGCTTCCAGCTGTTGCTCAACAAGTGTCGTTTAAGCTCTATTCGAGCTAGCCATCATTTGAAAGTGCATAACGGCAATCACAACGATAAATACAACTTCCCAGAGTTGTCATAAGTGAAAGCAACGTGCAACTTACTTACATTCTTTTTGCATATACACTTCACACTTGCAATGTAAAAAGACTCTAACTATTACAATTGCTTGATGTAACATAATTGATTAAGTTACCTGTTGTGCACACAAAAATGATCAAAAAACATGGAACACATTTGGAGAGCTCAGATATAGTATACCCCATCATCATAGCTCTAAATACATAATAAGTGGAGTGATTTCAACTAATAGCCTACTACCGAACTAGAATGGAGCAACACATGTCAATCAAATGCCGCTTCAACAAACTAGAACAGCAATAGGTAGAGAAATCGCTTCAACACTCAATTATGTATCTTGTTGATGCAAACATCAACAACAGTTAGGGGCCTTTTTATATAAAAATCATGGAGGATGTTCATTAAAACAATGTCAACCAGTCAGCAACGTAACCGGCAAATAGATTCCAAGAGAAGGAAATTACTTTACGCACTCATGAGCTTTGTTCCGTTTACATCCATCACTCAAATTCTATTTTCCGTCCACTTAGTTCAGCTGGCACAATTTTATTGGTTGGCTGTTTAATAGCCGAACCAGGACAGATCAAGTGATAAGCCGCAGACTTATCATATTTTATGCATTAGATTTAGTATTATATTTATCTAAATAAAGTTATATTTATGTTATTTATGCTTATTATGTGTTAAAGTATAATATTTGTACAGATTTATGTTTTTGTGAGTTTTCAGTGCAAGGAATGATTTTCTAGGCAAAAGTTCAGTTGAAGCCGGACTCCATGCCGGGTAGCTTCTGCACGGCATAAGCACAGAACAGAAAAGAGGCCTTGCCGGACCAAATGCCGGGTAGATTCCATCCGGCATAAGTGAAGAGTCGCCACGGTTGACCAAGCGATAGCAGTTATTGACCGTTGGTGAAAAGGATGATGCCGGGTGTGATGCCGGGTATATCCTACCCGGCATATGCACTGTTTCGCGCGGAATTGACGGTTTCGACCGTTAACAGTTGGGCGCATTTAACACGTGTGCCGGCTACTGGTGACCCGACGCCCGGCAAAGACACAATTAATGCCTATAAATAGGCCGAGGAAGGCAGCAATTTGACACACTTCAACACCCCTATACACTCCACTCACAACTCCAATTTCGCCCCACTCCATTGTTGGTGTCCAAGGAAGTTTCTACAGTTCCATCCACACGAAGAAGAAGAAGAAGATCCTGTCGGGTTAAGGCTATGACCATTCCCTTCTCCCCTTTGTATTCTCTTCTTGTAGTTGTGTGGATGGAGATGTAGAACTCCTTGCTTATTCTTGGTTAGGGATGAATTCCTTCTTGTAAACAATATGATTTCTTTAATATAATTTTCAAGTTTATTAAGAGTAAGGTTCTTATTGAAAGAGAATAGGTTGATCTCTTTTTCTCTTCATGCAATTCTTACTTGTGGAAGACAAGTCCCAAGTAAGATAGGTTAGACTCTCTTAATGGTCTTTCTACTCTCTTCTTATGACTTAAGGGTTAGTAGTAAGAGTGAGAATTAATCCATCTTCCCCCATTTCCTTGTTCATTTCGTGGCATGATATATGCTCGATTTGTTAATAGGGATGAGTCTTCTGTTTTCTACTCGGAAACTGGGAGAAAGAATATGCATTATGACTATGCCGGACGCACTGCCGGGTGGTCAGTGTCCGGCATATTCAATGTCTTTGAATATGCCGTGCAAGTGGTATCCGGCAGGACACCCGGCGTGTTCAGTTGTTGGTTAATTCGAAGGCCTGTTTATGTTTAGAGTTCATATTGATGCTTAGATGGTTTCACACCCTGGATCAAGGATAATTTCATTGTAATTACCACATAGTTAGTTAGTTTTATTTAGATTAGAAAACATTTCAATTTCCCCCCTTGTCTTAGAATAGGTATTACCGGATTATGACTAATTTTCTATAAGTCCCTTGGGTACGATACTCTCGGTCGTAATATTTACACTATACTCCGACCGGGTTTTATTTTGCTACCCGTAGTAGAGTTGTAGGTTTAGTTATTTGTTTATTCTTTTGTATATAGTTTTATCCCTACAATTTCTATGTTAGCAAATTGGCGCCGTTGCCGGGGAATTAGTCCAAGTCCTAAATTCGGTAAAACGCCCTATTCTTTTTTCCCTATTCTTTATTCTTTGATTCTTTGATTCCTTGATTCTTTAATTTATTTTCGCACTTAGTTGCAGATTTGAATGTGCCGTGCGAAGCGCCGGGCAACTGTTACCCGGCAAACCCGGAGGAAGTCCGATGTCGGACAGGATTGGCCCGGCATCATGTCCGGCATGTTCAAATTGTTTTCAAAATTTCGTATATTGTTAAATTTTAACAAATCTGAATGTATCTGTCTACTCCTTTCGTTATTCTCTCTTATATTAGGCCCTATACTTTAATTCTTTATTTGAATTTCGAATTTGCATCTGCCGGGTATTGTGCCGGGTGTTCTTCACCCGGCATTTCGGAGGAAGTCCTATGCCGGACGGGGTTTATCCGGCATGTCACCCGGCATGTTCAAATTCTCTCAGTATTTTTTTTTATCGTAAATAGTAGGGACAGTTAGGAATGATCCCCTACAATCCCTTATTTACTCTTACATTTATTTTGATTATCCTTTACCTTTCAAATGTCTTTTAATTAAGTCATGTTCGATTTATGTCACGCCGGGCAACATGCCGGTTGGTATAAACCCGGCAATAGTGGAGGAAGTCCACTGCCGGGTAAGATTCACCCGGTACTCTACCCGGCATAAAGGAGGAAGTCAATTGCCGGATACTTCATGCCCAGCACAAAGTCCGGCATATTCAATATGTTCTATTTTTCTTTTCGTTTCGCAACATTTATTATATATATATATATATTTATATATTTCTTTGTTAAATTAATATTGTGTGTTGCTCTTCCTAAGTAAATAAGGTGAATGCATCTCCGATCGCATAATCTTCATGAAGATTCATCTGACCGCGATCAGGAGAAAAAAGACATTTGTTCGTTCCTTACGGCAACGATAAAACCAACAAACACACTCCCTACACAAATAATCAAATACCACAGGCGAATGGCAATAAACTCTCTTCCTCAACAGGCGAATGTGGACAATTGCACGACCACACGCCCAATGCTCCGAATTGCCAGATTTTATACCATATGAGGAAGCGGAACTTGCAGAGACATCACCATTCGCATGGAGCATAAGTCTATACAGTTGCAAATGCAGCAACTTTTTGCTCAACCATGACCGCTTGGTCAACTCCCGTCTCCAACGCTAAATTTATCAACAGGAGTATGCGAGATCGTTCATATCTCTATCGATATCTCTGGTCACTCTGCCAAGTAGCCAAAGGCTAAGTGTAGGGCAGCCCCACGCGTCTAGTCTTCTTGCACCACAGGGGAGTCATTTTCTTCTTAATTACTTTTAATTTTATCTATTACAGTCTTTCTTTATTTATTTTCTTTTTTCTTTCGAACACTGGGGACAGTGTTCCTGCCAAGTGTAGGGCAGGGACCCCCCTTTAAAAAATAAGTTTTTTAGCAATATGCATAAGTTTTGCGTTTTATCAATGTTTTACTAAAACTTTTTGCATGTTTTTGATCGAGATAAGATTAGGAATGACTAAAAGCTTGTTCTCTCAAGAGGTAAGCTTTCTAATGACTTATAGATTCCTGTTTTTAACTTTTTGATTCTCTTTATTAACATGAGTACATGATCTTGCTCCTAATTCTTTCCTTTATGTACTTATGGGTATTCTTTTCTTTTTTTTCAAATTGTGAAAAATCTTTTGGGTGAAAATCTTAAAAAGGGTTTTTTTGTGCAAAAGAAAGAAAGAAGAAGAAAAAGAAAAAAAGAAGAAAAAAATCTTCTTTCAAAGGAAAAGCAATATATTCCTAGAGGTTGCATAAAGTGCCTCAGAATAAAAGCAAGAAACGAGAGTTTTTCCTTTTATTTTTCTCCTAAATTCCCCGTTCTTCAATGCAAAAAAAAATCATGGTTGATTCAGAAACTCTTGCAAAATAGGGCTGATTCATAAACCATTGATGAGAGTCTTGGCCACATTCAGAAACTCTTGAAAAATAGAGCTGAATGATGGAAACCGGAAAAAGGAGAGATTACAAAAATCCCTTATGCAAAATAGCCCAAAAGTTTTTGATCGATTTTGAAATTCCTTGTTTTATACCTATTAGTATGTTTCGATAGAATAAGGTAGATAAGTGATACTTATGAATTAGAGTCATATAGTTGGAAATATTTATCTATATTTTCATTCTAGAGTTATTGTTTTGTGCATAAGTAATTAGTCCGTTCTAATCTTGTTTTGCTCGAGGACTAGCAAAAGGTAAGTGTAGGGCCTTGATAAGCCGCAGACTTATCATATTTTATGCATTAGATTTAGTATTATATTTATCTAAATAAAGTTATATTTATGTTATTTATGCTATTATGTGTTAAAGTATAATATTTGTACAGATTTATGTTTTTGTGAGTTTTCTGTGCAAGGAATGATTTTCTAGGCAAAAGTTCAGTTGAAGCCGGACTCCATGCCGAGTAGCTTCTGCACGGCATAAGCACAGAACAGAAAAGAGGCCTTGCCGGACCAAATGCCGGGTAGATTCCATCCGGCATAAGTGAAGAGTCGCCACGGTTGACCAAGCGATAGCAGTTATTGACCGTTGGTGAAAAGGATGATGCCGGGTGTGATGCCGGGTATATCCTACCCGGCATATGCACTGTTTCGCGCGGAATTGACGGTTTCGACCGTTAACAGTTGGGCGCATTTAACACGTGTGCCGGCTACTGGTGACCCGGCACGACGCCCGGCAAAGACACAATTAATGCCTATAAATAGGCCGAGGAAGGCAGCAATTTGACACACTTCAACACCCCTATACACTCCACTCATAACTCCAATTTCGCCCCACTCCATTGTTGGTGTCCAAGGAAGTTTCTACAGTTCCATCCACGCGAAGAAGAAGAAGAAGATCCTGTCGGGTTAAGGCTATGACCATTCCCTTCTCCCCTTTGTATTCTCTTCTTGTAGTTGTGTGGATGGAGATGTAGAACTCCTTGCTTATTCTTGGTTAGGGATGAATTCCTTCTTGTAAACAATATGATTTCTTTAATATATTTTCAAGTTTATTAAGAGTAAGGTTCTTATTGAAAGAGAATAGGTTGATCTCTTTTTCTCTTCATGCAATTCTTACTTGTGGAAGACAAGTCCCAAGTAAGATAGGTTAGACTCTCTTAATGGTCTTTCTACTCTCTTCTTATGACTTAAGGGTTAGTAGTAAGAGTGAGAATTAATCCATCTTCCCCCATTTCCTTGTTCATTTCGTGGCATGATATATGCTCGATTTGTTAATAGGGATGAGTCTTCTGTTTTCTACTCGAAAACTGGAGAAAGAATATGCATTATGACTATGCCGGACGCACTGCCGGGTGGTCAGTGTCCGGCATATTCAATGTCTTTGAATATGCCGTGCAAGTGGTATCCGGCAGGACACCCGACGTGTTCAGTTGTTGGTTAATTCGAAGGCCTGTGTTTATGTTTAGAGTTCATATTGATGCTTAGATGGTTTCACACCCTGGATCAAGGATAATTTCATTGTAATTACCACATAGTTTAGTTAGTTTTATTTAGATTAGAAAACATTTCAATTTCCCCCCTTGTCTTAGAATAGGTATTACCGGATTAGGACTAATTTTCTATAAGTCCCTTGGGTACGATACTCTCGGTCGTAATATATTTACACTATACTCGACCGGGTTTTTTTTGCTACCCGTAGTAGAGTTGTAGGTTTAGTTATTTGTTTATTCTTTTGTATATAGTTTTATCCCTACAATTTCTCTATTAGCATCAAGATGGAAAAAAAAACAGAACGATCACTCTTCTGTCTCAACCCTGTCTCGACTCTCGCTTCGTCTCAGCTCAGATATGGTATACCCCATCATCATAGCTCTAAATGCATTATAAGTAGGGCAATTTCAACTAATAGCTAAATGCCCAACTAGAATGGAGCAACAGATGCCAATCAAATGTCACTTTGTTCCGTTTTACATCCATCACTCAAATTCTGTTTTCCGTCCACTTAGTTCAGCTGGCACAATTTTATTGGTTGGCTATTTAATAGCCGAACCAGGATGGATCAAGATGGAAAAAATAGACCGATCACTCTTCTGTCTCAACCCTGTCTCGACTCTCGCTTCGTCTCAGCTTAGATATGGTATACCCCATCATCATAGCTCTAAATGCATAATAACTAGGGCAATTTCAACTAATAGCTAAATGCCCAACTAGAATGGAGAAACAGATGCCAATCAAATGTCGCTTCAACAAAACAAGTTTGCAATAGCTCAAACAACATATTCATGATTGTGAGCTCAGATATAGTATACCCATCATCATAGCTCTAAATTCACAATAAGTGGAGAAATTTCAACTAATAGCGTTCTACCGAACTAGAATGTAGCAACAGATGTCAATCAAATGCCGCTTCAACAAACTAGAGCAGCGATAGGTAGTGAAACCGCTTCAACACTCAATTATGTATCTTATTGATGCAAACATCAACAACAGTAAGGGGTCTTTTTATATAAAAATCATGGAGGATATTCATCAAAACAACAGTGAAGCAATTACAGCTTATACCCTACCGCACAACTGGCCGGGAGAAACAAATGTCAAGCAAATGTCGCTTCTACAGACCAGAAAGCAATTCAACAGACATATAGATTGGGCATAAACAAAATTACGAAACTGTTACAGTAAGGTTCAGTTTGAACAAAAGGAGCATTGGTGACAGAGATGTAATAAACCAAACAACGGCAACCAGTCAGCAACGTAACCGGCAAACAGATTCCAAGAGAAGGAGCAGTAATTAGAAGAAAGTGCAGAGCTTATTCCACTCCACAGGTCTAAACCCTAAATAAATAGTGTTCAGTGTATTACCAGACAGTTAGGGTTTGCACCCAACCAAATGTCAACCCCGAACCGCGGGAGAGGGTCGAAGAAGATCAGACACACGAACACGGCGTCGAAGATCAACGAGGATTTGTGAGAGAAGGAAGTCTAAGACCATGGATGCACACAACGAGAGTCGAGAGAGGGTTTAGCACAACGAGAGTCGAGATAGGGTTGAGACAGAAGAGTGATCGGTCTATTTTTTTTCATCCTGAACCGTCCCGGTTCGGCTATTAAACAATCAACCAATAAAATTGTGCCAGTTGGACTAAGTGGACGAAAAATAGGATTTAAGTAACAAATGTAAAACAAAACAAAGGTCATGGGTGCATAAAGTAATTTTTCAAACGTCGTGGGTGGGGAATGTAATTTCGCCATAGGTCATGGATGGGGATGTAATTTTCCCTTATTGATACGTTACATTATGTAACACCCCGGATTTTCTAACCTTTTATTTGGTCTTTTTTTTTTGCAATTTGAGTTTAATATTAGTAAGCATCGGAATCGAAACCTAAACCCGGGGCATTATTGCCACACTCGCAACTAAACGAGTGCTAAGGCCTAAATAATTAACTCACTAACGACCTATTATTATTAATAAAGTAAATACAACGCCTATTAAAATAATTTCTTACAAATGTAGAATTATCAAGCCAAAAATAAAATCCAGCTATAAATAATCAAACTATGTGGAGTCGCCTTCCCAAACCCCAAGGACTTCATCAGTACCTGTGGCAGAAATCCAAACAAACATAGAAAGGGCCACGATAAAGTCAAAAAAACTGAGTAAGCTACCACTTCACCACGTAGAAATCATTTTTAACAATATAACCACACAACATACAACACATTTCAACAATATTAACACACAACAACAAAATTATCATAACTGTAAAATACTTCACATTGGATTTTTTTAGTAACCTAAAAATATATTAGTCATATTATTTTAATTATCTTTCTTGCCCCAACGCGCATCCAGGACAAAACAATTTTACTTTGTCTTTGGGTACAACACGCAGCTGTAACCCGGACCCCAACACGCAGCCGGGAATCCAACCAAGCCACTAAATCCTTAAGTGTGCACACCCCCCAATAGTTCAAATGACTAAGGAGTAGATCTAGGGCTAACTGTGTCCTAGTGCAGCCCACAGTATCTCAAACTTATGCGTCCTAATGCGGCCCGCATTTATCATCTCATCCATGTGTTCTAATACGGCCCTCATGTACCATGGTATAATCTTCCTTATAATTCTTTTATTCATTGTTATTATTCACCTTATAATCTCATTATAATCCACATATACCACCAATATTCAACCATGCCACAATAATCACGACCAAATAATTGCAATCTCACATAATCATGTCATTAACATTTCCTCATGTCTTTCCTCCAAAAATAATATCCAATTAATCACCATATAATAAACTGCGCACTTAAATATTTCTAGTAATCGTTATCACAAACCAATTCGCTCCCAAAAATAATAGTCACTCACAGATAACAACCATAATCACCACAAAAGATTTATTTTACACGGTTAATACAAAGCTAGTGAACACAGTAACTTACCTCAAAAAGAACATTATCATTTGCACCCACCAAACATATAATTAGCCACTACTCTTCGTTTACACATTTTGGCACTGATTTGTTGACATCATCAATGAAAAAAACAACTCTAGCTGCTGCTACATGCTCCCGTTACTTCATATTGTGGCCACCCAAGATAGAAAAAGAAAACTAATTGATCCCTATTTTCCATCTTTTCTTTTTCTATGTGTGTGAATGTGAGTGAATCCCTCTTTGTTTTTGTGTTTCTATGTCAGCCGAGAGCAACGAGAGGATAAGGTAAGAGACTTATATTTGTTTTATGTGGGAAAGGCTTGCAAAATAGAGTAGCAATTTGTTCATGGTCGCCTGTGTCAATAAACGAGAGAGAAAGAGAGGACACAAAATGATAAATTTTTTTGTCGGACTAAGAGGCCAGGAGATGGACGTAGGAGATGTAAAGTATGTGTGATTAAGCAGAAAGAAATGTGCGAGGAAGAAGAGGTGTTTGTTGTGTGTATTATTTTTTTTCCTGAGTTCCTGGACCGAGAGAATGAGTCACGAGAGATGAGGGAGAATGATGGGCAGGTTGAGTGACATAGCAGATGAGGATATATATATAAGGCTGAAAGGTAAGCGAAAGGGTGGGAATATAAACTGTTTAATTATTACAGAAAATAATTGTTCAATCAATAACGAAAATTAAACTCCTTAATGAATAGAAAAATAAGAAGTTAGGAAATTTGGAAAGGTAAAGGTGAGTTAATAAATAGAGATGGAAATATGGAAAGTTTAAATTGATTAACTAAATAAAATCAGAAAATACCAAAAGGTGTAACCGACATATAGTAAAACTAATTTATTTAGTGTATGTAATTAAATCAAAACTATCATTATTATAATAAGTTATAAACAACTAAATACACTAAAATAATACAAAGTACACATGGATCATATTATTACATCGAAAATCATAACCGACGTATTTTGAATCAGGTTATTTATTAAAACGAATCATTTTTTATAAAATACTATACAACATGCTCGTAAATTATAGTATAATCCCCATAAACTACTTATTATACTTGCGAACCAATATTCTACTAAATTATTTAATAGATGTATTTTGAATAAACAGTATTATTTGAATCATATCATCATTATTATAACTCCATTTTTAAAAAACTAAAATATACCAAGTTAACTAGAGATATACGAGGATCATTATCAAAATTACAGTTGGCCTAATTTAAAACACGTTATTTGTTAGAATGAATTCTCATTAGTAAATAATAAACGTGTAACCTTCATAATATATATATATATATATATATACACACATTTATATATGTATACTCATAAAATACTAGTATACTTGCAAACAATTATATATACTCATAACCTATTTAGTATACTTGCAAACTATAATATATAATCGTAATCTATTTTATATGCTTGCAATTATAAATGATCCCATCAACTATATAATATACTTGTAAACTATATAATATACATATAAACTACATAATATATATATTTTGAAATTTAGGGGTATTTCACATTACAAATAATATTTTTATAGAATTTTATGCTTATGATATTCAGAAGTAAGATATATATGATAGAAAAACATACATAATATAAACATTTAATCTCAGCTATAACCGTATGTACTTATCCCTGGATACATTTACTTTTTGTATACATTAGTTACAATTACTATAAACTATATGTTCATCTAGTACAATTTCAGTAACATATGTGTACATTTATATATACATTAATGTAGTTTTTATGCAAAAAAGTATAATTTTAATATATCAAATATGTATGTATGTAGTCATCTATAACAATGTTAGAATTAGCCAAGAAATTAGAGAAAATAATCATTCTTGGCTACAAGCATATGTAACTATTTTCTGCTACATTTAAAATTGTACAGTTTGTATAGGGTAAAAGTATAGGTTTTGTAAGTTTATTGTACAGTTTAACAAGTTAGTATGTACATCAAGTATAATTTCAGTAATATCAGAATTCAATGTATAACTTTATGTATATATCTGTACAGTTTTTATTTACTAACTATACATTTTTATAAAATAAATATACATGTATGTAGCCATCTACAGCTACAGTTGAATATAACCAAGAAATTACCCAAAAACAAGTCAAGATCTTAAAATTGAAAAACAATTGTGAAAATGACTAATCTAGAGCTAATCAAACGGGCGGGCCAGCCGGGTTCGGGCCAGGTCAACATTAAATTTTAGGTCTGGACGGGCTTATATATTTGTCCAAAGCCGGTTTTAATTTTTTCGGTCCGGGACGGGCTAGGCCCGGATTTATTTTAATTGTTGCCATTGTCCGGGCCGTCCAGCCCGGTTTTATATTTTTAAAATATTATTATTAATTTTTTTAGAAAAATATATACATTATGTATAATATTAATATATATTAATTATAATATGTATATATGTTGTATGTAATATTAATAGATATTATATATAATTTAAATAAATAGTAAAAGGTATTATGTAAAGTTAAATATACTCCCTTTTGTTATCAATACTTGATTTTCTACCTATAGACACAAGAGTTAAAAACGAAAAAGTTAGACTATTTTGCCCTTAATTTTTGTATTGGGAATTGAAATAATTTGAATAGAGTTGTGAAATAAAGATGAAGGATAGAATTGAAAAGTAGATGATAAAAAAGACTAGAATACGTTATATTTTGAAAATAGTGAAAGGAATAAAAAATCATATATTAAGAACAAGAGGGAGTATAATATTATATTTATAAAACTATATAAAATAATAAATCGGGCGGGTCTGACTTAGTTGCGGGTCTAAAATTTTACCGAAACCTGACCCAATTTTTCATTCAGGCCAGATTTGTTATCCAAGCCCACTCAGAATTTTTTTCAGAGAGGCTTTTCTGACTTTATTTTCGGGTCGGGCCGGGTCAGCGTTGATCTGCTCTAGACTAATCATAGGCTTTTTTAAAAAACATTATTTGTGGTATATATGTTGAAATTAGCGCGAAGTTAATTTTATCACACTAAATAATGATTTCCCCTTATATTAGAAACTCTATAACTCCAAAAACGGTCCATTTGTTAGTAATATCTTCGTGTGATAACATAGATTTATTACATTTCCTTATTCTTTATATTTATGTCTTTATCAAATTGATAGTCATTTTTACTTAAAAATTTATGAGTTATGATATAATTTATAAATAGTAAACTTTTTATTATAATTTCAATTTATTTATGATATATTATATTTTGTTCATTGTTTATTAGTTGTACGAATTCTAATTATTTGTCACTGTTATTTTTAAGTTTTTATGAATTTAAATTATTTTTCATGTCTTTCTAATTTGGGAAAATTACATCCCCACCCGTGACGTTTGATGAAATCACACACCCCACCCACGAGGTTTCAAAAATTACTTTGTTCATCCATGTGGTTTCCGCTATTTTAAATTTACATCCAACAACTTTTCTAACATTTGATCAACTTAAAAGATGGTTAAATGTTATCCAAAATTGATGAAACTTTACATGGACGATGCTAAGGTGTTATATTTTGATCTAGCGTGAAATGCAAAGTGTTTTAAGCTCATATATGATCCGTGGGACTCAATGAAACATGTAACATGTGAACATATTTTCATTGGGTCCCACAAGTCAAAAAACTTTGGATTTGGCATTTGACAAAAATATTACACCTTAGCATCATCCATATAAATTTTTATCAATTTTGGACAATATTTCAGCCTCGTTTAAGTTGATTAAATATTTAAAAAGTTGCTAGATGTAAAATAGAGGAAACCACATAGGTGTGGGTGGGTAAAGTAATTTTTGAAACCTCATAGGTAGGGTGTGTAATTTCACTAAATATCATGGGTGGGTGATGTAATTTTCCCTTCTAATTTTGTTACTTACTGTGATTTTTAATCATTTGCCACGGTAATTTTTATGATTCGATGATTTTAACAATTGTGGAAGTGTTTTAATTTTTAAAATGTTTACAACGATAATTTTCTTTCCCTTTAAACATGATATAAATAATTTAATGGGAAAATGGGAAAAGTGGGACAAGAACGTTAGTTTAGGGTTGTCAATTTTGGGATTTGGGTCGGGTTTACTTCAACTTGAACCTGATCCGCTAATGTTTCACCTTAACCTGAAACCGACCCAAAACCAAAACGAATTATGATTTGTCAACCCGAAACCGATCCAACGACCCGAATTCAATCTGAAATCGACCCGAAATCAATCCAAAATTTAAAATATTGTGCTATAAATATAAATTCTATACAAAATCACCCTAAGACAACATAACATAGCATATAAAACCATCAAACATAAATGGTTACACGATTAATATATTTAGGATTATGCCGCAAAACTATAGGATTATATATTTTCTTTTTTTCAAAAAAATATTTTTAGGTTACAGGTTGAAATCGGGTTGGGGTTGAAACCCAAAACTGGCCCTGATTTTTAGCAACCCAATTCGAACCTAACCCGAAAATGATTTCCGTTTGATTATTGTAAACCAAACCCACGTTTTAGCAAGTCGGTTTCAGGTTGATTTTCGGATTCGTGTCAAGATTGACAACCCTAGCTAGTTATAAAATATTTTACTACTTTTTGATATCAATTTTGCGTTTTTATCGGAAAAAATTATTAAATATTTTTAAGTTTTCAAAAAATTTCATTATATGAAGTGTAGTTTTTGATCACTAACAAAAATTTTGAACCCTTAAACCTTAAATTCTGATACCCAAATCTTAAACCCTGAATAAACAAACCCATAAACCCTCAAATATTAAATCATGAGTGTTATAAACCTATATAAATGTATTTTAAACCTATACATTATACCCTAAATTTTCAATTTGAAACTCCAAACCAAAGGTTAACATTTTATAAAGTACATATATTTATAGATTTTAGGGTCATACGGTGATATCTCATTTTTTAAAATATGGTAAAAATTCTCTTTTTTTTTTTGTAAAAACTTACTTTTGTAATATTGTGGCATAAGGTATTATTTGATGGATATAAACTGTTATTATGCTTTATTGTTTCATTAAAATCTTATCAGTAAAAACTATTTCCTGAAACTTTAGGTGGTTGATTATAACCTTACTCAACAATTCACATTTGTATACTGACAAAATCCTATTTACCTGAACGCTGAACTATATTTACTTGTACACAGAACTGGATTTACCTCACTGTGTCTGTGTTTAGTAACAGGTTATGAATAGACATGACGAATATCACAAGCTATGTTAAGAAATAAATTACAAGATGAAGAAAACAGTGTCGATGAACAGGGTAAATTACTCCAAACCGAAAACAAGTGTAAGAAACGCTATCAAACCATATATTAAATGAAGAATATAGTGTAAGAAACAGAGTTAAGTTTCCTGATAAATAATACTATATTATCAAAAATAATTCTCTTATAAATAAACTTTTTCGAACAGTTAGTATGGTGTCGCTACCATTGAGCATAATCGATGTTGGACATTGGGAGGCGAATCCCCATAAAAAAAAAAGGTTGAGAGAGAGCAAGCCACAAGGAGATACCAGCGCGAGACATAGGAAGATATATGTTCTAATCTATACATGTCTTCCATTTCAGCAAGCTAACTCTCATTTAATTTGTGCACCATCGCAGAGTAAGCACTTAAGGAAGTGCACCAAGGTGGAGGTACATAATTGCAACTGACTTTATAAACGTGGATAGAAGGAAAAATATCGCCATTTTTATAATCATAATACAAATTTCGTATGAGCAGTAATACAAAATGCTCAAGACGGTCTAGGTACTTTTGCACGGCTTGGGACCAATGACCAACTCTGGTTGTTAGGTACTTCATGCAAGTCTGGCAATAATTGCATGAATTTTATGTATTACAAAAATACAAGTGTCCCCCCCTAGGAGCAGCTAAACAAATAGGAAATCAAGATGCGATTTCGCTAGATATACAGCATAGTCAATTAAAAATCAATCAGTCCATTAGTTTGTATCTTTTCTCCTGAACGCCAGTTACTCCCATTTGTATCTCAATGATTGTGTGAAGAGGTACCTGAGACCATCAAATATTTTTAGTTCAATAAAAGTTGTTGATTCAAATTTATCAAGCTTGAAACCTTCACATTGTGCACCAAGTTTTAACCTCAATGTGTGGGATTTCTTTCAACGGCCTATCCGCAAAGTAAGCATATAATGCTCTCAATACAGCCTGAAACAACAAAAGAGTAGGATCAGAAGAAAACGCAAGGGTGATGACTAATTTAAAAACAACAAATTTGCACCAACCTGATGTGCTACTACGACAACTGGAGCCCTTTGTCGCTCAAGTTCAATGATAACGGGCTCTAACCTGGCAATCGCAGGCAAAAAAGGTCTCATACCAAGGTAGAACAAAGAAAAAGTAGCTAGAAAGCTTAATATCAATGACACAGAGCATATATCCACATAGACAAAACGTGAAGCATACCTTTGAATAACATCAAGATATGACTCCCCACGTGGATAACGATACCGTAGCTTATCCTTCTTGCGGGATCTGAATCCAGCAGAATCAAAGTATTGTCAGAGATAAGATTGCTAATGGTTTGTTTAATTGCCATATCTGCAGTTGAAGTAAATATGCCCACAAAACCGTCAAGGTCGGCATACATACAACAAGTTCCCAGCCTATTGATTTTCAAGATCAAGTACAGAACATACTCGTATTCCTCGGGCATATTCTTCTTAATCTCTGCATAAGTCATTCCATCACATGCTCCAGCGTTAATCTCATCAAGTGTACGCCATTGAATCTATTAAAGTCAAATAACCCACTGCACTGATTCAGAGCTAATGCCTCCGTTATGAACACAAAGGTGCTTGTTGACAGAAAAAGTAACATCAGCAGCATTGTAGTATATTATACTTGTACCACCTTAGGAAATCCTCGAATATGGCTGGCAGTTATAATTGTTCTCTGCAGAGTACTAGTCCATATCTAGATCAACCATGATAAGAAAATTCTATCAGTGTGGCCAGAGGCACGAATACTGCCAAAACAAATATCTATGAACAAATTTTTATATATAAAAAATTTGGCACCTATTTATCATGCCTCTTCAAAAAAACCTTGACTAAGCAAATCGGTCTCTATTAGAAAAATTAAGCGAAGACATAATAAAAGATGGCATTACTCATAGACAGCACTTACACAGGCAGCTCGCTCAGACTTAAGCCGCTTTTCTACAAAGGCTGCAAGTTTCTTGGCGTAGATTTCTCCAGTGTCACTGTTCATGAGAAAACATACCAAACTGCTGAAAAATCACAAGCTTTCCCTAATATAAGGAGCTTCAGGCAAGTGAAAATATAGAGAATCATAGTATTTAGGATGGAAAAGCAAACATACAGTGGATGAAACAACCCAAAAGCATTCAACTCTTAAAGAAATATTATTGTTATGACAGACCTTATTACTGAATCGCCACCAATTCGGCCTCTTACATTGTCTCGACTCTCTCCATGCCTTGTGAGTAATATTGGGCGGGGAGTGAGATGTGTGTTCACCTACAACCATTATTAAAGCACTCAAAATCTAATCTAAGATACATAATTGGGATCCAGTTTATACTTGCTTCATTCTGCAGCAGTAACAAACATGAGAGAAAATAAACATATATTCAAACAATGCAAGATGGAGAATGATGATAATAAGTTGCATAGTTTTTTTGTCATAGATACATAGCAAAAGACACATACAGAGGTTCAAAAGAATAACCAGAGGTTTCATGTTAAGGTGGTGGGGAGAACAAATAGAAACTTCCTTAACATCATAAATGTGAAAGGTAAAATGAATAGGAAGAGGAGACCGGAAACCCTCCATATAGAAGCTCCCAAGCTGTGGTCAGGAGGAAAAGTTGGCACAGAGAGCAAATCAGGTCTGAGGGTGTTACGATGGAAAGGAGATAACAACTCGTGGCTTGAATTGCGGGCTGTGGATCATTATGTATACGTTACATTACTTTCAAATGAAGGCAGCATGGTCACCGACTGTGGTTGGGAGTTTGGTTTCCAAGCTTGCAGGTGAGAGTAGAGATGCCTGTGCTGAGGCACAGCAATTTCTATCAGGTTGTTTTCATCTAGGCCTGGTTATGCGCAAAGCTAGAACGGTGTTATGATTTCTTTTTGCAGTTAAGTAATAACAAGCAACAAGCTTGAAGGTGATCAAACTGAAGCAGATGGACAGCGTACTGAAATGTAGCAAGAGTTATGAGGCAGATGGGAGTCGCAATTTCGATTTATATGAAGGAAAAGTGGAGCAAGAACATTTCTGAAGCTGCTGTGGACTTTTGCAGTTTTGGTGGAATGAGTGATAAGCTATGAGAGGAAGGAAGTGGGTGATTAAAGCAGTTGGTCTTACAATCATGAGAGATGTAGTTGCAAGTCTTTTGGTTTTATGTCAGTTTTCATATCTGGGCATTTGTTTCGCACAAACTGAACCAAGTACGCCACAAAATTCACATGTTATTTTAAAATCATAACTGGCAAGTATAAGCATACGTATATATCCTGCCCTCTATTTCCACACTTTTATGCTTTAGCAAGCAGAGGAAGACTTCAACATAAGGTACTGCCAAGAGAGTTTAGTAAAAGACAACTTAAAAAGAAAAATGCAGTACATTCTTTCTGAAGTTTGGAAGAGATGAATAAAACTCAGCCAAACTACATAAGCTTCCATCAGACAAAGCGTAGTAACATATGAAACACTACGGTGAGCTTCATTAAAGTCTTACCAGGAAGAAGACAATCCTACCGGGAAGATAGCCACTGATATTGTTGACCTGAACAATAAAATCAAACACCATTATACATCTCAAGCGAACAGCTAACGTAGACAATATCATCTCCATGAAAAGAAGCAGATTAGTCACTAAACCATGCAGAAGGCATAAGCACATGAAAACCAGGTATTAAACCTAGTTCAAAAAGAATAAACAAAAATCTAAAGCGGGAAGATCCATTAAAGACTATGTTTTGACCGGAAATATAGTCCAACGCTTTCTCGTTTTAAAAGAAAACAACATTGAGTGAGTATTCAATTTCTGTGCACAAAAAAAAAGTATAGCAAAATATCTTTAATAAAAAGTATTAATGTGGAGGTTTCACAAGTATTGAGCCAAAATGATGCTGCAATTAGAGCTTATCCTCAACTTTACCATGACAGACAGAATCATAGAAACAAGGTTGATACAGTGTCCAATCTCTAGTTTTGGTTCGGGTTTAACCAGGTTAAATCAAGTTCTTGGTCACTGTCATTTCGGGTCACTCTGGTTCAAGACTGTTTTGGGTCACCATTATTTCATGTCATTCGGTTTCGAGCCAGTTTTGGGTCACTATTATTTTAGATCATTTGGGTTGGGTCAGTTTTGAATCACTATATATTTCGGGTTATTTGGGTTTGGGTTAATTTGAAGTTTGACCCGTTCACGTCTTTCGGATTTAATATATATAACTATTTCAGGTTCTGGCTTCAGGTTAAGCGGGCGGGATCAAGGGTTGGGCCAAATTTTGCCAGGTCTAGGTAAGGTATACAAATCCAGCTTCAATAGTGTATATGCCATCTTGATTCAGTTCTACCGTTTATATAGCAATTATCTCATTCTACATATTATGGAAATAATACACTTTCCCTCAGCTACTGAGTAATGGGGTTACATAATTAACAAAATAGATTACTAGGTTCTTTAGAGACAAGAGTAAACCCAAACACAAGGAACCAGCATTAGAAAAACTGTCATCCCAACAACATGATCACAGAGGAATGAATTCCAGATTTGAAGACAAGAAAGAGTGACCTGAATTTGCCCGCCGTGTCCACTGACCATATCAATCATCTTAATATAAGATCCTTCTTCAACAGGCTCATAAAACTAACATAATGACATGGAAATTTCATATTATTTCAATAGTCACTCAACTATACAAGACACCAATAGAAATGTAATATAAACATTTTATCAAAAGAAAAAGTGATGTACAGTGAGGAACTACCTTCTCATAATATTTCAGTCTGTCTCTGAAATCCTTACATCCAGCTTCAAAATCTGGCCTGTATATTTAATAATCATGATCATTAGTCACATAAAGTACATGAGATATTTAAATCTGCTTCAAATACTTACTCTTCAGCATAGTCTGGACTTTGTTGGACCTTCAGGCGTATGTTTCGCTCGATAACACGTTCATCGTTACAAAGTGTTTCCAAAAATATAATCTGTAAACCATGAGTGAGGCCCCTTTAGATTTTATCAATAGGCATAAACTCTAGATAAGCAAATTTTGACATGGTCTGGGTAATGATGTCCTTCACAAAATATCTCAAAAGTACCACACTTCTATGAACAAAAAAGAAAAAGAAAATCAGAAGATACTATATATCTCAACAGGGGATTCATACACTCCACTACAACGGACAAACGAAGGTAATATCAGATTTAGCTGCATTGATTAAAGATATACAGCCCAGGACTGCAGATCCATTAATCGGTCTATGGAAATATACTGGATAAAACCTGCAAAAAGAATCTTCAAACACGCCAAGTTCACCTTAGATTAAAAGCAAACTTACCAAGGACAGGCAAAAGGCATCATTTTATTGAGCTGATTGCGCAAATAAACTTTCCGTATTCTTTACATTAGGAATCAGTTTAACAGCTGGGCAAAAGACAGGAAATTCTAAGACACAAATATGACAGAAGGATCTGAGTATATAAATAGCAGATTTTGAACCCCCAGAACCTGACAAATTTCATCTATTTGAATCATAAGTTAGAAAGTTGGTGCCTGGTATATCCCACCTACGGCACAATGACAAGGCAACCATAGCCTCACCCTCCTTTGAGAGGAAGCTAAGAAACCCCCAACATTTGGTCATTACAAAGCGTAAAGGGCCTCTACACAACCTATCCATGCTAAGATAATTTGGAGGATAAGACTCAACCAACTCTAACATATATTGTATATGGAAGGAGAGGAACAATAGGATCTTTCGGGACCTTTTTTGTACAGCACAACAATGTGCTAACTATGTAATTAGGGCAGCAGCATCTTCTAACCTATAGGTTGTATAGCTCCTTTGGATCTTATGATAATTAATACACTACTACTTATCAAAAAAAAACTCTAACAGATAAAAAAACTCATGAATCTACTGTCCAGATGTGGTTTTCCTGCTGACACAGAGATGGGTTTACCTTGCAATTTCCTTCTGCCATTTTCATCAGCATGTTTCTCCGTTGTCTGGTACTGTTTGTGGCATCAAATATTCCTACCTAAATCAAAGTTAAGATGTATCTGACATGTGAAATTCTGGTCAGACATGTAATCAATCATGGAATACAACATGTAACTGACTTAAAAAACCCACTTGGCCACCTTCATGCATCCAAGATATCATATCTTCCATTGCCAGGGCAGCTACCTACTAGATAGTGAAGACAAGAGGTGATGGTTAGTTATCCAGACAACAATAAAAAAAATCTGCATTTTTCTCAGGGTCAAATTCATTATTAATAATGTCAGTCTGAACTCTAAAGAAAGTGGTTTTGCTCCAGGCAGATTTTCTGCTGCGGTACTACAGTTTCAACTTAGAATCCTAGAATATCAGTTGAGGACAAATACTTGTCTTAAGGTTTAAACAATATCAAAGGATAGATGGTGACTGAACATTATAAGCCTCATTTGCACTAAACTATGCTTGCGATTATGAACAGATTAAGAAAAAATATATGAGAATAAAGAAAAATAATAAACGGAAAAGGAAGAGAAGATTAACGAGATAGATGGTTCATAAAATAGAAAAAGGGGTTTAATTGGCAAGTTTAATGTTATTAAAACCCAAGATGCTTGTGCAAAGGGGAACAGAAAATGTATATGCTAATAAAAACTTGGATCATTAAGCAAAATTTCATGTAATCGATAGTGAATATAAACAATGCTTTTTATAGACATTGGCACATAAGCTATACAGAGGTACAAAAGACAAGAACACAATAATACTGCTCATCAGAGCCAACTTATCCTTCCACAAGAAAACCCAGAAAGAACACCCGCACGCAGTATGAGCATACTTCATATAAATAGCGCTTCTATAGAAGCAAATATGACCAAATAATGAAATCACAATCGGTCTTTAATAACTTTAGCAAAATAATACCGCGACTTGTTCCAATTATTTCTGAAATTGGAGTGGAGGTAGTATAAGATTAATAAGAGGGTTCAATCTGAAGTTACCTCATTACGAGCCTCAAGGCCCTCTGGGTTGTCCCCTCGGAAGAAGTCAGCAGACTGTGTCAAAGATGTACATGCCTCATAAGAATATTAAGAAAGGAACAAGTTTTTTCCTCAGAAAATTCAGTTATTCAACTACAGTCAACAGTTAGACTCTAACCAAGAACAGATTTCACTCCCGTACAGACAAAATTCAACAAGAGTCATGATACTGATAAATATTAAATGAGATATCAATAAACATTGGGACCAGCTCAGTAGAAAAAATTGATTTATAGACTAGAAGAATAAAATCACTCTTTTGACAAAAAGAAATGTCCTACCGGATTGGTGCCAAGCTTCAAGCGCCTGTACTGTTAATTTAAAACAAGAGTCATTAGTCTTCCATATAATGCACAGATCAATGCAGTCCGTTGGTGGGTAGGCTATAGAATTAACTTAGTTGTGCTACCTTCCCAACATTAAAGTGCTTAGTATCATGTCCCAACCATCGAAGATACCTTGTCAGTTTAGCAGCAGTGAAGGTCTTACCTCGAGCAGGCAAGCCTACCTATAACAAAAATCCATTAAAGCATTTGTGAAACACTAAAAGCAAATATAACCTAGTCTAAACAACAATCCTCATGCTCAAACATTTCAAATGAGAGATAACGTCGATCAAAAGGATCAAGGGGTAAAAATACGAAGATAAATAACATCACTTGAGAGTATACCAGAACAATTGCTAAATGCATATCCTCTTTCGGGCCTAGCAATTGATCTGCTACAGCTGCAGCTGCAACCGCACCTGAAGCAGCTGGCATTGCATTCTAGAATATAACAAAATATCTGACAGGTGAGAGATTTGTAGGGCAAAAATAATGTCCTTAGGAGAGTATTATATTAGAACCTTGCTTTCTGTATCAAGTTCTAAATCAGCTGCCAAAGGACTGCTACTGTCTGATTTGACTGCTCCAGGGGATCCGACACCCCTGTCTACAAGGAGACCTTGGAGAGCCTCCTTCTTTTGCAACAGCGGAAAAGCACTCACAGACTTTGCTTGAACCAAGTCATTTTGTGAGCATAGCTTTGATGGATCAGGAACTGAGACCTCAGAGTTCGGCAAGGTATTATAGCCCTGGAATGTCAGACTACAAAGTTACAATACCATAAGCGGGAAACCAAAGGAGATTGCTGAAGTGCCAAACATAGGAAGCTATTAAGATTGGGGCTTACAAAGAGCTTCTTGGACGGAGAATTAAAAGGGAACATTATCTTTGGGAAACCAGGCTCCCGTACAGGCCTATTAATATGGGCTTCAAAACATGAAATACTTTATCCATGTTTACGAAAATATTAATTTTTTTTTTAACTAGAGGTCTAGAACATTGGAATGATAAAGAGGAGACAGATGTCTAATGAGAAAGAAAGTTGCACAACTAAGCTCTTGAGGGTTTAGGATGCTGAGAGAGGGGTTTATGGAGAGATAGCTTTATGGAAAAATGAGATAGCATGGAGAGATATGTTTTTAGAGAAAGAGATGTATATGATGGGAGAAGTCATAGTCCTAGAAAAGGTGAAGAAAGAAACAAAATAAAGCCCTTATTCTTGCCTCCTTGACTTTGGGTCCTTGTTTAGTTTTCAGATATCATAAGAAACATCAAACTAAGACCAGAAGTCAGATCTCATTGCAGAGTAAAACAAGCAAAAAATGGCATATCATTCGACAATGGTTTTATCTTAAACAAAACGGCTAGCAGCAAGTCAGACAGTATTTCCACAAAATAAAAATTACAGCGGATACCACAAGTTCCATAATAAGTACAGCATTTCAATGTATTTAACCTTTTTAGGCCAGAAGTCAGATATTAGAAAGAAAAAAAAAACAAGACGGATAAGTCACAGTGCAACCTTAACAGCGGCAGATTGGTGATTGGAACCCTGACCACTTCCAAAGAACGATGGAGCACTGCCATGTCTGACCAAGTTGGATGCTACATGTCTTGGGACCTCGGCCATATTGGCTTGATAAACCAAACCTGAAGCAGGAGCTGTTGATGGTGTTGGAACAACATAGCATTCAAGATCATTATCCAAGTTTGCCGACGAAGTAGTCTGTTACACCAGGATCGAAGTAATCATTACATAATAAATTAGAGGTATAGTAAGGAATTAATTGCTTCCACTATGTAAAGGTTCTCCTTATTCTATATGTCACTGTGTTCTAATCATGTAGTGTCAGCTGCAAATTTACGAAGTCATTTAATATCTAAACTAGTAAATGCACCAAAACCACTATATTTCAGCCACTTCATATTGGAAAACCCTTACCACTCATGCCATGTCATAAAAAAGGATCAGTCTGTGTACCATAATAATATGCTTTCCCAGTAAATATGCCTTACCAGTTATGGATCTAAAGCTGGAGTTCCAAAATTATTCTTATCAGGTCACAGGTAGATAGGTAGTGGACTCAAGTTTGAATTGGACCTTCAACACCAACTTAATTCACCAAAATTTTCCAAAATGTCTTTTATGTTGATGTGAGCATCCAGTATCTTGCTATTCACCAATAAGAAATGCAAATACTAAAGAAGGGGCAAATTAGGGATATGGTATTTCTTGAATGTCATGTTATGGATCAATAGATGTGAAAACTAAGAAGTAGGATGTTCATTAGCAGCTATCGAATGAACTTTATACTCTAGAGAGCTTCGCATATGTAGATTCAATTGTTTCACCTGCATAGAAAAATGTAGTATCAAGGCAGCCATTGAAAATATATTATAAAACTCCAAGCCGCTAAACATCTCACTTCAAGAAAGGAAGGTGTTTATTTAAAAGAACCAGTTAACAAATACCACAGAGAATAGCAGTGATTGAAGCTAGCAGATACACAAATCGAGCATATTAGAAACTGCTGGGAATTTAAGCCCTCATGAATCATGGGCTTTAGGAATGAAAGCCATCAGCAAATAGAACTGCCAAATGTTTACAATCCAAAATGATGGTTTACCTCAGCAGAGACTAGAGAATCTGAACTGATGCTAACATCAGGGATTCCACGAACAGTTGAAGGCCGAAGATTTTCCCTGTAAGCTCTCCAGCTAGCCGCCAAATCAAAAGGTGAGACCCTATCAGCATTAACAAACACTCTGCACTCTAATAGCTCATCAGCGGTCAACTTAAAAACAGCATGTCGCCCATCCCCTTGAAGGGTACCCCTTGACAAAACCCTATTAGGACCTTCCTCATAAACGCATGGATCATTCTCATCTTTTGGTTTCAGCAGGAACTTGAACTCCAGTGTTTCTAGTGCCCGCCCACGCATATCAAAGTAAATGGAAAGAATAATACATTAGGAAAATGACGAACAGTAGAAATCGTTTCCATCGACTGTAGATTGCAACTGGCTTTGATTTTACTTGATCGCTTCTTTTATTTACATACTATTTTTTTCCCTCTACGGAGTAGCTATCCATTCGAATGTTAAATCATTGACCTTAAGCACACATTTTCCAAAAAGCCATTTGAATTCTGTTAATGAGCAACATCAAAGAGTGAGCTTAGAATATGACAAATAAAAAACTACTCTGCTTAATATGGGCAGCCGTTTAGAGGCTGGGATGACAAATATAAAGTCCACCGAAGTCCACTGCTTCCTTAAGTAGCGAGCTTGATGACTGATAGAGAGAATTTCAAATTTTACCATGATTGGGCGGAACGACGAAGCTCAACTCCCACGTTGAAGTGGACTCACGTTCCAACGATAGCTATTATCAATTATGATGAAACAATTGTCCTTATCAAGAAACGGAATATACAATCAAATGCAATATATTTCCAGCCTTGAGAAGCGAAATTTCATTACGAACAGAAAAGAAATGTAGGGGACTAACAGAGCGAGAGGAGTCCCAAGAGCCAACTAGACGCGCTGAGCCGAAGATGTGAGGGACTAGCGTGCCCTTGAGCTTGTAAGTCTCCATCTTAAGAGAAACGTAAAGCTGACCACCGCCGCCGGTGGTGGCAGCGGAGCGTTCTTCTCTATCTCTCCCTTCATCCTCGCTGCCGTGCATGCTGTTCCCTGGACTCCTCGACTGACCGGTCCCCATTGGTTCTCTGACCTGCCTCTACAAACCAAAGAAGCCGCTCTTTCTTCTCACCGCCAAACAGTCCCCAGGTATCAACAGGGAAAGAACATTGATAGCAAACGGAGGAGAGGGAGTGGAGAGAACCAAAATCGGAGCTATTGAGATTTTTTCTGTCCTTTTGGTTTCGGCTTTGCTTGGAAGCGCAGGCTAAGGACAAGCGGGGAGCGGGGCCCGCGCTGAACAGCTGGTTGGAGTGGAGCTGAGATGTGAGATTTGACGATTCGATTCTGACTCTGTGGCAACGGGCCGCTGTACTGGTGATGGTAATCTGTACTACCCGTCATAAGTGTCCTGTTTGATTTTTGATACGTTTTCCATCTCAATATTAAAACATATAAGGTAAAATAATTTTATAAATAATTTTTGTATTATATAGTTTATGAATCATATACAAAACTTAAATTTTTAAAATTAATTTATCTTATATGTCAAAAATTGAAGTGTAAATAGGACAGTCAATATGGACGAGGGGAGTATGACTTTGAATTTACCAAATCTGATGGCGCATTCCAGTCACGACTCACTAGCTCAACGTCGGCCGCCGAGCATTTTCGTCAACGAAGATTTATGGGATATGAGTGTTAATTTATAAAATATTAAAGTTTTTAAAAAAAGTTTTTGAGATACTATAAAAATAATTTTACTTTATAAATAACATAAATTATTAAATTAAAAATTTTTAAGACCAAAATACCTTTATTTGTTGATGAACATTGATATACGACATAAATATTTAAATTCATAAGATACCACATAATATATTAAAATATAATAAATAGTTAAAAATAATAAACATTTGTAGATTATTAATATATAGGTTAAAATTTTATAAAATAAAATATACTAAATATATAAGAATAAAATTACTAAAAATTAAAAATACTAAATAGTTAAGAAAATGATAATTCAAAATTTTTATATATTTTAGCTCTAATAATTTTACTAATATAAAGTAATATTATAAAAAAAAGTATATTAAGTAAGATTATAAATAAATTATCATTCTATTTACTATTTTGTCTATTTTTAGTCAATTTTGTGGTTTCTCTAATATAATTATATCTTTATTATTCTTTATATTTTTAGAGATTTATTATTATATATACATATATATGGTATTTTTTATTTTTTCAATTTTAATTTAGAAAAAGTTAACTTTTGCTACTTACTTTTTAAATACATTAATAATTTTTGTTGTATTTTGAAATAAATATATATAAAATGATATTAAAAATATTAGAAAAACAAAAATTAAGTATGGCGTTCTTCATATAAAGGTTAAAATTGAAAAAAGATACCATATATATAATAAAATAATCTATAACGAATTTAAAATGTATAATATATTAGAGAAGTCACGAATTGATTAAAAGTAAACAAAAAGAGTAAAGAGAATGATAATTTAATTTTTATAATACTATTCTATATTACTAAAATACTTTGAGTAAACATATTATAAAAAATTTGAATTATCATTATCTTATCTATTTTTATAGCTTTTAAATGATATATATTATTTTTTTATATTTTTCGAAAATTTTAATTATACATGTGATTTTTTTATAAAATTTTAACCAATAAAATAATAAACCTATAAATTGTATTTTTTTTACTGATTTTAATATATTTCAATAAATGTTGTGGTATATTATGAATTAAAACTGTTTATGTGGTATACTACTGTAAACTATGTTTATTAACAAGTAGGGGTATTTTGGTCTTAAAAAGTTGTGGGTTAGTAAGTTGTGGTGTCGGGTGAATTAAAATTATTTTGGTGGTGTCTGAAAAACTTTTTAAAATTGTATTATTTTGTGAATTAACAAACTTTTTAGTGGGATACCATGAATTTTCCCAAACGGCATGTCTTGGCTACATGTTGATGTAGCCACCTGCCTACATCTCGCTGAGTTGGTGGTTTTTTTTTTTAACACCCCGGGCCGGCTGCTTTTATTTTTTGTTTTGTTTTGTTTTTTTATTACAAAAACTTTAAATTATTGTAACTTTTAATATATAAGTCCAAAATGAAAAAAAAAATATAATTGTTCACCTAAATTCAAGCTCTACAAAACAAGACCAGTCATGGATATATTTTGACAACTTTAAAAAAATTTACATGTATGGAGCACAAAACATAAAAGAAAACTTGTACAGATGTACAGATGAGCATACAAACCTGTACAAATGTTCACTAAAACATGTACATCCTCACGTAAAGACATGTACATTCTCGCATTAAAAACATATAGATAGTCATATAAACCTGTACGAATCATTAAATATGTACATCCTTAAATTAAAACCTATACATATAAGGAAAAACACTTGTACAGACGGTCATACAAACATGTACATATGGCCATACAAACATGTACAAATGTTCATTAAAGAACATGTACATTCTCACATTTGAACATGTACACCGTCACATTAAAACATGTACATTCTCACATTAAAATATGTATATACATCCTCACATTAAAATATCATGGTATACATGTAAATTTTTTTTAAAAAAAGATATCAAAATATATCAATGACTGGTCTTATTTAAAGAGCTCGAATTTAGATGGACAATGATATAATTTTTTCATTTTGAATCAATATATTAAAAGTTACAATAATTTAAAGATTTTGTATAAAAAAGGAAAAGAAAAAAGAAAAAAACAAACAAAGCGCATGCAGCGCGTCTTAAAAAAAAAACACAAAGCGCTCGCTCACAGACCTTCATTCTTTTTGTATTAGTTTGACATAAATGCCCTCAAATGTAGCTAATTTGGCTACATGCAGCTGTAGGTAAGAAAGTGTGTTTCCCTTTTTTATTGAACTTTGTTACTCATGTATAACTATTCATGTCATGCCCAGATTTTAAAAACTCTGTGTTTGTGATACACTAGTAAATCACCTTATTGATGCTTGAATACGTGAAGAGGGGGAGCAGTGGGAATCAAAAGTAGTGTTATAGCATCTATTGTTAGAAAAGTAGGAAATTAGTTAATTGTTATTACAATAGTCAACTCTAATACACATAAATTTCTGAATTACAAAGTGACATCTGGGGCAGTTTAAAGTAGTCTCCTGTCTTTTGGGGAGGATATCAGTCATCATCTTCATTAAGTTCTGATTGTTGATGAGCATCAAAATCTTTGGGAAACCTCGATTGGTTGCTTGGGAGAGACCGAAGAGAATGGTATCCATCTCCGCTAGATTGTGTGTAGCATAACTTCTATTTTTCTTGTTAAAAGTCAAAGTCAGGTCACCTGATTGAACAATAATAGCTCCACTACAAACCATATTCGAACCCATTTTCCTGGTACAGAAAGAAGAAAGTATGAACTCGTTTTGTAATACAGACACATTTGACTCATTTAAGAGCTCAATTTTGTTGCTCTTCATTGAAACTTGGTACGCATGGATAAAGGCTAGATACATATTAATACATTCCAAGATAGGTAGGTTTGGGTTATGTTTGGTGCGGTTCCTTGCATCATAAATAGCCCACATGAGGTTTATCACTTTAGCCATTTTTTTTGGACCAGGGATACGCTTTGAGGATAAACCATCCTTAAATGGCCTCCTTCAAAATTAGAGGTAACTTTGAGACATCAATGATATTCTCCCAGTAGTCTTTTGAATCTCATCACCTGAATAAACTGTGCAGTTCTGTATCACTTTCCCTATAGAGAAAGCAAGCATTACTTCCTCCAATTCTTTTGGAAATGTTAGCTAAACAAGGGGTAATACGGTTAAAAAAATTCAGCTAAAAAGGTGAACTCTCGAGGAGAGATAGATCTCGAGCCAATTTATCTTTGATCATGGTTGAGTAGATTTTCTTGGTTGAGGTATCTTCTTTGCTCAGGCTATCCATCAATTTAAAGTAACCTGGTTTGACTTAATACATCACAGCGGTGGTACCTATCCAATTGTAGGAATCGCTAACATTTTGTAGATAGGGATGTTAAGGATCTCATCATGTTCCATTGGCAGGAATAATTTTTTAACAAGGTCTAGGTTCCAAGACTCATTATCGGGGTTCATGATTGGCTAACCGTTTGAACATTTGGATTTGGTGGGTAGGGGAGATGAGTTTGGCTGGGTAATTCTTTGGGATCCAAGGGGACTCCCAGATAGCCTTGCTTTCACCATCACCTATCACCTTGGCTGCCCCAAGGTTAATTACATTAATATCATAGAGGAGAGATTTCCAAATGGGGCTATTATGTTTTTCTGATTTGGCTTGGAGGATTCCAGAGAGCGAAATACAGGGCTTTTATTGATTGACCAAACTATCTTCATTGTTCAGAATAATCCAGGTTTGTTTGGCTAATAAGGCCTAGTTGAAAGCTTCAATTTGTTTGAAGCCTAGTCCTCCTTTATCAGAGTGAGAGCAAACAAAGCTCCACTTTTTCCAATGCATGGCTTTCTTGTTGACATAGCTAGCTCACTATAATTAGGAGCAGTTAGAGTTCATCTTTGTAATAATATTAGTTGGTGATTTGAATAGAGACATAGTAAAGTTTGGAATTGACTATAGAACACTAACACAAAGGACTGTTCTTGCGGCCTAAGAAATTGGTCTATTCCATCTCCGAACTTTCTTTTGCAAGGCCACAATTAAGAATACAAGGTCTGTTTTTTGTTACAACCCATTTGAGGGGGAGGCCTAGGAATTTGGTAAAGCGGGGAACTTATTGAACATTTAAGATTGAGGCAAGATGGGATTTGGTGAGTTGTGGGATTTTGGGGCTGAAAACAATTTCATATTTTCTTGAATTTATCTAGGGGTCAGAAGCCAACAAGAACTCTGATAAGATACTAGCGAAATTTTCTATGTTGGAGTATGTGGCTTTCCCGTAGAATATAATATCGTCAACAAAGGCTAAATGGGAGATTTGTGGAGCTTGTTTTGAAAGATGAATTTCTTCATAAGTAATGGTACTCATGGTCTTGATAAGAGCTCGAGAGAGGGCTTCTTGAGCTAGAATAAACAGGAAAGGGGATATTGGGTCTTCTTGCCTAATGCATCGCTGTTGGATGAACTCTTAGCCTGGGACCCCATTGATAATCACCTCCCCTTTGACTAATGTAACACAGTTCATGACTAGGGTTCTTTAGTAATCTAGGCAACCCGTGGCTTTAAGAACTTTGTCAAGAAAATACCATCTAATATGTCATAGGCTTTGCTTAGGTTCACTTTACAAAAGAAAAAACCTTTTTTCTTTGCTTGTGATCTGGTGGTTATCAGGTGGTGAAGTTCCCTGTTGGGCAAAATAGTAATGAAACTATCTTGCTAACTAAAAGGGAAGTGAACCTAGTCGTTGTAGTCCAACAAGGTCGTATTCTCAGAGATTTTGTAACTATCTAGCTAATTATAAGCTTAATAAATGTGCAAGAATACAAACAAAAGTGCATAAATGTAAATTTTGGGGGTTTTGGGTTTTTCGTTTGATAATGGGAATGAAGGAAAAACAATAAAACTAATCTAACTAAACTATGATAGATGTAGCCTGGGATGGATATGTAACACCCCTCTCCATAATCACGATATAATCCCTCACGTAGCAATAAATAAAAACGTCTCGCAGCGGTAAAATAATTAACTATTACAAACTCACTCGGGTGTCACCGGCCATTACTCGCCCATGCGAGCAACGTAGCCAAACTACATCCAACTTCCAAAATAAATAAACTGCTAACCGCAGTGATAACGAGAAATTCCTATACATCACACTAAATCCATAACTCATAAACATCGACAAGTGAGCATCTACCCAATCCTGAAAATACACAACCTTACCATAAGACCATACACCATCTTCATTTCTATA
>CM041779.1:5441094-5577380 GCA_023374045.1 Limonium bicolor | reverse complement strand
ACACATTGCTCTAGTATGATCACACTGGGAAGAGCAGATTGAGACAACCCATCGCCCATATGGTTGGTTGGAAGATACTGGAAGGTTGCACTGTAGTTCTACCCTCTGAGAGCAATCATCCCCTGTGACGTAAAGAGATATTATCTCATAAATACAAGAGTTCTGGAACCAAAGAACTAGAAAGGTTTATACTCCACTTTAATGAGGCAACTCGCTCACAGCTCACTCCATAAAAGGGGAGCCGCTAAAAGGTTTAAAAGAGAAAGAAACATCAATATTTACCATTGAATCCATGAAAGCATCTGCAAAGCCCCAATTCAAGATTGCAAACTCCTCGGCCCGAGCAATCATTCTTGCAGGTCATCCTAGAGATTTTCTGCCAACAAACAATCATCGCTGCATGAGGATATGGTCGAAATATACAGAAGCTAAACCTCAAATAATTGATCTGAGCATTTTGCCAAAACAACTAAGGAAATAAACTGATTTCTAAAATATCATATAGTCGAAGCATGTTGCATTGATATCTTCAAAATACCTCAGATACATTAACAACTTCAGCAACTAAATCACAAGAAGATAGCCACAGTCCAATGTCATGCTTCCATGGTGCACCTCGATATACCACTGCCTGATTTGAGGTCCGCAGTTGACTAGTCCAGAAAAAGCTTCGAGAAGGGTCAGCTGAGTTGAGAAGGAGATGAGCTACGATAACCAAGAGTCCAAAAGATACAGCTGTGATTGTCGCCCACTTGTACATGGGCGAAATGGAGTTCATCCCGATCTCATGCCCTTTCAGGGTTCCCCTCCCGCATTCCCAAGTCTACATGATAAAAGCAACGAAAATTGCCCATAAGACACAATGAAATAGTAAGATTCAGATGAAAACTCAGCCAAATTCTGACTTCAGATCAAAACCTACAAATTCCAAATTGATGAGCTGGGTGATGACCAATGTGAGTAATCTTTGGAAAAAAACGTGCAAGAAGATTCTTTCAACAAATTAAAAAGATTCGAATGTACGGGGTTGGTGGGGCAACTAGCCAACTGGAATATTGTACAGGTACAGCTACACAGAAGTCAATTGATTGTTTTGATATACTGAAGCGCAGTCAGCTAAACGTCGGCAGCAATGCGCCACTCCAAGCTGAATCAAAAGAATGCTCATTGATATCGCGAAGTGAGAATTTTTCTAAAAAAGAAGTTTCACTTGCAAAGGAAGCATCAAGAGCCACAAATTTTCAAGCAAGCAGACTGATCCATCAACAATGTTGTGATATCTTATGCCACGACATTGAAAATTCAGACCGGGACGTGCATCGACGTGACTACCTTCACCAGGTGGCTCTACAGAGAGACTTGCACGCCACGACGATCCAACTACATGTAAAGCCCGGAGATAATTGCCGAAGGTTGACCAAAGTCGGGCAAGTGGAGTGATTGAAGCCATTATATTACTTTAATTTTAACCTCAAGAAAATTTAGACATTCAAGTCAAATCGAAATTCGGCTTCAACATCGTCGTAAGGAGGAGGGAGGAAGAAACCCCATCGCATCGCATTGACTGCGATGGGGAGCAACACACACCAATCAGTAGTTCACAGCTTGAACTATAATTTTGACGTGTAATAAAAGAAAGGAAAAGAAACACAGACGGCGCGTGAAAATATAGTGGAAAGCTTCGGCATGGTGGCGCTGAATTCGGCCGACACACGTTTTTCTTTTTGGGAAAATTACAACCTACACCCACGAGGTTTAACGTATTTTCACAAACCATCCACATGGTTTGGATAATTACTTTCTCCACCCATCAACTTAGCTCTGTTTTATATCCGTCAACATTTCTCTTGTTTCTGTTAGTTAATGCCACATGTTCTATTTTAAATTGTTCCACTGTACGCTGACATGGCATCTTCCCTATCTCCTTGCTATGCGTCTTGTTTCATTCTCTTTTTGTCTTGTGTCTGCGTCTCTGCAGAGATCTCTGGAACTACTACACCTGCATCTCTAGCTCACTCACGATACTTTTGCAATACATTCTCCAGATCTATCTTGTTGAGAGAAAAAACGATAAACAACAAGATTCCAACTAGAAGGAAGATTATAAGTAATTGAGGTTGTGCCGACGCCAAGATCTCTGATAAAACCCACTAATTCACGATTGCTCAAGAGGAACAAGAAGACCGGAGTTTGTGAAGTTGAATTGAGTTGGAACGTGGAATGCTTGATTAAACTGGGAAAGAGAGAGAAACCATCAGTCCAACCAGAGAGGACTGACTTCTATCGGTCGTATATAAAAGAAAGAAAATCAAGCCCCTGCACTTGCTAACAAAACGGTACCTATTACAAAATATAAACCAAACTATTTACAACTTAAATTATAATAACTTAATAACTTAATGCAGTAACTTAATATCCTAACAGCCCCCCCCCCCCCCCCCCCCCCCCTCAAATCATGCATGGAATACATGATTTGAAGACAAACACCCCTACTTGACACACTGCCAATCCTTCAAACTCATCCTCTTAATTAGCAAAGGATAGTGTTTTCCAGGCAAAATTTTTGTCAACAGATCCACAACCTGATTCCTGAAATTAACAAACTCGATAGAAATCAAACCCTCCTGTAGCTTTTGCCTCACAAAATGCATGTCCAACTCCACATGCTTTGTTCTCTCGTGCAGAACAGGGTTTTTTGCAATATGAATGGCTGCTTGACTGTCTGATCTCACAGGAACTGGTTCGATATCTGAAAATCCAAGCTCGTTCAACAACCTCGTCAACCAACTAAGCTCGGCAGTGACTTGGCGCATAGCCCTGTATTCAGATTCTGCAGAAGACAAAGCAACACTAGTCTGCTTCTTAGACTTCCAAGAAAGGACTATCACCCAAGCAAATAAAATACCGCTAACAGACCGCCTAGTATTAGGACAGCTTGCCCAATCGGCATCGCAATATGCTATCAGATTGAAATCCTTCCTGTTATTAAACAACAAACCATAGCCCACAGTTCCCTAATATAACATAAGGTATGTAACACTGCCTGATAATGCAAGTCAGTAGGAGAATAAAAAAACGGACTCAAAACCTGTATCGCAAAACATAAATCCGGCCTACTATGAGAAAGGAAACTAAGTCTCTCAATCAACCGCCTATAAACACTAGGATTCTCTAAAGGTTTCCCTTCCCCTCTTCTCAGCTTCACATTCATATCCAAAGGGGCTGCTACAGTTCTCTTATTTAAGCAATCAAACTCAACAATCAAGTTCTCATAAACTCTTTGTAACAGAACCACCCCTTCTGACGTATGAAGAAATGCATACCCAAAAAATGATGCAAAATGCCCAAGTCCTTAATTTTGAATTTTGATCAAGATCAAACTTCACTGAATCAATCATGAAGTGGAGTTCCACCACACGGAGTAATCAAATGGCTGAGCGAAGAGTATATGCTGCCTACGGAGACAACAGATGGAACTCTCTCCGACCAAACCCCCTTCCGACTCCAACGAACGGACTCTTGCGACAAGGAAGCTAACCACAGACAGACTGCGGAGGAGTAATCGCCTCCAACGCAAAGCAAAGATCCTCTCCGAAGAACTAAGAGTCATTCGCCTCCGAAGCAAAGCAAAACCCCCTCCGAAGGGTTGGGAGTAATTATTCAAAAAGAAGGGTGAAGTTACATAAAAAGCCTTGTATAACTGAGAATATTCTAGAATGATGTAGGCCCACAGAAACGGTTATACACTGTAGAAGAGCCTATAAATAGGAACCATAAGTTATGTAATAAGGTACGCTTTATCAATACAATACTTGGAGCTCTCTTTGCAATCTGAGTCTGAGTGCGGTTCGATACGATCTCAAATCATTTCATTATCATCACCAGTCACAAGCACATCATCAACATACACACCTAAGAAACATACTTTCCCATTGGAATTTTTGATAAACAGTGAGTAGTCATTCAAGGACTGCCTAAATCCTTGACTCCTAAGGAAGTCACTTAACTTTTGGTGCCATTGCCTAGACGCTTGTTTCAACCCATATAAAGACTTTTTCAGCTTGCAAACCTTACCAGAATGCTCCAACTTGTGACCCTCAGGATTCTCCATATAAACATCTTCTAATAAATCACCATGGAGGAAAGCATTATTAACATCTAATTGAGCAATTTTCCAATTCATTTTTACCGCAACAGAAACTAGAGCTTTAACAGTAGTGAATTTGACCACAGGAGAGAAGGTTTCTAAGTAATCGACACCATATCTTTGAGTGAAGCCTTTGGCTACTAATCTAGCCTTGAACCTCTCTATGGAACCATCTGCATGGTACTTGATTCTATAAACCCATTTGCACTTGACTACCTTTTACCCGGGGGAAGATCTAAATATCCCATGTTTTATTCTTATCCAAGGCCTTAAATTCTTCTGACATAGCTTTTACCCACTTAGGATTTCTAGCAGCATCAGCAAACAAGGTGGGTTCAACTTGATCACACAGTTTTACACCAGAGCAGATATGATTGAGCATCTGATTAGGAAATACATATTGATTCTTTCCAATTAAAGCAGAAGAAGTTATGGTGTCATTTTCAGAAACACAAACAAAATCTGAGTCAGGTTCAGCTTCAACACAAGTTTCATTATAGGCACATGCAGATTTAGAAATTCTGGCAGATAAAATTTTAGAGAAGAGATCTGAAGTCGACTTATCTGTTTCTTGACTCTTATAAGTGTGTCCCACGACATAATCCTGAAGATACTTGGAGGATTTCTTTCTCTGGTGGAGCGTTTGATTGCCCCTTCCATTTCAGCTTCTTCATTTTCGTGAGTGTCTGATGTTGTTTCACCAGCTTCCGGAGAGATTGTCTGAGTCATCAAGTGTGTTTCCCCATCGTCATGGACATCTATTTGCTCTGTTTGAGTATCTGGATCCGATCTTTCCTGACTGTCTCGCTGTTCAATTCTTGAAGAACTTTGTTCCTTCTCATCATCACATCGAACTCATCAACAAAAAGGTCAGTATTATCAACAGTAACATAATTGTTCTTATCTGCTAAAACAAAAACATTCCCAAAAGGATAAAGATTTTCATGGAAGACAACATCTCTATTAAGAATAATCTTACTATTGTCTAAATCCCAAAGTTTGTACCATTTCTTTCCTTGAAGATAACCAAGGAAAATGCATTTGACTGATTTTGATGCAAACTTATCATGTTGAGGTTTGTTTATATTTGCAAAACACAGACAGCCGAAGCACTTTAGTTCATGATAATCTGGTTTGACTCCATAAACAAGCTCATAAGGACTCTTATTGTTTATGCTGCTAAGGGGCATTCTATTTATTAAGTGAGTGGCTGTCAATATGCATTCTCCCCAAAACTTCAAAGGTAATCCTGAATGAAACATGAGGGGCCTTGCTGTTTCGAGGATGTGTCTATGTTTACGCTCCACAACACCATTCTATTGTGGGGTGTAAACACATGTTGTTTGGTGTATAACTCCATTTTCTTTAAGGAAATTAGCAGCATAGTGAGAAGTTCCAAGCTCAAACGCATCGTCAGTTCTTAGGATCTTTATCTTTTTCTTAAATTGATTTTCAATCATTTTAAAGAAAAGAATTATTAAATCAAAGCATTCTGATTTGCTGGAACACAAATGAGTCCATGTTGCCCTGGTCTTGTCATCAACAATAGTCAAGAAATACAGTTTTTCATCATGAGTTTTGATTTTATACGGACCCCACATATCAGCGTGTATCAACTCAAAACTGTCATGACTTTTGATGCTACTGTTTTTGAAAGGAAGCCTATGTGATTTTGATCTACAACATGACTCACAAACAAGCTGTCTATCCTTCTGTACAGAATGAACAAGTTCGAGACTTAAAAGTTTTTCTTTGGGGAGATGGCCCAACCTATGGTGCCATAGACTAAGATCATCATGGAAATCGAAACAAGATTTACAAGCCTATTTTTACAAGCTAAAGATGTGTGGGTCCCTTCATTTCTTCTACCACTGTCACAATCCAAGACATACAACCCTCTATACAATTTTCCAATTCGAACGAGTTGGTTCTTCTTAGAGTCCCGATAAAAACAGGATTTAGAGTCAAAAAACAACTGACCATTCAAGGTTTCACAAATTTGTTAACTGAGATAAGATTAAAGTTAAATGACGGAACAAATAGAACGTGTTCTAGCTTAATCAGAGGGCTGATTCTAATCTCCCCTATAAACTTGACAATCTATGGATGTATGTCAGGCATGGTCACAGTGTGTGGTTTCTTAAGCTCATAATAACTATCAAACAATTTTAATTCACCACACATATGATCGGAGGCTCCTGAGTCTATGATCCAATCAGAAAAATCAAAAACACTTTGATCCTGCCCCTTCTCATGACATTTTCTTGAGTTCCCCAAACATACAGATGTAAAACAATGATTCAGATAGCTCATGAAAGAAGACAAAACAGCATTTTGATCACCAAAATTATAATAACTTATAGAGGTCGAACAAGGAGGATTCTTTGAGTCATTATCAGGTTGATCACACGCAGAATAATTAGATTCGGTCAACCTTTCGTAATGATGATTATTCACGCAAGTCAGATAAGGTTGAGGGTCAGAATCGTTACCAACAAAACCACCATTCGAGTAATGGGTGGTTTGAGACTCATTGTTGGTTGGTTGTGTCTTGCTGATATACTCGGACAACTTACTCATCTGGTCTTGTGATAGAATGCCACCGAAAGGATCCTTATGGGGGTTATCTTTAGCATCTTCATCCTTGTCTTCTTGGGATCCGACCGCGTTCAAAACACTCCTTTGGATTTGGGATTTCTCCATCCTTGTGGAAAACCTATCTTCTGGAAGCAATGATCTTATGTATGCCCTAACTTATTGCAGTTGTTGCACTGTAGGTTATTACGCTTGGCATTTCCTTGATAGCCCCTTCCAAAATTCCTCCTGCTGGGCTCAACCGCAAAGGAGATTGAGTTTCCTTCTGGGTTGCTGTTGGAGGTTAAACGTTTGGTTCTCTCTTCTTGAATCAGTAGGGAGAAAACACTCTCAATTTGGGGCAGAGGTGCAATCATCAAGATGTTCTGCGTATAGTGGCGAATCTGTCGGTCAATCCCATCAAGAACTTGATAACCCTACTCTTCCTGATGTATTCCCCAAAATTTTCAGTAGCACCACATGTACAGGAATCGCACTCGCAGATTGGAACGACATTGTTGGCATCGATTTCGTCCCATAATTTCATCACTTTGTTGAAGTACTCAGTCACGGTATCGGACCCTTGAGTAATGAGAGCTATTCGATTCTCTAAATCGTACATACGCGCGGCATCTGAGTGTTCGTATCTGGAGCAAAGATGCTTCCAAGAGTGCGCTGCGGTGGGAGCAAATAGGACGGTCTCTGCTATACTCTTCTCCAATGCCGTTAGAATCCAAGATCTGACCATCGAGTCACATCTTATCCATGCCTTAGCCTTGAGAGCGTCGTCCGTGGGTTTCTTGAGTAACCCATCCACGAAACAATATTGTTCTTCGCACCGAGTGTGATGGTCATTTGCATCTTCCACTGTGCGAAACCCTGGCCATCGAACTTGTTCGCCAGCATAAGCCCGGGATTCTCCGCGCTTCCGAGAAACAGTGGGTCTGCTCCCCTAGTCGCGACATTAGGGTTGAATTTGAGGTTTCGGGATCCTCCGGTTCTTCGGTGTTCTTCCCTTTTCCCTTGTCTGCATCGCCTTCATTCGCCATGGCAAATATGTTGAGGACTCAGAATCGACGAAGCCAAATCAGAGCTGCAAGATCGCGTCGGAAGATTGAGAATCAACGAGTCACCGCCAGAGAAGGGAAGAAGGAGCAATCAATCGTGAAGAGATCTGAATCGATGCTCTGATACCATGATAAAACCCACTAATTCACGATTGCTCAAGAGGAACAAGAAGACCAGAGTTTGTGAAGTTGAATTGAGTCGGAACGTGGAATGCTTGATTAAACTGGGAAAGAGAGAGAAACCATCAGTCCAACCAGAGATGACTGACTTCTATCGGTCGTATATAAAAGAAAGAAAAAACAAGCCCCCGCACTTGCTAAAAACGTTACCTATTACAAAATATAAACCAAACTATTTACAACTTAAATTATAATAACTTAATAACTTAATGCAGTAACTTAATATCCTAACAATCTCTCCTTAGATTTTTGCCCCTTATCTCTCTAATTTCTCCCCTTCTTTCCCGTCTCTGGTAAATCTGCTCCCTGTCCTCAGCGTCTAGTTCGATCTACCAAGTAATAAACTCTGGATCATCTCTCCCTTCCCTGTCTCTTACTTTCTGCCAAAGTGACTGTTCTACTTCCTTGACTGGCTTTCAAACATCTATTAACAGTTCATGGTCGAGCGATTTTCAGTTTGATCTACTACTACTACTCTCCTTGAGAGACCTTGTGGCTCTATAGAGATCCTAGCCCTGTGGGAGAAGAGATCAGGTTCACCACATTTAGAATTAAGAATTCATTTCCAAATCTATCGAGCCCAAGGATTAGTCTTCTCGCTCTCCGCATCAACGGACTCTGGGAGTTCAGCTTAGATTCTGATATATTATCCAAACGGTAGATCTATTAACAGTTCATATACCAATGAGATTCAGTGACACTGGCAACTAATCTCAGTAATTGACACAAACACTTCAACCGTCAACTTATTTGTGACTAATTAGCGATGTTCTTAATTTCGCTAAATGCTTCTCCTTCAGATTTGTCTTGTGTCTGCGCCTCTGCGAAGACAAATCTCTTGAACTACTGCACCTGCCTCTCGCGCTCACCAGATAATTTTGCAATACATTCTCTAGCTCACTGGTAATTTTGCAATATATTCTTCAAATTTGACTTATGCCTGTGTCTCGGCAGAGACAAATCTCTGGATTTCTGCATCTTCATATCACTCACGATAATTTTGCAATAACCTTAACAGGCGAATAAGGAAAAAAATTCACGGTCGTCTTCATTCCCTTCACTCACTCAAGTAGATAATTGTTCTCGTATGCCATGTCAGCATACAGGGGAACAAGTTAAAATGGGACATCCGGCATTAACTAACAGAAACAAGAGAAATGTTGACGGATATAAAACGGAGCTAAGTTGATGTATTTTTCCCTTCTTTTTTGAAATTACACCCCGTACCCACAAAATATAATAAAATTACACTTAAGTAGAGCTGATCTTTGTGAGTTCGTTTGCAACTTCTCTAACTGCTTATAAAGATAATTTCTTGATAATTTTTTGTTTCTACATTATTTTAGCAGCTAGGAGACTGTCAGTAAAGAAAATTAATAGCGGGATTCCATATGATGATGACCTAGTTAACCTGTTAGCAGAGTATAAAAGTACCCCTTCCCCCAGTGCTGAATTAACCCTGTGTTTGCTTTATTACATATTTTTTCATTTCAATATAAATAATTTTATAAAATTAAATTTTGTAATATGTAGTTTGTCATGTAAAGAATTATATGTAAAACTTAAATTTTTTTAAATTATTTTATTTTATATATTAAATATTGAAGTCAAATGATATATTCAAATAATAACAGGACGGTCAATTCAATAGGGAGGTAGCATTTATTTCGTGTCTAAAAACTACCTCGTCTTGTTCTTTCCTTAATCATTGGCTGATTGACTGTTGACCCAGAATGAGGCGTCGAGGCCCCCGAGTTCCCCGACGGTGATTAATCCTCAATATTCCCTCTGTTCAGAATTGGTCGTGTTGTTTGCTTTATCACATATTTTTCCATTTCAATATTTAACATATAAGATAAATAATTTTATAAAACTTAAATTTGTAATATAGTTTATCATGTAAGGAATCATTTGCAAAACTCAAAATTTTGAAATTAATAAAAAATTGAAGTCAAATGACATATCCAAATAGTGAACAAGACGGTCAATTCAGGACGGAGGGAATACATTTTATCGAGTAGCACCATCCCCGCCGTTTGGCCCAGTTCCCGGCCCATACATTGTTAGCCAACCCACAACTTTAACTCAGATAATAAAATCGTTACGCGGTGCGTTTTTTTATTTTATTTGAAGAACTACGACTTTTAACAACTTAAATGTGTGCAACTTCTATTGCATTGATGAAATATAATTGGGGGTGTTTATTTTGGGAATAAAATATAAATTAGGGAACGTTTATGTTAAGGATCGGAAAAGAAATAGGATTATTCTGTTTTTTGTCATTTGTTTAAGTAGTTTCTCTTATTTTCAAGAAAAAAAAAGAATAAAATAATTTCAAATCTTTATAACTTGATTTCTCACCTCGCAATAGCTAGAAAATGAGATTCCATTTCGTCAACACACTTTGATCGCTAACGCAGTGGCCATCGACTTGTGACAGGGGATTGACCGTCCGACAGTTGTTGATCGTTGACTATAGACAGTTGATCGGTAATTCATTTCATTTACCCTTTGCACAAACAAATAGTTATAAGACATAATTTAAAATATTTTCTATTCATTTTCTTCACTTTGCAAATTCCATTTTGTTTCATCTGTCTAAAACAAACACCCTTTAAAATATGAGGGTTCATACACAAAGTTGAGATTCCAATCGAGCTCTAAGAAAATGACCATTTTTCTCTTCGTTTAAAAAAAAAACCAAAATTACAATATACTAAACGGGTAAACCAAACCGGGCTGGATCGGTTGGTTCACACGCCAACACCCAGTCACACTTGCGCACACTCGCCCCCGCGCCTGACATCGTCGCACCCACATGCATGCATGCCACACAATTACACGTATGTGCCCTTTCCTCGTGCCCGGTGTGCGCGTGCGCACCCACGTGCCCGCTACGCATGCCCGCGCCTTGCGCGCCCCTGCCGTGCAACTGCCCGTATGTGCCTGTCTTCCAGTATTTCTGAAAGTTTTATCCTTATTTTGTTTCATTTTTTACTCAATTTCGACCTAAAGCTAACTAAAAAAACTATATATGTTAGAAAAATATATGTGGGTTTGTATTTTTTAAACCGTCAAAAATACTCTCACCGGGCCCATCCGTTTTCTAGTATTTATGGAAGTTTATCCTTATTTTGTTCTTTTTTTTACTCTATTCGGCCTAAAATGAACGGGTCTAAATAAGACCAAAACATAAACTAAAAACCTTCACAAGGCTCATTGACTAGTCACACCAAGTGGCTGCAAAACAAATTTAAGACATATCAACAATATTTTTAAACTGTCAAAATCAAAAATATCTCTGATTCTGTCCCCCTTCAATCGTCAGCATGATTTTCAGTTAGATTTTTTATTTGATTTTTTATCCGGTTTGCCACTTGATATCGCTTCTTGAGAGAGGTAGAGAAATAAGACGGTGTGTTGAATGAGATCTCGTATGTTTGAATTTGTAATCAAGGGCAAAGAGTAAAATATTTCAATTTTTTGTTATTTAATTAATCATTTTACTATAATTTGAGAATTATTTTTCATTTTATTATAATTTCATGAAAATTATATAATTAACCCATCACTTTATTAATTGTTTTCATTCACCGGTAAATGTTACTTATTAATCGGCAACTATAAACCGATTAATAATTTATCATTTATGTTAGGGAATTAGACGCGGGCATCAGCTACGTGGGTGGGCGATGGATATTCTAGTCTTTTTAATATTAGGGATAATTGTAATTTTCTTTTTTCTTCTATTTTTTGTTCTTTCAAATCAGAATAGAAAACTCATACTCCACTGTTCTACGACATCCCCTTACTACCCTAAGCACTCACCCTCATCGTTTCTTCCCCAATAACCTTCACCATTTTTCCTCTATTCTATAATCTACATTGTCGTTTTGCTCTTGCCGAAGTGGTGATGTTGAACTATCACGAGTTTGCGAGGTCGTTGAGGGACAAGTTGATATCCATGGTGTCATAGAATGTTGGGACAATGTTTTACTTATGAAATGTGATTGTTGGTGAAGTGAGATGAGTGACAAAGTGGTTACAATGACGAAGGAGGGGGTATAGTGATAGAAGGATAAAGGTGGGTAATTTGTACAGGATGTTTGTTGTTTTAGGGTTTTGAGTGTTGTTTAATTTGTGAGTTATACCAGGTACTATAGTGATGGAAGTATGAAGGTGGAGTGAGATGAGTGACAAATTGGTTTTCAGTCTGGTGTGTATTTGAATTTCTGAACAAACTTTCAGTCTTATTTGTAGTTACGAACATGACTTTCAGTCATGCATCAAATACATAATTAGTAGCTTCAATAAAGTGTACTTTGCCTATTATGGTAATGAATCATCTACTTTTTTTTGAAATTACAATGTAGAAAGTTTCGTAGAACTAAGTAAGTGTCGAGGTCTTCTTTATCTTTCTGGAAATTGAGTTATCTGTACTCTCCCTCCTTTGAGAGGAAAATGCACCACCAGTGAAGTAATTCTTTGAAAATCCCCCGCACTATTTCTCCCGATTTGATATAGTCTAAATCAAGCCATAAAATTATTTCACATTAATAAACTTGCATTATCTTAAGATCAAGTGGTTAATAGGACTGACTTGTACATTATAGTAACTATAATTGTCATACTAGAGGACTAATATCAAACAATACTTATAGTAGTGTTTGATTCACACATAGATCACAATGATCACAATCAATAAACATAAGAATCACTTTTATACTTACTAAACAATTTAAATAGTTTTCATTTAGAAACTGATTTTTATTGAATTCATTATTAATGTACAAACAATACTTATAGTAGAAAATGATTCATTTATATATTGTAGTTTCACAATAGATGAACTAAGAATTACTTTTAGTTGACTCATTGTATGAGTAATTTTGTTGCCAAATGTAACAACATTTTATTCATTATGGAAACACCAAAGACTCACAAATAAGAACAATAAGATTCGGTTTTATTGTGGTTGAAATTGAAAGTTCCTTTTGATTCAAAATATTAATTTTAGTTAATTCACTGTATGAATATGTGAAAACTTTACATTATAAAATAATTCACTTTTAAAATACTAAATTACCATAATTGTTAATACAATGATTCACTTTGATTCAACTATTGTTAAAACTATCAATTCGATTACATGGGCACGCTGCTCAAAAGTATTGCAGGACCCCTCTTGTAGCAGTGCTTATGTGATAAATTAGTGAAAGTATTTTTCTTAAACTTTAAATAGCTATAACTTTTAAAATATAGTCCAAAAATAAAAAAAATCACCACTAGTTCATCTAGATTCGAGTTCTTCAAAACAGGACCAATCATTGATATGTTTTGACAACTTTTTAAAATTTGTTTTTATATGTTTACGATGAAACACTAAGGCTGCGTTCGTTTGCAAATTTGATGGTAGAAATGTGGTAGTTTTGGTCTGGTTGTTTTGGTTGGCTGTTTTGTGGTAGTTTTGCTGGTTGTTTTATGTTGGTTGTTTTGTGGTTGTTTTGAAAAAAGTGTTAGGCAGGCGGCGGTTTCGTCTGACTGTTTTGAATAAGTAGTTATGTTAGTTATGTGCAGTGCGTTTACCGTTTTCGGTGTTACCACTAAATTTTTTTAAGTAGTGTTAAAAACAATTTTTAAAAAAGAGATGTAAAATATATGTAGAAATCAATTATAGCCGTTAATTATTATTATTCTTTATTCATATTTTATTGACAATTAATTTATAATATGTATACATATTAATTTATGAATAAATTTTAACATATATTTGTAAAGAAGAAACAAACCATGCTATTCACAGTAAAATATTTTATATTATATTTAAAAACATTTTTTGTTATTGAAGTTAAAATATATGAACATATTCAATTATAGCCGTTAATTATTATTATTCTTTATTAATTTTTATTGACGATTAATTTATAATGCGTATACATATTAATTTATGAATAAAATTTCACACATATTTGTAAAGAAGAAACAAACCATGCTATTCACAGTAACATATTTTATATTACATTTAAAAATAATTTTTTGTTATTGAAGTTAAAATATATGAACATATTCAATTATAGCCGTTAATTATTATTATCTTTATTCATTTTATTGAAAATTAATTTATAATATGTATACATATTAATTTATGAATAAAATTTTTAACATATATTTGTAAAGAAGAAACAAACCATGCTATTCACAACAACATATTTTATATTACATTTAAAAACAATTTTTTGTTATTGAAGTTAAAATATATGAACATATTCAATTATAGCCTTAATTATTATTATTCTTTATTAATTTTTTATTGACGAATAATTTATAATATGTATACATATTAATTTATGAATAAAATTTTAACATATATTGTAAAAGAAGAAACAAACCATACTATTCACAGTAACATATTTTATATTACATTTAAAAACAATTTTTGTTATTGAAGTTAAAATATATGACATATTCAATTATAGCCGTTATTATTATTATTATTTCTTTATTATTTTTTATTGACGATTAATTTATAATGCGTATACATATTAATTTATGAATAAAAATTTTAACATATATTTGTAAAGAAGAAACAAACTACATGCTATTCACAGCAACATTTTATATACATTTAAAAACAATTTATTGTTAATGAAGTTAAAATATATGTAAAAATTCAATTATAGCCGTTAATTATTATTATCTTTACTAATATTCATAAGTTCAATGAAAAAGCAATTCATTCTAGTAATACAACAATTGAGTCTAAGCAAATATTATTAATGAAATTCAAAAACATAAACTCAAACTTAAACAGTAGTTGTTACCGTCGTAGTGTTCTTCTTACCCAAACGTCGATTAATTTAATACAATAAAAGTTCATACGACATAAAATATTGTTTTTGAGAATTCAACGCCTAACATTAGCAGTTATAGCATCAGCGATCTGGTTACGCATATTAGTCATCTCAAAGGATCAGGCAGTTTGTTCAACATCACATAGTTATGCAAATGCGAAACACGCACTTATAATCCGACTCTGGTCATTGACATCATAAGGTGGAACGTTGGCCAGTATCTTCCATTTTTTCTTCAGCACTCAATAACATATCTCTCAATGACACTCTTAGTGATGAATGCGATCTATTAAAGTACTCCTTTACGGTCGTTGGTGGAGCTCCTCTAAATGGGGTGGTATGAGTAGGTTATTGAAGTATGGGGCCATTACACCATTACGATTTGCGTATCCTTATCACCTAAGTAGTTTTCCTGCAAAATACCTTTTTTTGGTTACCCAATATTAACCACAACCATATTATTCATAGTATGGTAAATCACGATTATCATACCTGGTGGTGGTTCAGGGAAGCACATGCTGAGGTCAGATCGTGCTTCGTGAAGGACACGAGCATCATGCATTGATCCCTCACATCCTGTAAGCACAAACGTAAATAACATGTTGAAGTCACACACCCCGAGCACGTTCATCGTTGGTGGCCGCTCCTACCACGGTTTCCAATTGCAGCGGTCAGGTATGATGACGCTAATGTGGGTATCATCCAAACACTCCAATGGCATCCTACCAATTATTTGAGGAAAATATAACACATAATTAACAATTTGAATGAAAGACGCGTAGTCTCATGAGGTGATTAATCCGATACCTTAAAGTACGGGTCGTAACGAGGGTCCCCAGCAAGCTTTGGATGAATTGTAGCCCATTCGTCAGTATAGGCATTCACGTAGTCGTGTCCGAATGCCCACATCAAACCCAATACCCTCTTGAAGTGGTGGCTAACAGTCTCTGGACTCAGGCTGAATCTCTCACAAGCGTCTCGGTTCGATGCTTTGTGTGATAGTATGTACAAAAAAGTGCGCTATGTCAACTTGAATGCTGACGTGTTGTGTGCGCTTCAGCCCATACTTTACTTCCATTATCTCCATAAACGGAGGAACAAATCCTTATCCATCCTTAAGGCTGTGAATTCTTTTGGGTTGCTCCTAAGTAGAGCATTAACCCACATTTCCCGGGTGAATTCATTGTCATGCATGGGAATAGGTAGGGGAATATTGTGTCGGTGTGTGATGCAAGTATTAAGGGGGTTCATCAATCAGGTTAACTGCCTCTTGGTGAATACCTCTCATCGCGGTTACAAATTGCAAAAAAAATGCTTGTGGATCGTTCAATATACGTGTAACGAAATCTTGGTCAGCCATGATATCTGTTAAAAGAATTTCGATAATTTTACTATGACAAGGAAAACAATAATAATGCATAACAAATTCATTAAGGAATGTAAAACAATCAACATACAACAGGTATGCGCATAAAAACTACACACACATGTAGTTATATAATACAAGTTCCCAAAATGATGCGCATTGTGGAAAAAAATACTAGTACAACTACAAGCAAATCTAGTTAGGAAAAACAAAGTCCAACATCCACACGAGACTACAATTAGTACAAGCCGATACAGTTCTACAAATAAACAAAGTACATCCCTCGAAGATAAGAGTAACAAACAAACTAAGACCTAGAAGAGCGTGGAATCCGCACAAGGGAGTTGATGTATGCTAGGGCAGATTTTTCCTCCCTGTTCCATCATGCCCTTGAACATTTCCTACGGCTCAGAACCTCAGGGCCACTGCGGCATCTGCAAGCAACTCCTCATCATCCCTCACCTTGGTATACTGTGCAGAACTCTAGCGGCTTCATTTTCGTCCACTGATCGTCTTGAATACTGATAGCTTGCTGTGAAAAGCCTCCAACAACTGATTGATCTGTTAAGCGCAGAAGCGTAGCAGTACCGCGCTCTGCAATCATGTCCAACTACATCGCATGGGGTCCTTCTTCTAACCCTCTTCTGCTTCTTACATCCGAAAGAATCGTCAGACTCAGAGGACCTTTTCCTAGAAGAGACGACGCAGCTGGCCCAGTAGGGTTTAGAGTAGGTGTCGGAGTCTCTGTGACATTGTAAGCTGGCATGGGGACGAAATCATCGTCCAAGTTGATCGCCCCCATGTTGTTGATGAAGGACTCGCTCCGTCGGTGTAGTCGTGGTGAACATAGGCCGATAACCATCGAGTTCTCTTCAGTATCGCCGACGTCTGACGTCGGGATAGGAGTGCCCATGCTGAACTTTTTCTTTCCCTTCGCGTCACAGTCACCGAATATAGCAGGAGGTAGTCCTCTTCTTCAGGGCTGAAGCCCCTAGTCATGAAGCGCAAGAACGAGCTATCCTCCTACGGAATATAAAAAACAATTAGTCATGTTCAAATGAAAAAAAAACAATTAGAATGTTAAACTAAGGAATGTGTGTACCGCTATTTAGCGTCCCACCACTCATCAGGAGCGTCAATGGTACGCTTGCTAGCAGACCACCCAATGCCCATAGTGCCTGAACCCTTCAGCCTTTTCCAATCCACCCACTGATGTCTAATTCCTTCCCTTTTGGACTTGAAATTGGCGTAAGTGTATTCCTTCTTGAAGATGGCATTGAATTCCTTCAAAACATTTGACCATTTAACGGTTCTGCTTACTACCTCTCCATTTCGTCCAAGAGAGTGCACATAGTGTCGACCCATTAGTGTAATCAGGCAACTTGTTTGTTGATCGTCCCACGTGACATTGGTACGACTACTTTCACCACCATCTATTTCCTTTCCCTTCTTTCCCTTAGATGTTTTTTTGCGTTGTTCAGTGACCATCTATAAGTAGATAAAATTGGAATTCAATTTAGTATCAACTACCAATGTGTGGTCAATTGTTATTGGACAATTTTAATACTTATATATGCATGAACTATGCTTTTAGAAATTTATTTTGAATTTCAAAACACAATTGTAATTAATACAACGTTATAACAACGAATATACATTTACTTAGTTTGAAAATGTACAACAATTCAATAAAGTTGTGCTACTAATATTCGCTAACATCCTAATTGATAGCCATCTGCCGCCGCCCATCATTGTTGCGTCTTCTCTGCAGATTGGTGGAGTACTCTCGATGCCATTTGGTTGCTTCATCACGTCACCGACCATCAACTAATCACGAATGATGTTGTTCTACCAATTAAGCTCAGAGTTATTTTGTCCTCGTCATCGCTTCATTTTATTGTTCGGGACTATTCAGCTCAGAGTTTGTTTGCCCTCATCATCGCTGAGCAGACAAGTGTAGATATTCAACACCCAATTGCCAACTAAAGGAACAACTGTACTTATAACTACCGCGTCTACCACAATAGAACGACCCATAATTTAGTATCTATTCGAATCAAATTTTTCGGAATCGGGCCAAGGTGTTTCGGGTACATCCTAATGTGGGGCGGCCGTTATAAGCATGAGTTCTTAGGACAAATGACGGGTGTCGTACACTTGTCCGCAATTTTGTGGGCAATTTTATTAATGTCAACATTATTTTCAGTTCCTGGATCACCACCATCTAATTAGAACGAAGCTAACCAAATAGGAACAACAATTGATTTTCCAAACAGATGCGGTAATTAAACCAGTGAATACCACCAGATAAGCAAGGAATGCCACAACAAATTCTCCAACCGATTTCAACCCAAATAACCACAATTCCAGAAACAATTCAGAAGAAATGCTCCAACAGATTTCATCCGAAATAACCAGATAAGCAAGGAATGCCACAACAAATTCTCCAACCGATTTCAACCCAAATAACCACAATTCCAGAAACAATTCAAGAAGAAATGCTCCAACAGATTTCAACCGAAATAACCACAAATTCCACCAACATTCCAGAAGAAATGCTCCAACCGATTTCAACCCTAATAACCACAAATTCCAGAAACATTCCAGAAGTAACGCTCCAATCGATTTCAAACCAAATAACCACAATTCCAGAAACATTCCACAGGCCAGATTCGAATCCGCAGCAGAGCATGGATGTTCAAACACATGCATAAAGATTAAATGCCGTAAATGGTGAGGCGTGTACCTTGGAGAAGTAGATGGTACGACCGAAGCGAGAGAAGGAGTAAAGGGGGCGGCGCATGAACCAACCAGATAACTAAACAAACCAAGCGAGTGAAGTAGATCAGAAAACAAAAAACACCCGAAGCAGCACACAAATGCAAACCGGGTGTTAGGGTCTCAACCCGTTTTTTTTTCTTTCTTCTCAAATCAGGAGCAAATCGGAAGCAGGGCAACTTACCAAGCTCGAAAGGTCGGACCAAAATAGAAAGCGACGAAGATGTCGAAGAAGATTCAGGGAGAAAGTGCTCAGAGAAGAACCGGTGAAGCCATTGAACCACCGGTGAGTGTTGGAGGTAGAAGATAAATGGGAAGGGGAAGAAACGAAGTGCACAACGCTTCACTTACCTGTGTGCGGTGAACCGGCGATCCGTGATCAAACACCCAAAAACGGAAGTAGCACAAGAAAAGAAAGGAGAAGGGAGGTAGAAGACGACACGCCGGGTAGCTACGGGCTTTAGTGAGACATTTGCAAATCGACAAGCAAGGTCGACAAGGGAGAACAGAGAACAACGGAGGTAGAAGATGAGCGGCACGAACGACTTTCAGCATCCAATTATCCGCATCTCCAACAAAACCTAGAAACTGCGTCAACCGAACAGTCAAAGGGTAGTATTGGCATCTTTGCCAAAACTTCCAAATACACAAATGCCACAAAACAGACATAAATAGACCACAACCGAACGAAGCCTAAAATCATGATATGATTCATTAAAATTGGTATTATGAGTTATTAACTAACATATGGTGAATCAGATATTTTTCTTGACTTGCAAACTTTAGAATTGATAATAGGTCATTTTTTATGGTGTATTATTATTGTTTTATGGTGTATTATTATTTTATGATGTACTTAAATCTTATATGGTGAATCATATAAGTTCGTAATGTAGCCGAACTGAAAATGGATTATTATTGATTTGTGGTATTATTGTTTGAAATTTTTTATTTTTATAGATTTACAAAGTGATACACTTAAATGATTATACGATTCATTGAAATTGGTATTATGATTCATTAGCTAACAAGTGGTGAATCGGTTATTTTTCTGACATGCAAACTTTGGAACTAATAATAAATAGTTATTTTTTGCGGTGTATGATTACTGTTTTGGTGTATTATTATTGTATGATGTATTTTAATTCTTATTTGGTGAATCATATATTTTCCAAACATATCAATTTCGGAACAAATAATGGATTTTTATTGTTTTGTGGTGTATTATTATTTTTGTAAGGTGTATTTTAAACTTTATATGGTCATAAGTCTTGCATATATATACTTATATAAACATGTAATTAATATAAATTTTTTAAATTTTCAAAACATATTCATTATCTCTTGTTGAAAAGCTTGAATTTAAATGAATAATGGTATAAATTTTTTAAATTTTGATATTTTAAAACTTACATTTAAAGTTTTACATCAAAAAGTGACAACTAAATGTACAATCAACCACCACAAGAAATGGGACATAAGTAGCCACATGTGTGGCCGCTGAAAATAAAGGCACATCATGCCCGCATAATCTCCGCTATGTACATTATTTAGCAGAATTTGATTCACTATTACAACAAAACTGATTTACAATAGATAATTTAGAATATGAGCTATCTAACAATTCTTATACTAGTAATTAGTTTGGTTTGATAGCTACCATGTTTCATTTTGCTTAAAATCTTAAACGGGATTTTTTAATCTTAAACTAAGTTCATTGTAGACTATAGTTCTCTTTGATAACTATTATGATTCATTTATGTTAAACAGATGATTCACTTAAAACTATGACACCACAATATGTAATAACTTTATAACCTGAAACAAAATTTTATGGCAGATAATAGTTCAATTTGATAACTATATTGATTCATTTTCTGAAAACGGAAGGGTCACTTTGAGATATCATATCACAATATATAATAAACATTATAACCTGGATCTAGAGTGTTAGTATTTGTTTTCTTACCTCGATCACACTTCCGTCTCACAATACTTGAGAATGTACTGAAGATTGATGTTGAACACTTCTCTTCGATTATCAAGTGACCAATATGTTTTTTTTGACATTTTCCATGATATTTCTTACACAGAGTTTATGGTTTGATTCTAAAAATATCTCGGTAAATGCATAATCCATGGTAGAACACTGATTTGTCATGATTGTTTATGGTTGAGTCAAATCCATAGACTTCAGAAATGTACCAAACAACCATGATTATTCAACTGCCTCCTTAAATAGACGATTCACTTTAAACTATGACATCACAATATAAACAACTTTATAATCTGAAACAAATTTCATAACAGAATATGTTGATTCATTATCAGTAAACAAAAGATTCACTTTGAAAGTTATCATTGCCCTGCATCCTGTTCTGGTATCAGTTCTTGAGAACAATCTATTATCTGCTTTGCTTAGGTCCTTCATCCGAGCTTGACAACAAACATATGTTCTTATACTAATAGTACCACCATCTACTTTTTTTTTTTTTCCTTACAGTGTGTACCAAAACCTTTCTTGTGTGCATATCTATTGTACTGTTGATAAGCTTCATCTTCACTTGACTCTGAAGTATATGCTTCTATGAATTGATAAACTTGTGATGCAGTATATTCATAAACACCTGAAATTTATGTCATAGTAAAATACGTATCATATATAACAGAAGTGAATCTAACATTGTTATTATGTGAATTTGTATCTGGTAACTCAATCCAATCAGTATATTAGTGTTTGATAACCTATATGAATCATAAGCATTGCCAAAGTCTCTTCGTCTTTGTTCATAACATGTACGATGCATACTAAAATTATATGAATTGTTATCACACAAAACCATTAACTCTGGTTCACTCTTGAATTCATGGATTTTTTTTGCCACATTCAACTAACAAATATGTACTAAGATTGAACAGAGCAATACCATCACATTCATTTATGATAAGAGATAGTTGATTTAAGTTCAAGAGTGAAAGTGTTGCGCAAAAACTTACGGATAATCTCGTCCTTAAACTTGTGTTTCATACGGAAACTCTATTACGGTGATCATTTCCTTTGTGCTATTACTGATTATGAAGGAGGATTACAGAGAATAGCGCATTGTCTCATACAGTAAAGGAGAATTATGAAGCAACCTATATGATCATCTCCTTTGAAGATAGTCTTGGTGATCGTCTCGGTGATTGTCTCTTTCGAGCGAGATTTTACATCACGTTACAGAGAGTCGAGATGGGGATCTCCATTGTCTTTGCGGTGATTGGCGGTCGTTTATCTTCTGTTTTCAAAATGTTCTGTTTTCAAAATCTTCTTTCTATTACGCGAAAGGTGACACGAATATATTTCTTCCTACATCAATTGCACCAGTAACATACGATCAATTTGGTGCTTACCTCAAGTTCTCTGTTCCGGTTATGATCTGTTCTGCGTACAAATTAACTTAAAAAATATTCAAAACAATTCTTTTAATTTTCCTGTTCTGATTCCAACTTTGTCCGCTGCCAAACAAAAGAGGGACTCCCGACATATTTATTACAGTATTCTTCTATTTGGTAAAATCATATTATGGAATCGATTGAACTAAGGATGTTTGTTCAAATCGTTAACGGGAATAAAATCAGATTTGATTTTTCGGGTTATTTGTTTGAGTCGGGGATGAAATAAATAATTGATTAATGACTATTGGTCAATATTAACAATTATCTGTTATCAGTCAATGATTATTAATTGGTGGTTAACATTCACAGTTTACCGATCAATCGGTATAAATTATTGGTCAATGGTCATATGTTGTCGGTCAAAGTGTATTGGGGAAGAAATTTTGTTCCCTATCAAGATAGAGGATTTTCGTTAATTTGATCACCTTTTCATTTCCTGATAATAGAAAAAACTTGACAAAACAAACAACATTAAAAAGAATTATTTTGATTCCTTTTCCCCATTACCTAAAACAAACAAAATAAAGGTATACACTAACTCTGAGTTGGCATGTATATTTGACGGATACTGTTCGACCTGATCCCAATTAGGATTAGCACAAAGGTTACGGATAGAAGCGACACTGCGCATGCTAGCTATTTTATTGTTAATGATGCTTTGCCTACGTACCATGGGGGTAAATTTGTTTTTGGCTTTTTCAGAAGAAAAGAAACCTACTTCTATATATTTGTTACTTCATCGTAATATTTATATAAATTCATATTTTATATAATGAAGGTATATTTTTCTTATATATTATAAATTTTATTTTATTTACGTTTCTATATAACTATATTATGAAATACAAAAAATGTACTACAATATGATTTATAATAATTAAAAGCAAAACTTTCCTCCAAAAAATAAAAAATTACAGTGAGCTCAAATAATCCAATCAACATAGAAAGTACAATCACATTAGAAAAAAAAAACACTACAATTAAAATATACAATCATCCACGAAATGTACATTTGGATTTTGGAGCAATGTTAGTTGGGAACATAAGTAAGGGAGAAATTGTATTCCTCCGTCTCGAATTTTAACTTGTATAAGGATTAAAAATTATGTTTAAATTATAAGTCATTTTGAAGAATGAATTTAATTTTATGTTAGGTTAGTCACTTAAAAGATAATTCACCTTCTTAGACAACTTATGAAAAATTATAATATCATAGTAGTATTCATTCATACTAAACTGAACTCAATTCTTAATTATGCTTTAATATTAGTATCGTTAAATACCAGTAAAAATTTGACCTTTATACATAATATATACCTAACACTTTAGCCGTTCCTTTCTGCAAATTTTCAAAGGAGCATTTTTTTTATCCTTTAGATTTTTTCTTACGAAAAATCTTTCTTACTTTTAATAACGAAAGAGGAACATACATTGAACTTGACTGGACAGCTTCGGCCTAAATCACAACTCACAAGAAGTTAGGCATCACATTCCATAAAGCTGGATCCGGCCTTCGTGTCAGATGCTTAAACAATCTTTAAGTGCTGGTTTTAATTATTAATCCACATCACCACTTAATTACAAAATAAAGACAGTCATAATAAAGACACGTGAACAAATTATATTCTTAATTACAGCACCAATTATTTGCCTATATTTTTTTTTGACTGGTAACAGCAGTGAGTGAGTTTCGAACCCAAGACCTTTGGTTGAAGGGTATCTCTCCACTCCTTCCACTATTGACCAAGCCGCCGGGGCTTGGTAATTATTTGCCTATATAATAAGATGAGTTTCATGTCTGATGATATCCACACAACTCATCCAGAGCACTTTCAAGCTAGTTGATCACCTTAGCTAGCTTCCCAATTAAAAGGCAGAAATGAAGGTTTCTTTTGGTACCGTCTTCTTCATGCTTCTCTTGGTTTCCTGCTCAGGTACTTAACCTTTAATTCTCTAGCTAATATGCTGCTATGCTCTCGATTTATATTGGAGAATCTCCATTTTCTTTTACTGGTAACTGTAAAGCGGATTTTTTATGGGATCAGGCGATATGCAGCCTGATGGAGCTGGGATTTGTTCTCTAGGTACCATTTCGATGGATTGGTGCGCCATTCCTCCATGTATTCAAGAGTGCCGCAGAAGGCATGGACGTTCAACTGGCAAGTGCATTGGAGTTGACATTTGTTGCTGTGTGCATTAACAGGATGAGATAATTGACTAAACAAATTTGTACATTTCCACAATATGAAGCTTACTGGAGTGTTTAATTATAGTTTTATGAGGAACCTATTAAATCAGCAAGGTAACCACGTGTATTCTGCAAAATAGTACTACTATGATAAGCATAAATGCGGTGTATGATTATTGTTGACAGTCGCCGTTTTTGCTTTCGCTTGCATCAACTATGTCTATGATGTCGGACCATCAATATTATAGTAGTTTCTTAATATATTGCAACTAATTTTATTTGGTTGTGTTAGAAATATATAGATTATGGTACCTACCTCTTGAGCGCAGCGGAATTATATAGATCATTCTTTTTGTTCGTTGTCAACCGGATCGTCTTCCTTTGACAGCAACTGTTGAATCATTCGCGTCTACCAGGTGGAGGAGACCACAGCAGCACTCCCCACGCTATCCACGACCTAAGAACCCTAACACGGCTCTCTCTAACTGTGTATTATGTGGGAGATAGAGATTCTGGATATTGTGTATGCACGCCCTCCTGGAAACTAATTCCATATCTCTATATATAATAATATCAAAAGGAGATAAGAATAATAAATATTCTTATCAATATTATTTGACATTGGTTGTAACTAATATTTAACAAATAAATATTATCTTTTATTTATTACTTAAATAAATATAACCAACAGGTTGAAGGGTTTTGACACTATTCATATGGATTGTGATTTTAGTGTGTAAATCATTTTATTTTATTTTTCCCTTAAGTTGTTTGTTTTTTATTCTGTCCACGATATATGTACACTGTATATTTCTCTTCCCCACTTAGCACTGTTTCTATTCCCCAAAGTTTGATTTATTATTCACTTCTTCTTTTTATCTCTGAAAACAACATAGATGACATGATTAATTATTTAATTTGCTACCTGTTAAACTAATTTGATCTTCTTATTTATCAATAAAAGGATGGTGCACAACTTTCATCAAGAATAAGATGTTTTTTACTATTCATAATATTGTCATTTGGAATGTATTTGTAGATATTGCAATACTAGTACTTATTGTCAATATTTTGTTTTGCTTAATCAACATGATGGTAACTTTAGTATTGTTGTAAATGAGAGAATAGAGCTTACGGAGAGACACAGGATAAAGAGGCAGCTGATCTTCTTATTTCAATATGAGTATACAAGGCCTCTATTATAGAGGGTTAGATACAAGGGGAAATCCTAATTACATAAAGATGTGGAGTCCACTATACATATATCTATTATAACACTCCCCCTTGGACGAAACATCTGTTATATGCTGCCTCGTTAAAAACCTCGCCTGGAAAAACCCTGTGGGATAAAAACCTCGGGCAAAGGAAAAGAGTACAGTCTTATAATAACGTTACATAGCTATAATAATCAGTCATAATATTTCACTTGGCATTCATATAAAATGAATCCATTAGATGATTTCATCGATTGCCTCGTTAAAACCTTACCTGGAAAAAACCCAATGGGAAAAACACCATGGTGAAGGAAAAAGAGTACAATCATCATTGCTCCCCCTGATGAAAACATCACTTTATTGCTTTGATTGTATGCATCCCCAATCTTTAATTGGTCCTGCACCTAGTTACTTGGGAAGCACTTGGTCGAATACATCCATCACTTTTGAACTTTAGCATATGCTCTATATTAATATCAACGACTCTTTTATAAGTAGAAACTTTTGGTGGTATGCATTTTCTAATCAGTATAGATGTAATCATCTATATCATCTGGGTATTAAGCCATAGATTCAATTAAACACACCCTCCATTAATCTCATGGGTGGTAGGGTTATTCATATGTGTTTATTTATAGATACCATAACCCATTGATCATTCTGCTGCAATAGCATTCAAATTGGTACTTCATGATCATTGACTCAAAGACCACTAGGAGACTCGTAAGGAGTTCTAATTATACTCTTACACTGCTACTATAGCAACACAAATTATCCAATAAAATTGGACTCACCTCAGAGATACCTTTCCAATTTTTCACCAAGGTAGTAATGCCACAATCACCTTTATCGTTGAGGTTCATGATAAGATTTATTAACATGGTCACAGGGGCATTCCCTTTCAGAATTCACTAAACTCCTCCAGGAGTTAATCTCTTTCGAATCTTATATAAACACACTATCAAAGTGATCTACCTCACCGACGGAAGGATCCACAAATCCAATTTCTCAATCTATGCGATTAGTGAGTTTGCAGTGGCCGTCGAACAGGAAAACGAGTATATTTTTTTTTTGTAAACTTGGAAAAGCATAAACACTTCCGACCGCCATCCATGTAAAAACGAACTTATCAGCGAATTGATTTCTCAGTTTTGCATCGGCTGGGAATGGGTTCTGTTTGATTTGGTATGAATTTAGGAGGAAGTAGAGGAAAATAAAAATCTAATTACTGATCCATATGGAATCTTCCACGGTTGATCTGGCTCGTATCGATCGAGATGAATGAATTTATTTTCTGCAAACTATTCACCGTAAAAGGAAGAAATGAGTGAATGTATTTGAGTGTGAATGTTTCTTTATGTTCTAGTCGCCGCCGGCAAATCTAGATTCGACTAGACGAATGAATTAGTGCTGCGATACACCATTCAGTGAACAAAAGAAAGAGAGTAGGAAGGTTGGATTTTAGGGTTTTTTCCTTAGGGTAGAGACTCGTGCTGATAACGTGTTGTAACGTGTAACACTTCAAATTTGATATTGGACCAAAATATAACACTTTAGCATCATCCATGTAAAGTTTCATCAATTTTGGACAACATTTAAGCATGTTTAAAGTTAAATTACTAAAATCACAGGGGTATATTGTGAATTACGAAAGAAAACAGGGGTATCTCGTGAATTTTCCTATACATTAACTAAACCTTTAACCTAAAAATACGATACTCACTATACATAGTACAAGAAATTATATCTTGATCTACCCAGACGTTCATCGACGAAAGGGAATCGATATCCATTTTTTTAAAAAAGGTATTCAGCAACAGATGGCTTAAGGCATCTTAGGCTGGGGTTTTAAACCATATCTAAAGAGTGAACTAATTAATAACAAGTTTCTGATCATGATGGTGGTGGAAAACTTTTATTTTGAGTAGAGCATGTTGTAAATTACTCCCTCCGTCCTGAATTGACCGTCCTGTTTGCTTTATGGCACGTTTTTCCACTTCAATATTAAGTATATAAGATAAAATAATTTTATAAAATTAAATTTTGTAACATATAGTTTATCATGTAAAGAATCATATGCAAAATTTAAATTTTCAAAATTAATTTATTTTATATGTTAAAAATTGAAGTCAAACGACATGTCCAAATAGTAAACGAGACGGTCAATTCAGGACGGAGAGAGTAATCACTACCACTAAAGTCTATTTTTCTTTGTAGTTTTGAGTTTTTATAGTCGATTGTAAATTTAACTTCCACCTCTAAAGAGTACGTTCCTTTTGGGTTCGTAGAGGTTGTTAAATATTAGCCCATCTTTTACGTTCTTTATTGTCGTCTTTTCTTACAATTTGCTCACAATAACCTGTCTTTTTTTTAAAAAAAATTGCAACTAACAGAATTGACACTTGCACATTGGCATCTTCATCACGCGTGAAACAAAAGCTACTCCAACAATTCGATAAGCGCTAATATGTGCACAATATATGACACACCTTCATTCATTAGAGATTAACTTCTCAAGAGCTACTCCATCTAACTATTAGAAAAAGGATATACTTGGCCAATATCCATCGGAACAACATCCAAGTAGTATAACCAAGTGAAACAAAAGTCATGGATTTCATAAATTCACTGTTCCAACAATTTAGAAAAAACGCTTACCTATTCCAATATCAAAATAAATTCATGTACACATGTTCAGTCAATTCCTATAGCATCATTTAATGTGTGCCTTTGTTGTGTTACAAAATGTTAATGCTGCAACTAGAGTAATACAAGGCCTCGATGGTTGGAATATTAATGGTGTCAGACTAAGGACACGAACGGAATACTAGGGGAACCGAGATCTGAAAGAAAGATATGCGCAAAGCCAAGAGAGGAGAGGAAAATATATATTAGACCAAGTTGGGGCTAACACCAAATCAGGTAAGAATATGGGGAATGCCCTTTCAAGACTATCTATAAGAGTCAGACCTGATGAGGAAATGAGAGAATGCTTAAGAAAATGTGTGATCACAATTCTATACAATGACAAGAGTGCGAAAGGGGCCTGTGAGATGCTACAGCAATGGTAGCCAAACCTAGCCGAAATCTTGGCACTAACTCGACGAAAAATGCTAATGGTGTTTAATAATGAAGCAAAAGCAATACAAGTCCAGGAGAACAATAAAAACGATAACCATGGGTTAAGATTTCAAAGATGGGCAATCTCGGACCAGGTGGAGACTAGGAGGACATGGATTCTCATCAGATGAGTGCCATTACATGCTTGGAATAAAGCCAATGTAACAAAAATCACTGAACTACTTGGAGAGGTTATCAGAGTAGAAGATGATGATGCAGAAGTAGTGGAATATACAGAAATCAAGATCCAAAAAGAAACTTCCACATTGCAATTCATTTATCAGTAAGATGATGGGGACTATTCCTGTCCCACCATTTTCAAACCTGTGCGAGGTGGGATAGTAACTACATGTATGAAGGAGTTGTTCCTAGGGCATGAAGTTGGGTCTGAGCCTAGTTTTAGGGCCCATACTCCTATAGGGCATGGTCTCCTCAGATGTTTGATCCGAACAGTAAGGCTAGTTCCAAGGTTCAATGGCAGGTGAGCCGAAAGCTCAAAAGAAGCTCCATCCGGTCGAAGATCCCAGTAAAGATTAGGGAGGATATCCCCGACCCCATCGTGAAAGAATTAGTAAGTCAATCGATAGTCGCTATCTATAATGAAGGAATCAAATATTCCCCAAGTGCGAACGCTATAGTGAGCGGGTCTGGATATGGGTTGAGGTTTCTTTTTCCCTCTACGGCGAGTGCTGGTTTTCTTTATTTTCTTTGTTTTGTGTGGTTTTCTTTGTTAGTCTACCTTTGGTGAGAGTTTAGTTCTCTCTTTTACCATTTCATGATTTCTGGGTTTTTCTCACATGAGTTAATTGGTTTCTTATGAAGTGGTCACTCATCTCATTTTGACTTAAAGGTGTGGGTTAAGTTACTACGAAGCTAGCCTCTTCAAGTTGGTAAATTTTTCTCATTTGGTCGTTCTTCTTTCTCTTTTTCTCCTTCCTTTTATTCATTTGTTTGTCTTCTACGTTTATTTATTTTGGTTCTCTAGCTTTCTTTATCCTTTTCTATTTGTATCTTTTTTTACTGTTTTTTGACTTTCTGCATGGTGGGTTTTACTTCCCTTAAACTATAAATATTATGGTATTTACTAGGGTGGTAGGTGATAAGTGCGGAATTTATCCATATTTCTATGCTTAATTCGATTAATATACTATTGGATTATGTGATAAAGTCCCTTACTTATATGTTAATTTATGTTATATACAAAGACCTTCCCTTACTTGTAGTTTTATGCTTAAACTGGTTAAAAATACTGCAGAAAAGGACTTAAGAACACACGTCAAGAACTTAACAATCAAGACGAGACCAAACGGAATCAGAAACATCTTTTCTGATGCATTTTAGAGTGTATCCGAACACATATCCAGATCAACCCCTAGACAAACATTCTGCCAATATTTGGGTGTGGTCCAGATATATGTCCATATTTACAAACCCGGACCACACCTGAACGGGATTTACTGCCTAAATAATGTCATGGTCCGGGTTTGTATTATTGAACATTATCCCGGAGCATGAATAAGCCGCGTAAGAAATAATATCATTTGATTGGGCCGCATGACAGTGGACTTCGCACAACATTGTGGGAACCTGACCGTGTGCATGCATAAGGAGAGCCACGTGAAAATAGAATCATTTATTTACATGATTTCATACGAGAGGCATGCACGTCAGAAAGTTTCGGTAATAGAGCAACATTGGACTTTACCTCATTTTTTCACGCATCCATGCAAAGGACAACGCCTATACGTGGGCTTTTCTATCTTGCAACTTACGAATTGGGCTGGAGCTTATGATCAACCAGCCATGCACATGCATGGGCCGTATGGCGACGGCCGGAGGTGAGGAACGAATCTTCATTCTTGAAGACGAAACCCTAGTTGATTTATCATCGTTTTATAACAATTAGATGATGTTTTCTAATCTTTTTAGTATTGTTATTATTTCTTTGTCTCCTATGTTTGAGTAGTTGTTAGAATTATAATTTGATATGGACAACTAGTTATTATTTTGCTTCTGAGCTGTTAAATACAAATTATAGTTCCATTCCTTGTTCTATATTGATTTCTCTTGTGATTAATTATTGCTTAAGTTTTTCTGGTATAAATTGCTTACAAGTGAGAACTGCGGTGTTCATCAGACCATAGGAATATTACCAATGAAACTATAGATGGAAATTCCTCTGGATTAGCTGTCTAGAAACCAGATGAATCTTGAATGTTGCTATTTAATTAGTAAATTCGTAACGAGAAGTTACAATTTAGGAATTGCTAGTAAGAATCTATCTTGCATGATACTGGTTTTAGATTAATTTAGATTTGAGGTTGTAATCTAGAATTAAGAAAACACTCAGAAAGAGAATTAATAAACTAGGAAGAAATAGTAAACCAGTATTCTCCTTTTATAATTGTTAGAAGATCACTTTTATTTGTTTTTAAGACACTGCCTCCTTGTTAGTAGACGTGCTGGTTTGGATAAGTTTGTACGATATATGCTTCAACATTGGTAGATTCTTTTGTGAATAAAGATTATAATGGACTTAGATGATATCTTGTTTTTTTTAAGGACATGCATGTGGGTTTACGCTGAGTAGGTGCTTTTGGGTGAGTATTTGGGTGAAGGGAGTGACAAGATGCCTATTTTGTGGCCTCAGTGTTCGACAACGATATGTAGCTTAGTGGGTGAAGGTCTGAATTGGGTGAATGCTAACCACATGCCATTCAAGCTTGTAAACTAACCATTTTAAGTCATTTGTTCTCTTTTGGGCCTAAAAATGGAATTCCTTGTTGTAGCCAACCACATATATCCTTATAAACCACTCACATTACGACTCATATCCCGATGTGGGATGGGAGTATTACATACTCCTTCACTCAAAGAACACGACATCCTCACACTACAAGAAAAAGGTTTGCTTGCTACCGATAAAATTGGTAGCGATAATAGTGAAATTGGTAGCCAAATAGAACGGGCTACCGCTTTTACTCATTTGCTATCGGAGTTTGGCGGTGGGTAAACCCTTATTGAAATACTACACTATACTCTATAGTATTCCCACTATAGTTTATTATTAGTATTTCTCCCTTACTAAATGTAACCGTCTGTTTAGTGTATGTATGCGCCTCTGTTATGCATATATATATGTACGCTCAGATAGCTAGTTTAGTAAGTAAGTCAGATACTCTGTAATACACAATTAGAGTATACTCTCAAATATATTGTTTTGTTAAAGTTCTCTCTCTCTCTCGACCTTCCATGGTAAAGCGACTCCTCATTTTCTAAATGGTACCAGAGCCACTTTTTGATTCGCTTCGCCTTCAAGCTGTAGATCTTTAGTCTTTCTTGTCTTCTCCAACCATGGGCGAAAACGTGAAGGGAGTCGAAACTGGAGCAGGAGAAACGAAGACCGACTTGAATGATCCGTTCTACCTCCACGCCAGTGACCATCCAGGATTAGTGCTGGGATATGTCTACAATGGCGGAGAAGGGTTTGCGGGCTGGAAACAGAAAATGCTCGTGGCACTCACGGCTAAAAACAAAGTCGGCTTCCTCGATCGGACGATCACCGCTCCTGGCAAAGACGATGCGAACTTCCAATCTTGGCGCCGATGCAATAGCATGATCATATCGTGGTTGACGCAGTGCTTGGAGAAGAGTATATGAGACAGCATAATTTTCTTCCCTTCCGCGGCGGATGCTTGGGAAAATTTGTGCTCAAGATATGAACAATCCAACTCGGCGCAAATATATTCGTTAAAGAAAGATCTCAGCAAAATCGAACAGAATGGGGAAACAGTCGCAGCGTTTTACACTAGGATTAAAAGGATTTGGGATCAATTGGATGCTATGGATGACAAGCCGCAGTGCACATGTGACGCCAAGAAAGAGTACGCGAAGAAGGCCCAGAAAGAAAAATTGATTCAGTTTCTCATGGGACTAGACGAGACCTACTCCACTGTTAAATCCAACATTCTTCTTCGAGAGCAATTACCCTCTGTGGAAGAGTCGTTTGCCATAGTTAGCCACGAAGAAAGGCGAAGACAAGTGGGTTCAAGAAATGAACAGGGACAGGAAACCCTAGCTTTCCTTGCCGAGAAGAATAAATTCAGTTCTCCCCAATCTGCGAGAAAACCCACTAAAGATATGAGTAAGCAGTGTACAAAATGTCAAAGAAGAGGACATACAAGAGAAACCTGCTTCGAGGTAGTGGGTTACCCAGACTGGTGGAAGAAGAAAACGAGGACTCTGGCTGGAACGGCTACCATTGAAGAAGACAAAGTTGGATCAGATCGCATGCGTCATCCAGCAGAAACGAGTTTGACAGCGCAAGAATTAAGCCAGCTGGGAACTCTCCTAGCCAAGAGCCAAACTGACACGCTTCAGTCAGGAGAATATTGCAGTTTCGCAGGTAAGTACTCTTATAAACCTTCTTGCTCCGTTTGTCTAACGAGCCAACAATAAGATGTACAATTGCATTCTTGGATCGTAGACTCAGGAGCTTCTGAACATATGTGTGGAAATAAGAGTCTTTTTATTGATCTTGATAACCTGCATGAAATTCGTGATATTACCATGTCTGATGGACACATACAGAAAGTATATCAACATGGTAGAGTTAGGCTAGGAAAGAAATTCATTCTGGAGAATGTTCTGTTTGTCAAAGCTTTTGGCTTTAATCTTGTATTTGTTAGTAGATTAATCAGACAGATTAAACTGCCACTTATATTCCATGAAAATTCATGCTATGTGCAGGACCATGAGAGCAAAGACACTTGGGTTATAGGGAAGACTGATAATGGATTGTACTTTTTGCAGAATGACAGCTTAGATCAATTGTATGATGTAAATGCTAAACGATGTGCACAGTTTACCTGTAATAGTACAGTGAGCAAGAATTGTCCTAGGTTGTGGCATGCTAGATTAGGACATGTGCCCTATTCCAAATTGGTTCATCTAGGATTAATAAAAAGGGATAGTGTACAAGGTAGTATATCTTGTGATGTTTGCCACAAAGCCAGAGCTGTTAGGAAACCTTTTCCTGACTCTTCTATAAAAACAAAAAGATCTTTTGAGCTTGTGCATGTGGATGTATGGGGACCCTTCAAGGTTCCCACACATGATGGGAAAAAGTATTTCTTGACTCTTGTTGATGACTATACCAGGTGTACATGGGTGCAGTTGCTTGTTGCTAAATCTGATGCCTTTTATTTTCTCACATGTTTCCTTAAGCTCATAGAAAGACAGTTTGAAACAAAAGTTAAAATTGTTAGAAGCGATAACGCTTATGAGCTTGGAAACAGTAATGAAGGAGTTAAATTTTTCAGAGATAGTGGAATTATACATCAGACTTCTTGTGCTCACTCTCCACAACAAAATGGAGTTGTGGAGAGGAAACATAGATATCTGTTAGAAACAGCTCGTGCCTTGTTTTATCAATCCAATCTCGACCTTAGTTTCTGGGGGGAGTGCATCCTGTATGCCACTCACCTGATTAATAGGTTACCATCAAGAGTGATAAATGGGTTAACTCCTTTCGAGCTGCTATACAACAAGAAACCTGATTATGAACCCATGAAAACCTTTGGTTGCCTTTGTTATAAGACATATGTGAGGAAATTTAAAGGAAAATTTGATACTAGAGGTTCTGCATGTGTTTACTTAGGAATAGCAGAAAATAAGAAAGGTTTTAAAGTTCTGTGTTTAGAGGACAAAACTGTCACTATTAGCAGGGATCTTACCTTCTTTGAGACTGAATTCCCACTGCACATCAAAGAGATCCCAGACCACCAACCCAACTCTTCCACCGACCAAGGAAATGTTTGGTATGATAGTGAAGAAGATATTTCCACATCTGAAAACATCCACATTACAAACACCACCTCAACAGACACTCAAACTGCCACGCCTGATGAGAGTACTACTGTTCCCACACAAGTGACTCAAACTGCCACGCCTGATGAGAGTACTGCACCTCTAAGAAGATCTAGTAGAGAAACTCACCCCCAGCCTACCTTGGAGATTATTTCCTAGGAGAAGCTAACATAGGAAATGAAACTGATGATTTTTTCAGTCAAATCCTGTGCGACAGATTACAAAGAAGTGAGAGTAATACCAGCCCAGCCAATGAAAGTCTTATCAGCCTGAAACCTGATAAAACCATCCCTGTTACAGCTTTGAGTGCCCAATCCCTTTCTGTCCACAAACAGCTACACACTATAAGGGAGCCCAAGTCATACAAAATTGCTATGAAACACCCTGCTTGGGTACAAGCTATGAAAGAAGAGTTTAAAGCTCTTAAGGAAAATAAGACATGGAGTATTGTAGACTTACCACCAGGTAGACATGTGATTGGAAATAAGTGGGTCTTTAAACTGAAACTCAAATCTAATGGAGAGATAGAAAGGTACAAGGCAAGGTTAGTTGCCAAAGGATACACCCAAAAGTACGGTGAGGACTATTGGGAAACTTTCTCTTCGGTGGTCAAAATGACTACCATTAGAACCCTTGTCAGTGTGGCTGTAAAAAGAGGATGGAATATCAGCCAATTAGATATAAATAATGCTTTTTTGCATGGAGATTTGCAGGAAGAAGTATATATGGAAGTACCGGATGGAATGAAAGATGTCTACAAGGGTAAGGTGTGCAGATTGCACAAATCCTTATATGGGCTGAAGCAAGCTTCACGCCAATGGTATGACAAGCTTTCTGTTTTCCTTAAATTTCATGGATATGTGCAATCTGAAAATGACTACTCACTCTTTATAAAGTTCAATGGCATGTCAAGAACCTTTTTAGGAGTGTATGTAGATGACATAATCACCACAGGGAATGACACAACAGAGATTGACAGAATAAAGGAAGCACTCAACCAGCAGTTCAAAATCAAAGATCTGGGTAGCTTAAGCTACTTTCTTGGGATGGAGTTTCTGTATACTCCACAGGGAGTCATTCTAAACCAATCCAAATATGCTCAAGAAATTTTAGATGATTATTTAGCTCCTAATTCTAAACCTGCAGTTGTGCCTTTACCCACAGGAAAGAAAGAACACACACACACAGAAAAACTGTAGCAACAGTTACAGTTGGATGATCCTACTAGCTACAGGCGCCTAGTTGGAAGACTGAACTTCCTCACAACAACTAGACCAGACCTGACATATCCTGTTCACTATCTCAGCCAGTTCCTAAAGGAACCTTCTGAAGAACACATGCAGGCTGCTCTGCACCTCCTTTGCTATGTTAAAGGAACAAGAAGCCAAGGTATATTCTTTAACAATCACCCTGATATAACTTTATCTGCCTTCTGTGATGCAGATTGGACAAGTTGCCCATTAACTCGAAGATCAACTAGTGGATACATCATATTGCTGGGAGGGACCACTAGTGCAAAAAGGGTCTTTTTCGGCGGTTTTTTATGCCTTTTTCGCCGAAAATGCTACCGCCGAAAAAGGGTCTTCCCATATTTTCGGCGGTTTTGCAACCGCCAAAAAAAGCAACTATTTTCGGCGGTTCCTAAGGCAAAAACCGCCGAAAAAGACCTATTTCAGAGGCAAAATTAACGTCAAAACATTGGATGATTTTCGGCGGTTCCTAGTAGAAACCGCCGAAAATAAGCAAGTTTTTACTTATTTTCGGCGGTTTCTACTTGGAACCGCCGAAAATCCTCCATTTTTTTTTGGTTTTTCTCGTTTTCGTTTACAATTCCACATATGTCACAAAACCTGTTAATATGCATCCAAATATGTCCACATATCTCTCTACATCACATGGTAGAGGATCTCATCACTCTTAGTAAGTAAATTGTCAAAAAAATCCCAAAAATAATGACACGGCTTACAAATGACCATACACACCACATTTAAAATGGTCACAAATGACCATACACCACAATTCACATAGTCACAAATGACCATATACATACACAATTGATCAAATGTTCACTAATATGCTCATAGTGGTCATTTTTTACAATCTATCTAACCATAAAAGTCTAACAAAAGTTCTAAATAACAATTCGAGAACAAAAAGCAAAAATCAAACCAAAGTCATGGAGACAAAATCCGCCCAATCCTCTAGCATCCCGTTGATGGTTTCTGCGTTATATTCTCCAACACTAGGAAAAACCTTTGAAAAACAAAACAAGACAAAATTGGTTAATCATCAAACAATTATATTAGTAATTGAAAAATAAATATAACTTTGATATACCTTTTCTAACAGATCATTCATCTCACCAAATAGGGTGACTATGTCATGCATATACCTCATGACATAATACCCACACTCTGAACCTCCGGGTTGACGTGAACACTTAAACACAGGAAGAACAAAACTAATTATATAAGACATTTATTTGTGATTACAACCAATCAATAATAAACATGTAAATGATGATGCATTCACCTTCACTGAAGTCCATTGGACGTTATTTTTTGACCTTATACTAAGCTCTGAAAGCATAACACCTTGATACACACTACATAATTATTATCATCAACATACATTAATTAAATTAGGATATCCATTCATAATAAAATTAAATTAAAGGAGTTTAAATGCATAAAGAATTGCTTCATAATGTACTTACACGCTAAGGTGTGGCTTTATCTTGATTTCTCTTGGATTTCCGGTTTGCAACGGATCAAGAAATAGTATCCGCGAACGATCCAGACACAACACCAGTAAAACCCAATGGCCACTGTGTAATACCAAAACACTCACATGTCATTATAATGCATGTGTGCACAGATAACTACAACAGTTATTCAAATTAAAATGATAAACAGAAGTAAATACTTTTGATGATAAGGTAGCATAACATATTTCTTCCTCGCTCTGATGCTGTTAGTCAACGCACGTTGTATGTACACCTTACACGCTTCTGTATCGCACTTTAGAGCAGTGAACGATGCTCTTTCAGGACACAAAAATCCATACTTGGTAAGGCCAAAAGATTGCATTTTGTCATTCTAAAACCTGTTCATAAATAAAAAGACATAAAATTAATAAACATTGCTTCAGAACAATTTATAACTTAATTATAAAACAAAACTAATACTTACAGAATAAATGAATGCATCACTGCAACAGGCACCCAATCAAATCGTAGTATGTTCCTAACATCAGTCGTCCACATTTGGATTTCTATAGTTCGTCCGTAGTGAAGAAGGTCATCTTCCAAACTGAGTAGGATAGAATTTCTGCCATCTGGGAAGTCGCGGATTAGATCATGCAAGCATTTCATGTTTGGCCCCAAGCGTGCATATACGGAATCGTCCACCAAATTTTCTCTTTCCACAACATTGGTGGATGCTCTGTATTCAGAGGATCCAATCTTTGACTTCTTTTTGTCAGGAGATGTAGATTTCTTCTTAATGCCTATTTACAACCGACAATCAATACTAGTCATGAACTGAGCATCCACACATACTATATTCATGTAATGAACAATAATAACTACACTAGTGGTTAGTATTAGACATACCTTCACACACTTTCGAATCAGACGAATGGGCCACTGAACGAATGCACCCTTTGCAGACCGAACTGTGCTGTACTCCTCCGTAGGTACAGGGAGTGGTAGATCAGGAACCGTATAAATCGGTTCGTCCACAGAGACTCTCCCGTGATACGGCTTCAGTGGTATTCCATGGGTCACGTCATTAGGGCCTGATTGGTACACCCTTCCTTCCGCGACACATATTTCTTCATTGTTGTATGGAAGCAGGAGGTTACAGTTCCACGGGTCCTACAATTTCATCAGAGTAGTAGATGTTGAACTAAAAATATGTAATAAAAGATATGACAACTAATAGAACAGTTAAAGGTATAAAAAATTACCTGTAAATAAGCGTAAGGATACTGGTCATTGGAATCCGCACTTGTGTACACTCCAGCAGGAGTAGGGTCAGAATATCTTGGAGGAACATATGGCTGGGATGCATGACTGTCTTGACGTATTTCATCAAAGACCTCCTTCTTCCACTACTCTCTCATTTCATTAATGGCACGCATGTGCTGCTCGTAAGAAATTGTTTGTCCTTGAGTACACCCTTTCCTTGACCCGGGGTTACCAAAAAGTTTTCTTATCCCTATGTTAACACCCCCTAACCCCACAGCTCGGCCTGAATGATCTTTTTCCAAGTGCACGTGACAACTGGTCATCATGTCGATCAGGTACCCAAGTCCCTTGGGTAACTTGTTCATTCAGCTCATCCTTTATAATTAAATGTAGAAAACAGTTAATTATAATTTTTTAAATGATAAAAATAAATTTGTCAAAAAATTTGAAAGTAAAGAAAAGTACTTACCATCTTATCAATAATTTCCTTCGTCTTCTCAAAGGGATATAAACGCTCTCCAGTTTTCGGGTCTTTCTTAGTACGTGAAAGCTTCCAAAACGTACCCCGTAGCTGGTGCTCATCAAGAGTGCTCATATCTGATGGCAACTCTCCTTCTGCCACCCATTCAGGCACTCTTCTATTAACCCCTTTCGTACCCAACACGTGATGATATTCATTCCTCTTTTTACGGTACGGGTGAGCTGATGGCAATAATCTACGATGACACATGTAGACGTTTTTTCCACAAAACTGTAGACGATCAGAACAAGTGTCGTCCTCACATATTGGGCAAGCAAATGTGCCTTTTACTGTGTATCCAGATAAGTTCCCGTACGCTGGAAAGTCATTCACTGTGCAAAAAAACATGGCACGAAGTGTAAAGTTTTGTCTAGCATAACTGTCATAAACCACTGTCCCCTGATTCCATAGCAATTTCAAATCGTCAATCAGCGGTGCAAGGTATACATCGATGTTATGTCCTGGTTGTTTAGTCCAGAAATCAACAATGATAACATTATGTATTTCTGCTTCATACACAGCCACGAGGGAAGATTGTAGATCACCAATAGAACAGGCCAAGTGCTGTGCTGACTACTTAGACTGCCATAAGGATTCATCCCATCCGTACATAACCCGAGTCTCAAATTTCGACTGTCACTGGCAAAATTTTCAAATCTTCTGTCGATTGTCCTCCATTGTGGTGAATCAGCTGGATGTCTCAGCTTATCATCATTTTTTCTTCCTTCTGCGTGCCATCTTAAATTTTGGGCATCTCTGACATTGGCAAAAAGTCGTTTGAATCTTGGTATTATGGGTAAATACCAAATGACTTTTGTTGGAGGACTTATTTTCTTAGAATTGGATGTTTGACCGTCCTTCTGTTTATAGCGTGACAAATGACATTTTGGACACTCATTCAAATGTTTATTCTCTCCTTTGTATAATACACAACTGTTTGGACATGCGTGTATCTTTTCGTACTCCACACCCATAGGACACATCAACTTTTTTGCATCATAAGTGGAAGTAGGAAGATTGTTATCATCTGGTAGCATGTCGTGGAATAGTTCTAGTATTGTCGTAAAACTCTTATCACTCAAGCCAAATCTTGCTTTAAGATTGAACAAATGCAGCACGGATGTCAACTTTGTGTATTTGGTGCATCCGGGAAACAAAGGGGAACGTGATGCATCAAGTAATCTTTGATATTCAGCCGGTTTGTCTGTGAAATTATCTTCAACATCTTGCAGCATAGAGTCCAGTTGTTCAATCTTATCACTGTCGTCGTTGATATCATGTCACTCAGATCACACGTATTATCAGGAAATGTAGTATCGTCGTAACCATTTCTGGTTCACTGTTCGGTTGAGTGGAAGTTTGCACCCTGCTACTGGCTTCTAGTGACTCCCCATGCAAAAACCATATCTTATAGTTCGGCATAAATCCACGCCTTGATAGATGCAATCTGATTGTATGTAGGTTAGGAAACTTATTGCGAAGTTCACATTGTGCACATGGACAGGGAATGTGTGTCTCGTTCATCCTTTTCTGATGATCGAGAGCTGCTTTGCAAAATTCATTATCCACTTTTGATTCAAAATAATTCCCTCGCTGACCGTACATCCATTCACGGTCCATTCTACAAACACAAAATGAAAGGTACAGCTAAAAAATAACTACAAAAATATATTGATAATGTATAATGAATTAAATAATATTTAAAATAATAAATATGAAAACAACAATAACTAAACAATCTTTGGAAATGATATATAATGATATGGTTCTTGCATGGCGAGTCTGTATATATTATAGATATATACTACTTGATTATCTTAGATGTATTATAGATATATACTACTTGATTATCTTATATGTATAATATAATATATAATATATATATAACCAACAATATATTAAATATATACGTATATATGATTCTGCAACTAACTTATATAAATCAACGAATTTTACAAACAATTATGATAAACAGAAATTCAACGAGGTTGAAGAAAAAACTAACCTGTTTTTGGAAGGACGTGGAGTAGGCGAAACTCGGAGGGAGGAAACAAGGCGGAGGACGGCGACAAACGTGTCAAAAGGAGTAACTGTGAACCATAATAATTAGAATAATAGTTGTAGTTATAAAAAAAATACGTACAATTAATCAACAAAAAACTACCCTCACCTCAACTGGGCTAGGATAATAGTAGCAGAATGAGTGGATAATATATTAAAATATATATGTATATATAATTCTGCAATTAACTATTATATATAAATCAACGAATTTTACAAACAATTATGATAAACAGAAATTCAACGAGGTTGAAGAATAAAACTAACCTGTTTTTGGAAGGACGTGGAGTAGGCGAAACTCGGAGGGAGGAAACAAGGCGGAGGACGGCGACAAACGTGTCAAAAGGAGTAACTGTGAACCATAATAATTAGAATAATAGTTGTAGTTATAAAAAAATACGTACAATTAATCAACAAAAAACTACCCTCACCTCAACTGGGCTAGGATAATAGTAGCAGAATCGAAACGACAAGATGAGCAGACGAACTCAGATGGAGGTAACAGGACGGAGTACAACGACAAATGGTGTCAAAGGGTATAACTGTAACGAACCATATTAATAATAAGTGAGGACAATAGTTGTAGTTATGTAAAAAATCACAATTAATTATCAACAAAAACAAACCCTCAACTCACGTGTTTTCCCCCCTTTTGGACTCGTTTCAGGTCGCTAAACCGGCGACTTGTTAGAAGTGAGGATGAATTGTCGCGTGTAGCTACACCGCCAACTTATGAAGTATCTAATTCATTGTCAATATTTAATCAATAATCACAACTTATTGTAAATCAAATTATAAAATTAAGTAACTATAAGTCAACATTTTTGATGTTAATTCACACGACAAATCACCAATGACGCTTACTTGGCAACAATTCACACAAAAAATGGTAGAAAAGCACAAAAATATCACTGAAATTGGTTCAGCCATTTCATCGAACACTTTGGGCATATGCATTATTTTTTAAAATTACACACATTTAGAATTTCCAATCAAACCAATCAATCTACTACACACCAGATAACATAAATCAAGCAAAAACTACACATAAACAACAAATTAAGGCTCAGTTTAACATAAATTCGAAACTTCAAATTCGTAATAAAAAACTAACCTAAAATTGACTGTTGTAGCTCGACGGTGGCGCAGGCGGGGCACGGCGACGGTGGCGCAGGCGGCGGGGCACGGCGACGGCGGTCGGACGCTGTGGAAGGTGGCCGGAAACGGGAGGCGACGCGCGGCGACGGCAGGGCGATTTTTGGAGTCGGGAGCTTTCTGTGTGAAGAAGAAGAGAGGAGAACGCGCGATACTGAATTCGTCGGGGTTAGGGTTATTTAGAAAGGACTATTTTCAGCGGTTGTAAGGCTAGGAACCGTCGAAAAACGTTTTTTTTTTAAAAAAAACATCATTTTCGGTGGTTGTATATAGGAACCGCCGAAAATGAGTCTTGTTTTTCGGCGGTTCCTATATACAACCGCCGAAAATGTTGTTTTTTTTAAAAAAAAAGACGTTTTTCGGCGGTTATATATAGGAACCGCCGAAAATGACCTCACCCGACACTCTTTTTCGGCCAAAATATTAAAACCGCCGAAAATTGGGGGCCGAAAAAGGCCTTTTTTCTACTAGTGGACAGCCATCAGCTGGAAGTCCAACAAACAGCACACTGTCGCCTTATCCACTGCTGAATCTGAGTATCGGTCGATCAGGAGAGTCACCACTGTGTTAACCTGGCTCTCCCGCATACTCCACGAGCTAGGAGTCGAAGGAATAACACCAATCACAGTCAACTGTGATAATAAGGCTACAATGTACATTGCACGAAATCCAGTCTTCCATGAACGAACGAAGCACATCGAGCTTGATTGCCACCTCGTTCGTGAGAAGATAAAAGAAGGACTGATAACCCTTCAATACATTCTGGCAGTCACCAGCTTGCAGACATTCTGACCAAACAAGGAACACTAAAGATTACAAGTTCTTCCTTGACAGAACCAGTCACAAAGAGTCAGAATTTGCACAACCTGACAACCGTGGCTGACACTGTCTCATAACCAAGATTCGCTTAGTTGCATCCCCAACTGCCCTTCATCTTGAGGGGGAGTATTGAAATACTACACTATACTCTATAGTATTCCCACTATAGTTTATTATTAGTATTTCTCCCTTACTAAATGTAATCGTCTGTTTAGTGTATGTATGCGCCTCTGTTATGCATATATATGTACGCTCAGATAGCTAGTTTAGTAAGTAAGTCAGATACTCTGTAATACACAATTAGAGTATACTCTCAAATATATTGTTTTGTTAAAGTTCTCTCTCTCTCGACCTTCCATGGTAAAGCGACTCCTCATTTTCTAAAACCTTTGGTGGCGAAATTGATTTCCGCTACTTTTTCTAGTTAGTAGCAATTTTGCTGCCACACCGCCACTGCTCTTTCCTCTGGTAGTAATTTTGTCACAGCCCTTTCTTCTAGTAGCAGTTTTACTACTGATCATGTGTGGTAGCTTTACTTAGTTTGCTACCAATAAATTTAGTAGCATAAATTTTTTTTAGATACCAAACTTTAGTGGTTGCATTTAAAAAATTTGCTACCAATAGTGTGGTAGTATTAACACATCAAGAATCAATCATGCGACGCGTGGGCTAGATAGATATTACCTTAACCACTGTATATATGTATATATTGAATGCTTGATACTCTAAATATAAATAAAAAATTTTGCCGAGATATGATCGAACATTGGATATGTAAAAATTAATAAAATAGATGTTGGTCTGACTAAGCCACATTGATATTTTAATTTACATGATATTACAACATTAACTTTGTACGATCAAAATAATAAAAATAAAAGTATATACATGTTGGATTACAATTGTATAAAATTAAAAAATAAACATATATATATCATTTACTAAAACTTTAAACATTTACAAATTTTATATACATAGTTTGTATTTATTTTGAAAATTTTATCCAACACATCAACTAATTTAAATTGTTATTATTTATTGTATTTTTATATTTTAATAATTTATGTGCTTTTTGTAAATTAAAATAATTATATAGTAAAATGTATAAAACTGCGCAAAATCTAAAATTTATATACATATGTATCATTTACTAATTTAAATTATTTTGACACCTAATTTATATTAATTTTGTAAATTTCAACCAACATGTGTACTAGTTTAAATTATTATTACATGTACTCTATTTTATAATTTATTAATAAATGTGATACTTTGAAAATTAAAAATATTATAAGTATAGAAAATATATTATGTTACATATATCTTTTATGATAAATAAATTTTTGTAGTTGTATGTAGTTTTAATTAATTTTCAAGAATTAGAAAATTTTTGTTTACTTAAAGTTCTTTTTAAAACATCGATAGCTAAAAGGTAAGAAGTTAAATATACTAAAGGTACCATATTGAAAAAACTATAAAAAAATAAAATATTTGTATAAGAAGATAATATATTCACTATGACAACAACAATATAGGTTAGTATTCTGGATTATCTAGTAATCACACGGTTAAGTTATAAGACAATAATAATTTTATTAACACTTAAGAATATTAACTATCATTTTTTATATTCTAGCACAATATCAATTGAAATTTCATCAGCATTATTAGTCGGTAGCAATTTTGAAACTTAAGATAGTAGCAATGTAGCTACTTGTTAAAAATATTAGCTATCATAGCCAAAATAGTAGCACAATAGCCACCGTAATAAAGTGTTAGTAGCAATTTCATAATTTCGCTTATCTACATGGTGTAGCAACTTTTAGGATAGTAGCTACTTAGCTATTGATTAGAATCTTTTTGCTACTGCAGCTCAAATAGTAGCATAATAGCTACCATGAATGTAGGGATGTCAATCTTGACCCGAACCCGAAACCCGACCCGAAACCGACCCGTAAAAAGCCGGGTTCGGGTTGACATTTTTGACCCAAAATGATTTTCGGGTCGAGTTCGGGTTGGGTCATTGAAACCCGCTTCGGGTTCGGGTGACCCGCTAACCCGTAACCCGAAAAATAATTAATTAAAAATAGAAAATATGTTACATTTAATGACTTAATTAGTATCTAATGATTAATTTATGACTAAAATAAACATTTAATCGATAACATATGATTATATATTGTACATAATAATTAATTAATACTCTCTATATTCTAAATATAAGTCGTTTTAGGCTTTAGAATTATGTTCAAATTATAAGTCGTTTTAGACTTTTTGTATCTATCTTTCTACTTTTACCCTTTCTACTTTTTTAATTATTATTATCATTGCACTCTACTTTTTATCTTACCAATAAAGTATACTTACTTTTTTATTCTCCCAATACAAAAAGTAAGGGTATACAAGTCTTTTTAAACTCTTTCTTAAAAATGGTGAAAAAGTCTAGAACGACTTATAATTAGAACAGGAGGGAGTATTATAGTATTATATTTTTATTAAATAATCCAAAATTTAAAAATAAAATAAAATTTTGAAAAAAACGGGTGGGTGCGGGTCAACCCGCTCCGGATTCGGGTTAAAGAAGTACAACCCGCTCTGGGTTCGGGTCGGGTTCGGGTTGACCAAAACTATTTTCGGGTCGGGTTCGGGTTGAGCTCAACCCGACCTGAAACCCGATTTTGACACCCATACATGAATGAATTAACATCAACCAAGTAGTAGAAATTCATTAATTTAGCTACCAATATTGGTAGCAAAATTACTTTTACTAAAACTACCGGAATGACAAATAAAATAGCTAATATTAACGATAGCAATCTTGCAAGGCGGTAGACATTTAGCTACTACCTAAAAGTTTAGCTACCATTGTCGTTGTGGTAGCACAAAAGCAGCCATTTTGTTAATAACATCTAAAATCAGTAGCAATTTTCCAATTAAGATACCAATATATGGGTAGTAGCAATTTAGCGATACCTAAAACGTCTTTTTCTTGTAGTGTCATCGCAAGCCTAACATCCAAGTCCTATATACCTCCACGGTAAGTGTTAGGTACCCCATCCTGACACGGTCCCGAGTCAGATGTGATACCATTTGTAACACCCCATACAACTATACAACAACCTAGATCCCATGCCATTCGAGCTTGAAAACTAGCTACCTTGAGCCCTTTATCCTTACTTGGGCTTAAAAGTGGAAGGCCTTGATGTTGTATTCAACCACATGTATCCTTATAAACCATTCACATTACTACTCATATCTCAATGTGGGATAGGGGTATAACAGTTTACAACACTACAATAGTTTTCAATTTCAAGCAATCTATTAGTGACAAAAGTGGGTTTTGAGGCGGTGAAACCTACTTTTCCAGTAAATATCTAGGAGTGGAATCAATTTCCAATATAGTGACATAGTCGGTGCATAGAGATGTACTAGAAAACGTTCTGGTGGTGGGAACAAATACAAGAGTTCAAATCTAAAGCTGATGTATGGGAAAGGAACTGATGTTCCGACCGGTTTACCAGTGGCCACAAATTAATCATTGTGTATCATTATATCCAGAACACTTCAATGGCTACAGATAGTCAATATTTTTTGCCGATTAATGGTTGCTGTTAATCTGGTCTCAATGGACAACTTGAAGTATCATTTGCCGAGTTCCAGAAGAAATACAAGGTCTAGGCTTAAATGATGTTGGTGGGAGACATGAAGGCTAGTAAGGGGTCAAGTAAGCGTAAGTTTGATCACCTTCTTTTGCTGACTGAAGGGAATATGGGTATGCTGCAGCTAGGTATGCAAGCCACTTTGGGAAAGGCTCAAAGTCGCCAAGGAGAATGAGTTTTTTTATTACTAATTACATGAGAGTGGACACTGCTCGACACTTGAGTTTTTTTGGAGTGTATTGTTTTCAATGGTAGACTTAATATTATTCGCTATGGTCATCACTTGTTTAAGTTTCTATTTGTTGGTTAGATTATATATATATATATATATCTTATTTTATGGATATATCTAAGTATTGACCTTTGTGTAGTTCTCTATGGTTTTGTTGATATCGTTTCAAGTACCAGGGCAGTTGAAGGGTCTACTTTTTTGGGAGTTGGTGATGATCTATGGAAGCGGATGAGGCTTCAAGAGCCAATCGAAGGTGGAGAATGGTCTCTCTCTTGGCTGCTCACCTAACCTCCCATGGGGAATTGGTTTCCTATAGCAATTTGGCTTGCTGGGTTTTGTCTTGCTTTTGGGTTTTTAGGGTGTTGACCGTAGCCTTCATATGTTATGTAACTTTTAGGATTTCTAATTATGTGCTAAGTACGGTACATATTTTAAAGATAATGGTTCTTAGGTGTGTAATACTTTTATATTTCTATAAGTTGGGCTGGTGGGTTTTCTGGAAAAAAAAATGAAGTTATAGTGAACGGTATACATAACAAACTGAGTTTGTGATAATGTTACTAAAGTCAAGTCACCTGCCATCTTCACTACATCCTCTGTATTTTATGTGCTCTCAATTTTGTGAGCAGAGCACATAGAGCAAATTCTTGTGTATGTAAAACCGTCTTCATTTTACCACCCTACAACCGCAGTCGCTTCCAGTTTGGCACCCCTTGAGTTATGCATCAACCACCAACATACCACTCTCTTTGTAGTTGAAAAACATGTAAATTGACAATAAATAATCAAACTATACGAGCACATTATTTAGTATATAGAAAACCGCAATAACCCAAGATCAATAACCAAACTAACTAATTGAGTTTTCTCTGAGAGCTTAAGTTTTTCTCTTTTCTTGTAAAAGTTAAATGATATATTAATAATGAGTAGAGCCTGTACAAATAGTGATAAATGGAGAGACCTATAGTCAGATACCCATGGATATACAAAAGAGCGGGGAGGGGGAGTGAGAGTTCCACTAGCAACATACAAAAGTGGCAATGAGCTAACTAATAATTATAACCAAAAGAGGGGAAGATACAAAACCCCATAACTAACAAAACCTACAGGAGCTAGGAGTTCAGAACCCTTTCAAGCCAGTCAAAATCTATGTTGGAGTGTCCCATCTTCGTCCTAATGATAACTTTTATGACACCCTTGATATATGTTACAATAAGGGCAGGGTCTCTAGCATGGTTTATCATGGCCCGCTTGCATCTTTCAATCCAGATGTAGTAGACAATGTTGGCAATGGTTGCGCACCTCATAAAGTCAATCGGTATTTTCTTATTGAAGTAGCAGGATATCCAAAAGATATAGTTATAGAGGATTGATCAATTAGTGGGGATCCTCAGCCAGTCGCATATAGTCCACTATATTCTGCATGAGACCCTGCTAGTGAAAAGCATGTGCCCAGTTGTCTCTAGAGCATGCTCACAGAGTCAACATCTATTAGCTAGACAAATGCCCTATGATTGGAGCTTGTCACATGTTTTAAGTCTACTTCTAGGAGTAACCCATAATATAAATAGAGCTTTGGGAATCGAACAAGTTTTGCAAAATATGTTGTACCAGGGAAATGGGTGGGAGGGGTAACGTCATGATCGAAAGAGCTAACACAGGGCCATGGAGGATAAGAGAAGAGGAAAGACGAGGCAACAGTAGTTGAACTACATTGATTGATCCACCAATATCTAGCATGGACAATAGCCCTCTAGGCCAACGGTTCATCCCCCTTCGTAGTGGCGGTCCAAATATTAAGGTCCCCCGAGAAGACACTATGAATCCGTAGATGTTCAGAATTATTTGCTATTGAGGAAATGTTCTTAAGCAAAAAGCTCATGTTCCATTTATGGATATCCTTCAGCCCTCAAGGGCCCCACTTTCTTGTTAACACATATAAAGCTCCAAGCCATAGGCGGAGTAGGATTACAATCAAATACCTAGACCAAAGAAAGAAATAGAATCTATTTATAATGCTTCTGATGATGTTCTTGGGGATGGAGATGCATGAAGCCCAAAACCCGACTACACCAAAGAGGGTACTTTGAATCATTGAAAGTCAGCCCACAAACGAAAAGAGCTTATTACCCAAGAAGAGATGGTTTTTATAATGCTATTGGTCATAATCAGACGTTTTAGGCTTCCCAGCGAAAATTGAGATGCCAAGGTAACGAAAAGGGAAAGAACCTAGATTGAAACCCATGGATTAGAGAATTGAATCAGCAAGAGGAGTCCTAACCCCTCCCAGGAAGATGTTCATTAAGCTTAAGACCCAAGGCCGCAACATAAAAGTTGACTTTACTAAGCATGATAGAGATAGATTGTTGGTCATCCCTACAAAATAGATTAGCATCATCAACAAAGAAAATAACGGATAAGAGTGTTTTGTAAGATGGATGATTGCGAAAGTTTGGGGTCGAGTGGAGCTGATCAAAGAGGTGGGAAATCATGTCAATAACCAATACAAATAAGTTTAGTGAAATGGGAGTTTCCTTGACGCAGCCCGCACTTGCCTTTGAAAAACCCGGAAGGGGACCCATTGATGTTAATCAAAATGAAGTAGTATTAACACACTACATGACCTAGTAAACAAGCTCATGGGAAAGTTTAGATAAGAGAGGGTGCCACGGAGGAAGGTTCAATCAACAGTGTCGAACGCTCTTCTAATGTCCATCTTCATCCTGCACCGAGGGGAGATGTGAGCTTTTTGATAGTGTTTCATCAAACACGATCAAGATTGGATGTTATCTAATATGAGGTGACCTTTTGTGAGTGCCCATGGCTATCATTTACAAGAGGGGGGAGAGCATCCTTGAGCCTTTCCACCAAAATCTTGTATAGAGTATTACAGTACAAGATGGGCCTAAAGTCACCCGGTGAGGAAGCTGCATAAGATTTTGGAAGAAACTTTTGATGGGCAGACAGATAACCTCACCAATAATATTCCAAGCATCTTTAAAGAACTTAGCTGAAAACCAGTCCGAGCAAGGAGGTTTGTCATACCCTATGGAGAAGAGGGTCGTTTTAATGTCTTTATTTTCAACAAAAAAATAAAGGGGCCTACCTGGAATGGTCAAGAATTCTACTTTTCTCCCAATTGAAATCAAGAAGGGGACAGGGGGTCATACTAGTACCATGGCTTTGCTGGAAGTGGAAAATCAGGCAGTCCATAATGTCACCTAAGGCATAGAGGACCTCCTCCACTCGTTAGTAATGAAGGCAATAAAATTTTTATTCATTCCCTTCTTTAAGACTATGAAAAAACACAGTATTATAATCAACATACTTGAGCCAACGAGTCTTTGACACTTGACGAAGGAATAAGAGCTCTTGATTGTCTCGGATAAGAAGATTAGGGACTTCTCTTTGGAAATAGGGAAAAGTTCCATGTATCAAGCTCAATCTTTCACTGAGCATCGCAAAGCTCATCTATAATAGTTTGGGCCTTAACAAACAGGGAGCCGTACTCAAATTAATGGAGAGAAGAAAGACCAGCTTTGAGAAGATGCAACCTTATAGAAATAGTGAACAACATACTTCTGTCATAAGGGATACTCCAAGCCTCGTGAATGAGGGGAGAGGAAAGAGGGGTCCTTGGTCCAAATGTTGAAAATTTTAAAGCTTCTTCTCCTGCGATTCAGGCGAAGCACGGTGATAATCATGGGACTGCGATCAGAGACAAGGGGTGGGAGGAACAAGGAAAACTATTAAGGAAGGCCAGCATCAAATCCTCATTAACAAGAACACGGTCAATTTTACCCAACCCTCCGCTCGTGGTTATATTGGGTATTCCACCAGGTGTAGAAGCGCCCGTAATAGGGCAGATCATGACGTTCAGCTCTGGTGACATCATCTGAAAAGTCAAGATAGTCTCTTGAGGGAGGGAGTGGGAGCTAATCCTATTTGCAAAATAGAGAATGTTGTTGAAATCTCCCGTAACAATTCTGGGCCACCCATATTGTGGCTAAGCCAAGTGATTTCCATCAAAAGATGGGATCTAATCACAGAGTTGTTCCTCTCATACACAAAGGAAAGGGTAAAGAGACAACACCAAGGGGGAGGCCTTGCGAGTCAACATCTACACAGAAGAGTGAAGAGGGGAAAGGGTGATTAATTGACGAGTCAAAGAGAAACCGGATGCGGCCATTGAGATGCGCAACATAGTTTTAAGAAACTCCAAGTGGGGAAATGAGCTAGAATAGAGTGGTTGTTGAAATGAAATCGGGTCTCCAAGAGACCTAGGACACAAAGCTTGTTCTTTGACGAATTGCTGAACTTCATGAAGCTTGGATGATCAGTAAACCCCTTATATTCCATAACAAGATTCTTGTAGGAGGGGTGGATGAAGGGGTGGGACCTCTAGAACCGGCCTTGATCAATGATAAAAAAAGAGTTAGTCATTTGAGGGAGAAGTCCACAACAGGAGGAAGGGACATGCGGTAGCTTTCCCTTTGGAGCTTGTCGGGAGGCCTTTTTCGTCAGGCACTAGAACAATCTGGAGTGAATGGTACATGGGGACCAAAGGAGGCAGGGGGGAGAAGTAGATCTAGATAGACGGACGGGGGAGGTTGGCAAAACTAGGGAGGGGTCGTAGTTCTGGACTTAGGGATTAAGGTGTCAGACTTTAGAGCAGGAGATTGGACAATAGTCCAATAGGAGGTCACTAGTAGGAGGCCGAAGGGGGGAGAAAATGGATGGACCGCGAGAAAATGAAGGGAGGTTTTTTGGTGGGCTAGGGGGGTGCCTTGGTTCACTCCTCAATGAGTTGTAGAACTTATGTTTTTTCTCTTAAAATTGCGATCACCACTTTTTTCTTTCTAGATAAGATAATCGTACGATTTTCATATTCTTCATTATATAGTTTACAGTAAACATATTATATAAATGTAACAAAAAAAAAGCAGTTCAGGAAATTCTCAAATCTGAACTCAAACCAGAAGCAATTTGCTAGCACACATCTAAATAGGTCGTTGGTCCTTGTTATCAAAACTATAATTAACAAAACTTCAGAATAAGGTTTTTTCGTAAACATTTTTTTAAAGGAAAGGACTAGCTCTATATTATATTAAGAGATTACATGCAAGTGGACACTTGTACAAAGATACATCCAAAGACTAACATGTGTCCTAAAAGTAGAAAAATTGCATGAAAAGTTTCATCCTCATAGTGAGCAACCACCATGGCCAGCCCTATCACCACCACCGCCACCATCGCCGTCTTCATCTGTGGCTTTTCAAATGTTGTTGATCCGCATCCTGTTAGCAACAGCAATCGCTAGCAAAATCGAAGGGATCCAACGCTCGACCGAGTTCGGATAAATCTCTGAGGCACCCCGCATGAACATAACCGGTGAAAATCCAGAACCCACCCAAACTCACTATGCACAAAGCACAAAAACAAGCAGACGAAAACGAAGAACTTCTCCCACAAGAGAAGAAACTAAGAACAAAGTAGAAAACAAAGAAAGATATCGACAAGACCAAATTACGAAGTACTAGCAAAAGAGAAGAGAAAATGGAAGAAGGAAGAAGAAAGAAAAAAGAAGAGAAGAAGAGAGGATAGAGCATTTTTCTATCTCTATGACTACATTGTGCCCCTCGATTTCGAACCCAATGATATGGATTTTTCGTAAACATAGATTGTATTAATATTGATGAAAATCATTCATATAAGTTATATAACAATAAGCGACATCCTTTTCAAAGAAGTTATACAAATCACACCTAATAAGTTATATTGGAAACATTTTTGATATTGGAACAATAAACATGTAATAACGAGCTCAATAGCAATACCATCCAACAGCAGTTACTTATCCTTCAAAAAAACAACAGTTTCCTATCAAATAAGTTTTGTTCACACACTAATGTCATAACTTTTAGACAATATATATAAAATGGCTAAACATTCGGGGAGTAGAAGACAGAAATGTACAATTATTTCACTTTTGGGTCGATGGCAAGATGACGGCGACACTAAGTCAAGATCACAACACATTACTATTATCACTAAACCGATTCTCTTGGCATTTTTTTTCAATATTATTAAATATGATGACTTAAAAAAAGAGTAATATACATTTGTTGTTATCACATATATGAAGTTGGAAATCAAACGAGCAAAAAAAAGTCCACAAAAAAATATTTCTCTAATTTGATAGACAAATTTATTTTGTAAATGTTTTGGGATTTTTCTCAAAACAAAGAATGAATTCATTGATCCTCGATCCTTTCCGTTCGTATATTCCAAACCTTTCCTTTTCTCTTCCTCGGTTCACCTTGCTGGACCTCTTTCGCATCCTACCTAGAGCTGATCATAATTGTCCGGCCCGGCGGCCCGGCCCGAACGCTCGTAAAAAAGCCCGACGGGCCGAGCCCGATTGGGCTTCCTGCGGCTTGGACATAAAATCAGGCCCGAATAAAAACCGGCCGGCCACGGCACATTTTTGAGACCCGTGGACAGCCCGCCCGACCCAAATTTAATATTATTTATTTATTATTTTTTTAAAAATATAATATATACATATTTAGTTTTGATATATATAACTAAATATATATAAATTTAAATAAATTATATATATAAATTAATCTATATTAAAATATATTTTTTAATTTTTTTTATTAAATTTAAATTTTTACTAATTTATATAAAAAATTTAAAAAAAGGGCCGGGCAATGGCAAAGCCTGGAAAAAACCGGCCTAGCCCGGCCCGAACATGTAAAAACCGGGCTTGGTTTTCTTAAATAGGCCCGACGGGCCTAAAATTTCCCTCTGACCCGGCCCGAACCCGGCCCGCCCGCCCGAATGATCACCTCTAATCCTACCTAAGCTAAGACCATCACACAGCAATCAGGGTGGAATTCACTTCACAAAAAATAATACTCCATCCGTTCAACAATATCTGTCGTTTTAGAAACTTGCACACTTATTAAGAAAAGTAGAAAAAAGACGTATGTACCCCTACTTTATAATATTTTTTGGGAAAATTACATCGCCCACCCATGACGTTTGGTGAAATTACACAGCCCACCCACGAGGTTTTAAAAATTACTTTGCCCACCCATGTGGTTTCCACAATTTTACATCCAGCTTTTCTAATATTTGATTATGTACCCCATCCAAAGCCTATCGTGGTTATCGCAATCTGAACACTTAATCGAATACGTCGCAGCGGAAATAAACAACACCTGGACCTTGCCACGGTCTGATCGTTAGAATATACCGGCTTAAATACTTACAATACTTATCCAAAACTTATCCAACTTAAACATCAACATTCAATACCACAACCAACCGAGTACTAGTATCTCAAACATAATCCCAAACTTACATCAGTTTAATATAAACAGTCGGGTGCACAGGCGCAACCCGAACTCAAAATAAAACCCACCTAAGTCTAACCGCTCCTACTCTCGTAGTGCGTCCTCATGGGCCTCTTACCTGCAAGTGTAAAAATAGCCCCCGAGGGGGTCAGCACGAATGCTGGTACACCCTCTCATGGCCCCCAAGCTAACGGGGCTACGACGACTAATTGTCGATAGCATGGAAATTGATTACATACACAAGCATAATATGAAGTGCAATAACAATAACCACAGATGAACATATATAGTTCACAACAATGAACGACTCAAGCGTTCCCTTATCAAGTGGGTTAGTAACCCCCTCCTTAGTCCTCATTTCCTTAATCTCAGTTCCTTACCTTACCTTAATCTTAATCTCAATCTTAATCTTAATCTCAGTATACAAACCTTTCCTGGAAGGGATTGGTTGTAGCTTAATTCGAACCTGGGATTTAGGTGATCCCACCGCACCATCTTAATGCCACCTACTCTGGACGGGAGTCCAGCGTAGCTGAGCCGGCAACCGGCCCTAGGCTACAAGTCCGAAGACAAGTCCTTAAGCGGAGGGCGGATCTGATTCAGATACCGTCCCCCTTTTTCCTTAGCATGCATGACCGGAGATCGGTCCCGGGTTTCCTCACTCAAGTTCCAGTTAGTAGACATCTTAAACACCATGTGCTAGCTAAGCCTTAACGGGCATTAACCAACAACCATCAAACTTAACTCTTATTCTTAACTCAGTAAGTACTAAACTTGGTTAGTAACAATCTCAAGTCTCGCGGGTTAGTGTAAATATAACACAATCACAACGAGAACAATATAACCGGTTGCATGCTTTATCTTGTTTTAGTCATAGCAATAAACAGATAGCACACAAGCCGAGGGACCCGTTAGCAAGCAGGTCACAAGAAGGATTGTACCGTTCACCGTCGATCGTTGTTTGTTTAACTTCTTCGGGGTCCCAATTCACAAACCTAAAACATTCATTCATTTTTAGGTTATTAGTTATTTGCACCTTACTTAACTCACTTAGTCCCTAAGGACTTCCATTCAATAACCTCTCAAGTCTTTATCACTTAGCTTACAAACTTAACTTTAAACATTAAAACTTATACTTAAGCTTAACTTAATTCCTTAAGTTCTTAGGGTCCTAATCATTACTACCCTACTAATGGCATACCCTAATACCAATTAACACCCTCAGAAATTAAAATTTCTTTTTTTTTTGTTTTTAGGCTCGACCGGACTTACCGACCGGACTTGCCAAGTCCGGTCCGTTCCAGTACCCTTTACCGTTTGAAAATTCTACCCCGACCGGACTTACAAGTCCGGTCCTATGTCCGGTCGATTCCAGAGACTTATTACCGTACAAAATTTTAAGCCCGACCGGACTTGACAAGTCCGGTCCCATGTCCGGTCTATTCCAGAAACTATTTTCCCACAAAACCAAGCCCGACCGGACTTGTAAGTCCGGTCCCCAAGTCCGGTCGATTCCAGAAACATTTTCCGGTAGTGTAACAGAGCCCGACCGACCTTGCAAGTCCGGTCCTAAGGTCGGTCGGCTCCAGAAACTTGTTTCTAAATTCTCTTTCAACTCCAAACTTCTCCTCATATATTCTAATATGTTATAACCTCATTTGGGCACCTCAAATACACCTTAAGCCCTCCTTAAATACCTTAAATCATCCACCAAGATCCACCTTAGTCATTATGCATTTTCCTTGTAATAATGCTAACACTTGTAATGTTTTCCTCTAGGTTTCTAGGTGGTGGTTCATACCTAATGTAACCACTATGCCAAATGTTTTCTTCACCACTATAACATCATCTCCCAAGCATCTCTCACTATCTAAAACTCTTTTAAGCATTTACTTAAAGTTCCTTAACAAGTTTAAACTTCCATCATCATCACATTATTTCCTTCCTAGTTGTGCATCAACATTTGCCTAAGTCCTAAACACTCAAATACATTCTCTTGATTCCTAAATCTTCCATGGTGATACCTAAGTCATTATAAGTCATTAAAACACCTTAACTTCACCCTTTTTCATCAAGACAACCTATAGAACATTCCTAGTACTTCCTTAGTCATTAAATTCCCTTAGGATATCTTAAACACTTAAACTCTCCTTTAAATTTTGCCATGGGTTCTCTAGTATATAGTACCTCCTAACACATGGTTTTTCTCCATCAAACAACCAATACCACACAAATTCTCATCACAACACTTAACACCCAATTTACACTACAAACCACCACATCATCATATATGCTTAAACTTAAAATGCTTGGCACTTAGGCCCTTAATTAACAATAATCTTAACCACTGAATTTCCACATATATATGCCTTCAACCTGCGAATACACTCAACAAGGCTCCCATTGAAATAAAATGCTTCTTGTACTTCACCTTTATATTCTTAAACTATCTCTTTTCTCATTTGCTCCTTAGTCACAAGTTCACAAGAATAGTCATTGTTTCTCCTAGGTTTTATAGCACCTTCCCTATAAACTCTACACTAAACTCATCATATACCCACATCTCATTCCCTTAAACAACAAAACACCTTAAGGTAAGTAATTTACCTTGTTTTCTCACAAGCTTAAAAGCTTTTCTCCTTAGGTTTTCTTTGTTCAATCTCGGTCACCAATGTGATTCTCCTTGCCAATGTTCTAACCAATATCCAATGACTCCAATGAGTACTAGATAACACATTAACCCTAAGGAACAAACCCTAGGTTTAAAAATGTTTTAAGGTATTAATGTGATTGTTTTACCTTGGTTTCTCAAGACAACTTGGATGAAGCAAGAAGGACCTCCTCTCTCCTTTGAAGAGTAGAAACAAGCTAGAACAAGGCATAAACATGGAGTCCCATGAGTATATATTTTCGGACATGTGAAGAAAATGGTGGAAACCTAGATTTTCTTACACTTTCTTTACCTTAAGAGAATGGAGATGCCAATGGAGTCTCCAAACTTGAATTTCCTCCTCTAATGGTGGTTTGACTTGGCACCAAAATGAAGCTCTTGAAGTTTTGAAAAGATAGAAAGGAGGAGCTTGAGCTAACTAAGAAGAATATGTATTTTGTTTTGGATTTGGAGCTAAATGAGCAAGTGTGTGCAAGAGAAGATGGAGCTTTCATGGAGTGAGCTCTACGTGAATGGAGAAGAGAAAGAGAGCAAGAAACCGTGTGAAACAAGGGAGAATGAAGAAGTGAGGAGAGAGGTAAGTAAATGTGATATTTATCTTAAAAGGTGAATAGTACTTTACTTTATAAACTTATTTTTGCTTTCTCTTTACTTAGCTAGATAGTGTGGTGAGTCACACTTAAAAACCGGCCCCCTTTTGAATGAGGGTAGTTTAGTCTTTGTTGACCAAATGTCTCACTTATATAGACTTATGTTATAAACTAGCTTAATTAATTCACTATTCATCAAAAACAAGGCACATTGTTGTGAAATTTTTGATTTCCCATTGATATAGACCTCCAAATGTGATACTATATAGTACACATATTAATTAAAGAGTAATGATGGACATTTAGCCATTCAAAACTCATTTACAAGACAATTTTTCAAAAACGTGCTTTAAGACTCCTTAAAGCACATTTTGTGTTTTAACTTGTTTTCAAGCTTGGTTTTCTTTGGTAATTGACTTAAAATGACCATTAGGATATTACTAAGGTCTTAGAACAATATTTGGGTACTCTCCCAAGTCTCTCCAAGCTTAGAGCACGTTTTTGTCAAAACTGCTCTTTTGGTGTTTCCTTATATTTTCTTTGATTAGAAATGTTTCTTAATGTTTCTAAGGCATTATTTAGCCTCCTTATATCTTAGTTTATCATTTAAACACCATATCTAAGTTTGGGGTATTTCAATCTACCCCCCTTAAAAGAACTTTGTCCTCAAAGTTCACACATGTGTTAACCATTCACGGTACACATTTCTCTTAATCTTAATACCACATCTTATATTCACATTCATACATCTCAAGACTCAAAGGTCAATCTCAAATACAATACATAAGTATTACATAACTCAAACTTACACCGAAGTGTAGCAACTTACACAAATCCACATCTTAAACAACCAAACAAACGACAAACATGATCGTTTCCTAACTCAAAAGCGAGGAAGCTCTACCCCCCTTAAAAAGGGGTACGCCCCGTACCCTATACAGACGATCTAGTCAGTAAATAAAGAAGGGTACTTCGCCCTCATCTTATCCTCTAATTCCCACGTGGCCTCTTCGACATCCTGGTTAGACCAGAGAACCTTCACCAGTCGCACTGACTTGTGGCGAGTGTCCCTAGTCTTACTGTCCAAGATTCTCTGAGGAGTCTCCACGGATCTCATATTTGGTTCTAAAGTCAACCTCTCAGGTTCTAACACATGGGAGGGGTGGTGCATGTATTTCTTTAGCTGTGAAACATGAAAAACATCATGCACTTTACCCAGCTCAGCAGGTAAATTCAACCTGTAAGCAACCGGGCCCACCCGCTCCGTAATCTCATAAGGACCAACAAATTTCGGGCTTAACTTGCCCTTCTGCCCAAACCTGAATACACCCTTCATCGGTGATACTCGCAGAAATACCCGGTCGCCCACTGCGAACTCCAGGTCCCGTCGTCGAACATCAGCATACGACTTCTGCCTATCTTGAGCAGCTTTCATGTTCTCCCTGATTTGCTGAACTTCAGCCTTAACTTGTTCTAAGTACTCTGGTCCTATAATGACCGTCTCACTCGACTCATCCCAGCAGAGCGGTGTACGACATGGTCTACCGTACAACGCTTGAAAAGGTGCCATCTTGATCGAAGCGTGATAGCTGTTGTTGTATGAAAACTCGATCAGATGCAATCTGTCAATCCAACTGCCCTGGAAGTCTAAGGCACATGCTCTCAGCATGTCCTCGAGTGTCTGAATAGTACGCTCAGTCTGACCATCTGTCTGAGGATGGAACGCGGTACTCAGTTTGAGTTCTGTACCCAACGCTTCTCTGGTAGCTCTCCAGTACCTCGAAAGGAATCTGGTATCTCTATCTGACACTATGGTCTTTGGTATGCCGTGATGCCTCATGATTTCTTTCTCAAATAACTCAGCTAATTTGGTCACCTTCCAAGTATCCTTCATCGGTATGAATCGGGCTACTTTGGTAAGGCGATCCACCACCACCCATATCATGTTGAGACCTCCCCTAGCAGGTGGAAGCCCAACTACGAAGTCCATGGAGATATCATGGAACTTCCACTCCGGAACTGGCATCGACTGTACCATTCCGCCCGGTCGTCTGTGCTCGAATTTCACCTTCTGGCATGTGAGACACCTCAAGACGAACTCGGTAACATCTGTCTTCATCCCCGACCACCAGAAGTATCTCTTCATGTCTTTATACATTTTAGAGGCTCCCGGATGGATGGAAACTGAAGAACAGTGTGATTCTCTAAGTATACGGTCTTTCAGATCCGTGTTACCTCGTGGTATGCATAATCGGCCCTTAAGTCTGATCAGATCATCATCATGAAGTCTGAAGTCGTATTTCTGACTCTCAAAGGTACCATCTGTCAGCTTCTGTCTGACCTCTCTCATATACTCATCAGTCCTCTGAGCCTCTCGCACCTCATCAACCAAGCTGGAGAAAGAAACTAGCGAATGGAGTGAGTGTGCTCGACGGCTCAGGGCATCTGCTACAACATTGGCCTTCCCTTCTTTGTATTGGAGGTCAATGTCATAGTCTTTCAGAAATTCTAACCATCTCCTCTGTCGAAGATTTAACTCCTTCTGAGTGAATATGTATTTCAAACTTTTGATCGGTGTAGATCGTGACACTAACCCCTATAAGTAGTGGCGCCATATCTTCAAAGCGAAGACTACAGCTCCCAGCTCTAAATCATGTGTGGGGTAGTTCTCCTCATGTTTCTTCAACTGGCGTGAGGCATATGCCACCACCTTGCCATGTTGCATGAGCACGCAACCCAGCCCTCTGCCGGATGCATCACAATAAACCTCAAAGCCCTCTGTACCGTCTGGAATGGTCAGTACCGGTGCAGTGGTCAGTGAGTCCTTCAAGCGCTGAAATGATCTCTCACAGTCATCTGTCCACAGAAATGGTGCATCTTTCTTCATCAGACTGGTCATCGGCTTCGCGACCTTGCTGAAATCTCTAACAAACTCCTGTAGTAACCTGCCAGACCGAGAAAGCTCCGGATGTCGGTAACAGTCTTCGGCCTTGGCCAGGTACGTACGGCATCAATCTTTGCTGGATCCACTGCGATCCCAGCATCTGAGATGACATGACCTAGGAAAGAGACCTGGTCAAGCCAAAACTCACACTTGGAGAACTTAGCATATAGCTGGTTCTCCCTCAATATTTCCAACACCCTCCTCAATGTTCCTCATGCTCAACCTTAGACTTTGAATATATCAGAATGTCATCAATAAAAACCACAACCGACTTGTCCAGCTGCTCCCGGAACAAGCGGTTCATCAGATCCATAAACTTCGCCGGTGCGTTCGACAAACCGAACGGCATCACTGTAAACTCATAGTGGCCGTATCGTGTCCGGAATGCCGTCTTCTCAATGTCTCCCTCCTTAATGGCTATCTGATGATACCCCGATCTGAGATCAATCTTGGAAAACACAGATGCTCCCTTCAACTGATCGAACAGATCGTCAATGCGGGGTAGTGGGTACTTATTCTTCACTGTCACTGCATTCAGCTCTCTGTAGTCGATGCAGAGGCGGAGACTACCATCCTTCTTCTTCACGAAGAGGACTGGCGCTCCCCATGGTGACACACTTGGTCTAATGAATCCTTTATCCAACAAATCTTTCAGTTGTTCTTTTAACTCAGTCATTTCTGCCGGAGCCATACGGTATGGTGCTTTGGCTATCGGTCCGGTACCAGGTAGCAGCTCAATGGTGAACTCTACCTCCCGAGTGGGTGGCATGCCGGGCAGTTCCCGTGGAAATAAGTCGGGGAACTCCGACACTACCGGTAAGTCGGGGTCGAACTCAGGGTCTCTCTCTATGTCCTGTACATAGCAGAGGTATACTTCTTCCTTTCTCCTTAATTCTCTATGCATTGCCATGGCGGTGATGATCTTAGTCGAAGGCTCTCTGGGCCTCTGGCGGTATGATATTGTTACCCCAGACGGACTCCTGAGCAGCAATCTATGCTCGGCGCAGAGGATACGTCCCTTGTGCCGCTCCAACCAGTTCATCCCGAAGATAACATCAAATCCTAGCTTACTGAACTCAATGAAACTGACTGGGAAGTCTTCCCCCTTAATTCTGATGGTGGCTCCTCGGTAGTAACGAGTGCAACGAACCTTCTCCTTAGACGGGAGCGTAACCGTGAAGTCGGGTAGCTCATCAGCGTCTAGCCCCAACCTGCTCGCAAATGATGCAGAGACAAAGGTATGCGAGGCCCCTGAGTCGAAGAGAACTGATGCCTCAATCCCATTGATCGGAAAGGTGCCGGTGAGGATAGTACCGCTAGCGTCGGCCTGTGCCTCTGTGAGTATGCTTAGTGCACCTTCCGTACCGAGTCCATAACCTAATTGTGTTCACAAGCTCCATGAGTATTGATGGTATAACAAGAGTCGTAACAATTTATATGAACAACACTGTTATTTTATTCATGACCATCCTGTTTACAACATGTGCTTCAATCTTACATCTCATTTCTCATCTCATTCTAACATTACATGGCTAATATTGTCTAAAGGTTAGGTTTAATCTTCCTGGTCTCATATGCGTCGCATTGATTACTGCTGACGGTGCTGTATTCAGCTTGATTCTCTTAATCCCATGGTACAACATCCTTGATTCTCCTCCCAAAATTAATACATCACCTGACTTAAGTACTATCTTATCTGCACGGTCCGCACGCTTCTGCTCGCCGTATAAAAACTCCGCATCATCTCCAATGGACCAAGACACTACGGGTATCCCTCTTTCGAGAGACTCCGTTGTCTCGTCCTTATCCTGGTGTAGTCCCAGTTTCCCATCTTTTTCGTAGAAGTTTACAATGCAAATGTCTGGCTGGATGTCTGGAATCGGTTCAGCTTCCAACTGCTGAGCGATTTCCATGACTTGTGTAATAACTGGATGGAACTCTTCGGGTATTCCCGGTGGTGAGACTCCATCTTGCTCCCTTGTGGTTTGGTAATTCTTGGCATACGGATTCCAATCCTTGCCCAAGCTCATCATCTTTAATTTCATCTTGCTCCCCCTGGGTACTCCGGTGTGTAAAAACCTCCCGGTCCCATTCCTAGTTGATTGCATCTCCTGATGATGGCTATTTGTGCTTCGGGTGTCAGGTATCCCCTTAATAAAATCATACCTGGGCGGATAACCTGACATTGTTCGGTTGGAAAGTGTGTGGTTTCGATGTCGGTGTGCTCCGGGTTAGATGTAGACGGTATAGGGTAGCAGATGTTGAATCTTCCTAAGTGGTAGTAGGTTATCTTACTTAAGTTCTAATCTCATCTTATTCTTACTTAACTCATATATTTCACCAAACATGCATGATAATGCGGTAAGCAGGTAGTTTTATTACTAAATGGTTATAGTGGTACCTGGCCTCGATGAGGGCTCAGGCTCATCGTCCCGGTCCACCATGTGTAGAGTGGGCCCCGTCTTCTGGGTCGCCCGTGGGTTCTTGTCCGCCGGCTGCTGCACTTTCCTCTGACCGTCAGATCCAGCTCCCTGATCGGTCTTGCCCTTGCCCCTGGTGGGCCTATAGGCTCTGCTAGCAGGGTTCCGGTAACACTCGTATGCCCGTGCCATACACTCCGCAAAGTTGCACTCCACCTTATTTCCCTTACAGTCGAGCCCGGGGTGGTCCTTGTGACACCATCTACAGATGAAGCGTCGCTGGTAGCCACCACCGGCTCCCCTCTCAGTCTCAGATCCTGATGATTCATATTGTCAATTCTCATATCTCAAACGGTTACTAATTTATTTCTTAACTCATTCAATATCAATTTTCTCACCCTTTGGCGCCTTAGAGCGCAGTGGTGTAGCTGCAATAGCATAGGTCAGCTTCAATGGCTCTTCCGAAGCCTTCTCCTTTTCCTCCTTCCCTTTCGGGTTCTGATTCTTCTGGGCCTGAGGCTGGTACTTTTGTTTCTTGTACCCTCCTTGCCCTTGACTCTCTGAGCTCCCCAGCACTCTTCCTCTTTGCATTCTCCTCGTCCCTCAGCTGGACGGTAATCTCAACCTTAGCAGCGGCATGATAGCACTCCTGCTTTTCCATAGTATTAGTCACACTTATTTCTCATAATCTAAATCTTATTCATCTCTTACTCAAATTCAATCATTCTTATTACCTGCAAGGTAGTGTAACTCGTCGGCCCCATGCCGTAGCGGAGTCGATGGCTAAGCCCGCCATAGAAGCGGTCCACCAAGATCTGGTCAGAATACCCTAGACCTGGCAGAAGACGGAGCAAGGCAGTGAACTCTGAGTAATACTCGTCCACTGTCATCTTGTCCGACTGCTTAAGCGCATCCAACTGCAAGCGCTTCTTCGTCTGGACATGGGCGGGGTAGTACTTTGCCCGTAGCAAGGCGGTGTACTGCTCCCAGCCGAACTCTGGATTGGCCACATGCTCGGCCCTCACCAGCTTCCACCAATCGCCCGCCGCCCCCTTCAGGTAGAAAGCAGCTAAGCGCACCTTGATCCCAGCAGGGACATCAAGGGTCTCGAAGGCGGTCTCCAGCTCGGAGATGTACGCCTCAAGCTTGGCGGGATCGGTCTCCCCCTTAAAATGAGCGGGTCGAAGGTCTGATAGACTCTTCACCCAGTTTGGTTCCCTAGGTTGTGGCGGTGGAGGTGGTGCACCCACACCAGGCTGATAGCCCATATGCCCTAAAGCGGCAGCTACGATCTCTGCGATCGTCTGCCCTCCAGGTATCCCTGGAATATCCTCACCCCGGCCGCGACCTCGGCCTCCTCTAGGGCGTCCTGCCATCTGAACAAGCATAACTTACATTAGATTCGTACTCACCATTGTTTTGGTTAGTAAATTTATAACGTCCGTAGACGGTAAAGACAATCCACACTTATTAGTGGTCATCTGACTCTACTCACTCTAACTTCTCACACCCTTAACCCAATACTTACTCCTTAACTTATATCCTAACTCGGTGGTTACTTATGTCCGGTATTTCTTGATCAGAGCGTAACTACGCTCTGATACCACTTTTTGTAACACCCCATCCAAAGCCTATCGTGGTTATCGCAATCTGAACACTTAATCGAATACGTCGCAGCGGAAATAAACAACACCTGGACCTTGCCACGGTCTGATCGTTAGAATATACCGGCTTAAATACTTACAATACTTATCCAAAAACTTATCCAACTTACACATCAACATTCATAATACCACAACCAACCGAGTACTAGTATCTCAAACATAATCCCAAACTTACATCAGTTTAATATAAACAGTCGGGTGCACAGGCGCAACCCGAACTCAAAATAAACAACCCGACCTAAGTCTAACCGCTCCTACTCTCGTAGTGCGTCCTCATGGGCCTCTTACCTGCAAGTGTAAAAATAGCCCCCGAGGGGGTCAGCACGAATGCTGGTACACCCTCTCATGGCCCCCAAGCTAACGGGGCTACGACGACTAATTGTCGATAGCATGGAAATTGATTACATACACAAGCATAATATGAAGTGCAATAACAATAACCACAGATGAACATATATAGTTCACAACAATGAACGACTCAAGCGTTCCCTTAACAAGTGGGTTAGTAACCCCCTCCTTAGTCCTCATTTCCTTAATCTCAGTTCCTTACCTTACCTTAATCTTAATCTCAATCTTAATCTTAATCTCAGTATACAAACCTTTCCTGGAAGGGATTGGTTGTAGCTTAATTCGAACCTGGGATTTAGGTGATCCCACCGCACCATCTTAATGCCACCTACTCTGGACGGGAGTCCAGCGTAGCTGAGCCGGCAACCGGCCCTAGGCTACAAGTCCGAAGACAAGTCCTTAAGCGGAGGGCGGATCTGATTCAGATACCGTCCCCCTTTTTCCTTAGCATGCATGACCGGAGATCGGTCCCGGGTTTCCTCACTCAAGTTCCAGTTAGTAGACATCTTAAACACCATGTGCTAGCTAAGCCTTAACGGGCATTAACCAACAACCATCAAACTTAACTCTTATTCTTAACTCAGTAAGTACTAAACTTGGTTAGTAACAATCTCAAGTCTCGCGGGTTAGTGTAAATATAACACAATCACAACGAGAACAATATAACCGGTTGCATGCTTTATCTTGTTTTAGTCATAGCAATAAACAGATAGCACACAAGCCGAGGGACACCTCGTTAGCAAGCAGGTCACAAGAAGGATTGTACCGTTCACCGTCGATCGTTGTTTGTTTAACCTTCTTCGGGGTCCCAATTCACAAACCTAAAACATTCATTCATTTTTAGGTTATTAGTTATTTGCACCTTACTTAACTCACTTAGTCCCTAAGGACTTCCATTCAATAACCTCTCAAGTCTTTATCACTTAGCTTACAAACTTAACTTTAAACATTAAAACTTATACTTAAGCTTAACTTAATTCCTTAAGTTCTTAGGGTCCTAATCATTACTACCCTACTAATGGCATACCCTAATACCAATTAACACCCTCAGAAATTAAAATTTCTTTTTTTTTTTTTTTAGGCTCGACCGGACTTACCGACCGGACTTGCCAAGTCCGGTCCATTCCAGTACCTTTACCGTTTGAAAATTCTACCCCGACCGGACTTACAAGTCCGGTCCTATGTCCGGTCGATTCCAGAGACTTATTACCGTACAAAATTTTAAGCCCGACCGGACTTGACAAGTCCGGTCCCATGTCCGGTCTATTCCAGAAACTAATTCCCTCACAAAACAAGCCCGACCGGACTTGTAAGTCCGGTCCCCAAGTCCGGTCGATTCCAGAAACATTTTCCGGTAGTGTAACAGAGCCCGACCGACCTTGCAAGTCCGGTCCTAAGGTCGGTCGGCTCCAGAAACTTGTTTCTAAATTCTCTTTCAACTCCAACTTCAATCTTCTCCTCATATATTCTAATATGTTATAACCTCATTTGGGCACCTCAAATACACCTTAAGCCCTCCTTAAATACCTTAAATTCCACCAAGATCACCTTAGTCATTATGCATTTTCCTTGTAATAATGCTAACACTTGTAATGTTTTCCTCTAGGTTTCTAGGTGGTGGTTCATACCTAATGTAACCACTATGCCAAATGTTTTCTTCACCACTATAACATCATCTCCCAAGCATCTCTCACTATCTAAAACTCTTTTAAGCATTTACTTAAAGTTCCTTAACAAGTTTAAACTTCCATCATCATCACATTATTTCCTTCCTAGTTGTGCACAACATTTGCCTAAGTCCTAAACACTCAAATACATTCTCTTGATTCCTAAATCTTCCATGGTGATACCTAAGTCATTATAAGTCATTAAAACACCTTAACTTCACCCTTTTTCATCAAGACAACTATAGAACATTCCTAGTACTTCCTTAGTCATTAAATTCCCTTAGGATATCCCAAACACTTAAACTCTCCTTTAAATTTTGCCATGGGTTCTCTTATATAGTACCTCCTAACACATGGTTTTTCTCCATCAAACAACCAATACCACACAAATTCTCATCACAACACTTAACACCCAATTTACACTACAAACTTCACCACATCATCATATAATGCTTAAACTTAAAATGCTTGGCACTTAGGCCTTTAAATAACAATAATCTTAACCACTGAATTTCCACATATATATGCCTTCAACCTGCGAATACACTCAACAAGGCTCCCATTGAAATAAAATGCTTCTTGTACTTCACCTTTATATTCTTAAACTATCTCTTTTCTCATTTGCTCCTTAGTCACAAGTTCACAAGAATAGTCATTGTTTCTCCTAGGTTTTATAGCACCTTCCCAATATAAACTCTACACTAAACTCATCATATACCCACATCTCATTCCCTTAAACAACAAAACACCTTAAGGTAAGTAATTTACCTTGTTTTCTCACAAGCTTAAAAGCTTTTCTCCTTAGGTTTTCTTTGTTCAATCTCGGTCACCAATGTGATTCTCCTTGCCAATGTTCTAACCAATATCCAATGACTCCAATGAGTACTAGATAACACATTAACCCTAAGGAACAAACCCTAGGTTTAAAAATATGTTTAAGGTATTAATGTGATTGTTTTACCTTGGTTTCTCAAGACAACTTGGATGAAGCAAGAAGGACCTCCTCTCTCCTTTGAAGAGTAGAAACAAGCTAGAACAAGGCATAAACATGGAGTCCCATGAGTATATTTTCGGACATGTGAAGAAAATGGTGGAAACCTAGATTTTCTTACACTTTCTTTACCTTAAGAGAATGGAGATGCCAATGGAGTCTCCAAACTTGAATTTCCTCCTCTAATGGTGGTTTGACTTGGCACCAAAATGAAGCTCTTGAAGTTTTGAAAAGATAGAAAGGAGGAGCTTGAGCTAACTAAGAAGAATATGTATTTTGTTTTGGATTTGGAGCTAAATGAGCAAGTGGTGTGCAAGAGAAGGTGGAGCTTTCATGGAGTGAGCTCTACGTGAATGGAGAAGAGAAAGAGAGCAAGAAATCGTGTGAACAAGGGAGAATGAAGAAGTGAGGAGAGAGGTAAGCAAAGTGATATTTATCTTAAAATGAATAGTACTTTATGCTTTATAAGACTTATTTGCTTTCTCTTACTTAGATATGAGGTGGTGAGTCACCTTAAAAAACCGGCCCCCTTTTAGAATGAGGGTAGTTTAGTCTTTGTTGACCAAATGTCTCACTTATATAGACTTATGTTATAAACTAGCTTAATTAATTCACTATTCATCAAAAACAAGGCACATTGTTGTGAAATTTTTGATTTCCCATTGATATAGACCTCCAAATGTGATACTATATAGTACACATATTAATTAAAGAGTAATGATGGACATTTAGCCATTCAAAACTCATTTACAAGACAATTTTTCAAAAACGTGCTTTAAGACTCCTTAAAGCACATTTTGTGTTTTAACTTGTTTTCAAGCTTGGTTTTCTTTGGTAATTGACTTAAAATGACCATTAGGATATTACTAAGGTCTTAGAACAATATTTGGGTACTCTCCCAAGTCTCTCCAAGCTTAGAGCACGTTTTTGTCAAAACTGCTCTTTTGGTGTTTCCTTATATTTTCTTTGATTAGAAATGTTTCTTAATGTTTCTAAGGCATTATTTAGCCTCCTTATATCTTAGTTTATCATTTAAACACCATATCTAAGTTTGGGGTATTTCAGATTAACTTAAAAGATGGTGAAATTTTGATGAAACTTTACATGGACGATATTAAAGTGTTATATTTTGGTAAAACGTGAAATCAACGTTTTTTAAGCTCAATATGATCCGTGGGACCCGATGAACGTGTCTCATGTTTCATTAGGTCCCACAGGTCATATATGACCTTAAAAAACTTTGGATTTGGCATTGAACAAAAATATAACACCTTAGCATCGTCCATGTAAAGTTTCATCAAATTTGGATATCATTTAACCATCTTTTAAGTTGATCAAATATTAGAAAAGTTGCTGGATGTAAAATTGTGGAAACCACATGGGTGGGCAAAGTAATTTTTGAAACCTCGTGGGTGGGCTGTGTAATTTCACCAAACGTCATGGGTGGGCGATGTAATTTTCCCTATTTTTTTGTTGAATAGTAGGGTTAGAAATGGGAAAAATATATCAAAAAGCTAGAATGACAAATATTGTTGAACAAAAATCCCACCCCAAAACGATAGATATTAATTAACGGAGGAAGTATTAAATTACTCTCTCACAATCTCTCTCTCCTCTAATATAAAGTGGGTTCCCACACACAAGTCTCGATTCTCCACATGTGCAATTATTTTTTCTTTTTAATGTTGGAAGCCCTAAGGGTATCCACAATGGTATTGCTTGACACAATTATATAGGTGAAGATTAAAATAGAAAAAAAATAAATAGTGATGTGAAAGAGAGAGTATGAGAGGATTGCTGAATTAAGAACCTGGAGTAAAAATAATATAATAATATTTTTTTGTGGATGGAATCTACTTTTTTTTAATTTTTATTGTGGATGCCCTAAATGCAACTATGAGTTAGAAATCCACTCAAAAAATAACATTTTTATATTGGTATACATCCACACTCTCTGCTCCAGATATTTTTTTCTTTTCTTTTATAACTTTTAGACCGGATTCTGTGGAAGCTCTGAGCCCTCACTTAGCTCAAAGATGTCTACATCAATTCTAGTACCGATCTCTCCTTTTTCCTCCTTATCGCACTTGGTCCTTTTCTTTATTTTCGAAATTCAAACCACTAGCTCAATCTACGACTGTTTACCAGTCACGGCAGCCGTTGGGTTCAGTCCACTTCCTCTCTCCTCTTCCCGCCTTCTTTTGTTCGCGGGGGCCCTTTATAAGCACCTTCGGTGGTCGGAAAGAACGGCAGCTTTTTCCGTCTGTATCTTTCATCTCATTTCGTTTCAGAATTCCGAAGCCTGTTTAGTCAATTTGAGAGCTGTATAGAGATAAACAAGTGGGGTCGGACTTCTTCTAGCCAGGGGAAATGGACATATTAGTAGTACTACGATACTGGCTCACACCTCTTCTTCTTCTTCTGAGTATTGTTGTCTGCTCAGGTTAGTTACCTTTACCGTATGATCTCTTTCTTTTCTTCTCGTTCTCATCGGTCAAGAATCTTGGGATTTTTGGACTCCGTCTTGATTTGATTCCGTATGTTTACTTTTGCATTTTGCTGACGAAATTTCAATTGTTGCTTTTGATTCTGTTATTTGGGTGAGTCCTCATTGCCGCCAAGAACAAAGACTATCGCTCTCGGTAGTGCTGGTCTCAAATGTGGGTTTTGCCATGTGTAATTTCTTTTGGGTTAGTCTTCTAAGGGTTAGGTTCGTTCCGGGAGGCATGCATTTGAAAATTGAAATCCATTCTGATTTTGAAGTACGTGTTTTATTGCGGCTGAGAGTCGCCTATTAGCAATGAGTGGAGATGAAGAAATTAATTCAATTGCTCAAGCGAGAATAACGAGTGTATTGATTCTCTTTACAGTTGAATCAATTATGGGCATCGCAGTCGAAGATAAGCGTATAAACCTTTTGTTTTTGCTTGGATGCTCTGTGCTCTGATGATTCTTGATGTCCAGAATTCTATTGAATAGATTCGTTTTCACATTCTTTTAATACTTTAGGAATATCTTGACTTGTGCCATTCCTCCTGCTGACCCTCTCTGCTTCTTCCATCTATCTCTATAATCACCATGGAAACAAACCCTTCTCTCGTCATATGTTCCTATTAATTCCACCATTTGTGCTTCACTCAGTAATTGTAAATATCTGTCGATTCTATTTCTATATATACCCGGACACATTTCTCGTATGTAATTCTGAACCTGAAACCTGGTTTCATGTTTCTCAGGAAATGCTACACATAGAACTTTGGTCACCAAGACACTACTCTTCCAGACATGATACTGATTTCAACTAACCAAAAAGACATCACAACACCAATAACCACAGTTCCAACCGCCACATACTCCAACCATCAGCAGCACCACAACATCACCAGTTTATAATCCAACCAAAAACACGGACTCGCCAACACCAGCCACCACCACCACAACGGTTCCATTCAGCACCACATCCTCTTCACCTTCAATGCCTGGGTCAAGCTGGTGCATTGCTAGCCCCAGCGCGAACCAGAAGGCTTTGCAGACAGCATTGGATTATGCCTGTGGATATGGTGGAGCAGACTGCTCACAAATCCAGCCTGGTGGGAGTTGTTACTATCCCAACACTGTGAAAGACCATGCCTCTTACGCGTTCAACATGTACTACCAGAAGAATCCGGTTCCTAATAGCTGCAATTTTGGAGGAACAGGGATAGTTACCAGCACCAATCCAAGTATGTTGGCATTATTTTTCTTGTTTAAACTTGTTCAACAACCACTTAAGATTCCTTTCTCTTCTTGGGTCTGTTTTTTTTTTTTTATTTTATTTTGAATGTTTCATTTTATGTGTTATCTTTTGTCCATTGATTTTGGAGGATATAAAAAACAATGTAGGCCTTTAGTGCTACACATGGGTAGGATTTTCTTTTTGAGTAGGGAGCCATCATTTCATTTTGCTAAAGCGCTTAATCACATGATGGCCACCAGAATTGGTTTGAACATGTTTGCTTCCTTTTGACTTAATGCTGGAAGAAGATTGGCTCCACATCTATATATCTTATTCCAGCTTATATGAAACTACCATTAAAGCATTAGAAATTGTCTTCTAAGTGCCGTAAAGTGTGTCATTGGCTTCTTTTTGTGGATGAATATAAAAAGAATGCTACTACTTTGAGACTTGTACCCCAATCCCCTGACTATTGTTGTCCCCCGCTTTGCTTCCTTTTTTCCTCCTGTAGTTGTTATCCGTCCGTTGGTATACGTGTTAGTTTATTTGCGCATGGAAATAATTTACTACTACTGATTAGTCGTTGGCTAAATGGAATCTTTTCTTTATTAGACTTTTGTCTTTGCATAAAGTTCAAAGAATGATTATTTTAAGGTTTTGGGATTGGAAAACTGGAGGACAATCAAATCTATCATCATGAACAAGAAGTGAATCCCATTATCCAAAGATGATTTATCCTCTTAACATCATTACAAATGGGACCCAGTGTTAATGGCTTTCATAGATCCATTATTGGACTAAGGAAATTCAGAAACTAAACTTGGTGGGTTCAACTTTCTTTTTAGAATAGTCTGGTGACACCAATTGGTAATATAACTTGGTCCAAAGCAAATTTTAGGCAGTGGGTATTAACTTTTACTGTAGTTTTTTAATTTGTGTTGGTGATTGACACTGAGTTCCATTCCTCTGGATTGGTAAGAAACTTTTGCTCTGTTTTCTTTCTGTGATGTTGCCAGGTTCAGGATCATGTGCATATCCTTCGACAAGGTAAAGAAAGTTGCTATTTGGTCTTTTTTTGCGGCCACTTTTCATTCTACTTTTTTTCTTTATCATATTTACTGATATGGGTGATTCTGACATATCCCTTACAGCACGAGTTCTTCAGTGCTCGACACATCGAATCAGAACAGTTCAACTATATTTGGCGTGGGTTCAAACGGACCTTCAAGTTCTGCTGCAGCAAGCTTCGACATGTTTTGTTCTTACCTGTTCTGTGCATTGGTCTCTCTTATTTTACTGCTCAGATATGACTCTTCTTGAGTTGATAGTCCGCAACCCCAAGCTAGAAAAGGCTGATAGAGTCTCTGATAATGCACCCGTACTCTCATTATGACTTGTAATCAGAGTTGCGGTCACGCTGTTTAGGAAACTACAAATATAGAGAGAGTTGAAGTCACTGGTCATAGATAGGCTTGTGTAGTAGAAGACGGTGTGCAGGGTTGTACTAGTAGAAATTGAGGTGTAAAATACCGAAGTTGTAACATCATGTATTAATGATTGCTATTGGACTTGTAGAAACTTTGCATTCCAGCTGTGTTGTACGTACTAATGGAAAGTGTTGGTGGAAGCTTTGCTTTGATTTGATCCGCAAGTGTAGAATCATGGTTTTATTTGTTTGCTCAATTAGGAGAAATTGTTCAAAAATCAGCACTGAATTAAGGCAGATGGAGTGCCTGTTTCAATTGACAAAAAAGTGGAACAATAGAGGACGATGGTCATACACTCACTCTTTCAACTCGATTATGAAGTTTCTTACCTCAATTAAAAAGAAAACCCAGTTTAAATACATCAAAGTAGTGATATCATGATAATGTTGTATACGAGATGAAAATTGTTCACACCATAGAAACACAGAACAAGAAAAGTAAATATAATAGTAAATCAAGTTACACTTTAGGAAGAAAATTTACTCATCATATAAAAACATGTACGTTTGAATATAGCAAATACAGAATATCAAAAATTTTGTAAATTTTAATAAGATGTCACTAGGGTTATGCTTGATTTAAAAGGTATATCACTGGTGAAAATATAATTCGTCAAATGTTCCACACAGATTATATGTAATTCATAAGAAGCTATGTAGGCTTAATTATTATTAGAAAACGTTGGCTAGGGGGGAAATACCGTAATACAAATCCTCCTATTAAGGCCCATTCTTTTGCATATGACGAGCTGCTAGCTGATACGAGCTGATATTGATTGATGATTGATTTAAAAAGAATGAGCTTAGCTAGTCAACCTAGTCAAACATACTAAACTAGCTGAACATGAAAGGCAATGAGAGTTTAAGTAGCTACTAGCTGATAGCTTATATTAGCTGATATTGACTGATAGCTGATTTTAAAAGAATGAGTCCAGCTGATAATACATAAACCAGCTGAATGTTGGACAAAAGAATGGGACCTAAGTATCATATTGAATTGTAAAGGATAGTTGTAATGGATGGAGCTTCATTTCTCTACTCCATTCTCCAAGAGTTGGAGCTTAATCTACTTTTGAAAAAGTTTTGGAATAGTGTGGTCAATTGTTATTGGACAAAAAACTGACTAAAGCTTACATGACAAATTAGAATTGGTTAATCATAGCTGGCTTTAAGGAAACGCAACATATCCTACTTTTGAATGTTACAATCAACATTTATTGTTTTATGTGGAATCATCACTAATAAGTCTTCTTTATTTCTCATTCTACATTAACCTTAAATTCTACACTTATACTGATCAAGATGAAGACTTGTTTCACAAATGTGAGAACATTTATTGGAAACTCATTAGACTGCAACTACAATGGAAGAATAGATGATGTTTACTCTCATAGTCAACAGATTTATAGGAAAAACCCCGAGTTCTTTTTTTTTGGTAAATAAACCCATATTCTAACACATGTCTTGCGGTGAGACATCATGCTTCAATTAAAGTCAATTAAATTGTTATTAACTCTTGAAAAAAATGAGCTTTGCGGGAGAGAGAAAATGCTTTCTCCTCCCCCTTTTCCTCAAGTTTTCCTTCTAGCATTCCCTTCTGCCAATTCTGCCCGTTGCTCTTCCCTCTCCCTTCGACAGAAGTATCATCATTTCTTCGCCTATTGCCTTTCTTGCCCACCTCTTGCCTGGCTTTCCCTTGGATGGTTGCAAAATCAAATGGACAACTATGCTCTGAGTTTCTGCCTCTAACTCCTTACCCATCCTATGCTATAATAAACTACCTTATTTGTGGTAGTGTGTCCCTGATAATGCTACGGTTTCTTCTCTTTTACTTATAATTTTTACAATTATGATAGACGGTATGTCCACTTAAGCTAGGTCTTCAGGTTCCTCGATGGTGGTAACATTAACGGTTTTGCCCGTCTTGCTGTGAAGTTTGACCCTTGCGGCTAGGGAAGGCAATGGGTCGGGTTCGGGTCGGGTGACGCTCCACCCGACCCGTCAACCGCAAATTCATCACCTGTTACCTTTTTTTCCAACTAGCATTTTTAGCCTTTAATATAAGATCAGTTTTTCAATAAAAATACACCTATATTTGTTCAATAATACAAACTACATCAATAAATGTCAATAACATACTTAAAACACGGATTATTAACCAACAAAATACAAAAAATACACCCATATTTGTGCAATAACACATACATGCGGGTGACGGGTCGGGTGAACGGATCGGGTGACCGTGTGGAAAATGTTCATCCGACCCGGCCCGTCACCCACACCAGATTTTTGCGGGTTTTCACCTGTTTAAGCGGGTTGAGTGGTCGGGTGAAACAGTTACTGTCACACATTGCCATCCCTACCTGCGACCAACATAGAGCTGATCAAATGGGTGGACGGGCCGGGATTGGGCTGGGCCTGAAAAGAATTTTAGGCTCGTCAGGCCTATTTCTAATGTCCAGGCCCGGGTTTTTTTATTTTTTGGGCCAGACTCGGTTTTTTTCTAGCTTTGCCGCTATCTGGCCCGCCCGGCTCGGTTTTTTCATTTTTTTATAAATAATTAATATAAATTTGAATAAATAATAAAGTTCTAAATAAATAATAAAATTGAACAATAAATTCTAAATAAAACTTATATATTATATAAAAATTACATTAAATATAATTATTTATATGTATATTTTAAAATAGTAGTATGGGCCAGACTTTGTTTCGGCCCCAAAATTTTACCGGAGCCCGGCCCGGTTTTAAATTCAGGCCTAGATTTTTTATCCAAGGCCACCCGAATTTTTTGTTTTCCCTGGACCGGGTCGGGTCGGGTCACCGGGCCGGGTCGGGTTTGATCAGCTCTAGGCGAACATGAGCTCAGAGTTGCCCAGCCCTGGCGATCTTCTTACGAGTATTTTTTGTTTTTGGCCTGGGCACTATGTACCACTAGGGGTGAACACATTTCATTGGTCAACTCACTTAGCAACCTGAATTTTCTCAGGTCTTTTGTGCACTCTCTTGTTTCTCGACCCAATACACGTTAAAGGGAGTTATGAACTCTAGAGCGGTGGACAAAAGGGAGTGTTGTCTTTTTTCAAGGGCCGTTATACGAATGCATTTTTGCATGGATGGGAGCATCTCACCAGCCTTGATGTCGATAACAAGGGGAGCTATTTGCTCTACGTTCGCTTTCTCCACCGTTGACCATAGCTTCTTTTCAGAGCTCACCTATGGGCCATGTTAGGAATGAGCCTCGTGCGAACATTCCACGCCTGGAAAGAAGAGCTACAATGGCAGGATGCCCAATATCTCATTATCTTCTTGTGATGGCATTTGTGGTGACACTACATAATGTGTGTGTAGGAATATTTATTATTGATTTAGTGGTGGTTGCGCTCCCAACTGTGGGACGGTGTGAGCTTCGCCACTACCCATAGATGACGTTGTGTGGAGTGTGGATAGGCTGTGCGAGGTCGAAGGTTGGGGCAAATTACAACCCAGGATTGTTGGCAGCTCGAGTAGTGTGTGTGTGTCGGGTCGCCCGTTGTGGTCATGCGAACGGACTAGCACAAGGAGGTGTCGAGGACGGAGAAGCTCACTGGAAGCAATGACAAAACGTCAGTCCAGATCTGATTGTTCATCGATGGAGGAGAACCACATTGCCAGAGGTCCAGGGGATGCATTCTGCTCTTTCCATGGCAGCGTCCAACTGCTTCTACCCAGGTAACCTAGCATGATCACGGGTTAATGGATGTTAGTTCTACCAGCTCACCGACGTCTCTCTTTGCTGGTGGGATTCCCGTACTCCATTGTCATTTAGGCTGGCCTTGGTGGTGGGTTGGGACGTGACGTAATTCCTACAATGCCAACATCATCAAGGTCAAGTGGGTTTGTTTCTCATCATCCCAATGCATTAACCTTCTTTGGACAGATGGAACAAAAAGGAATTATCCCGAATGTCCTAGATGTTAGTTATCTCGTTAAGTTACAAACTAAGTCTCTGCCCTATACTACTAGGATAAGTATGTTGTCTAGCTTCACTTCATATGTATCGTATAATATTTTATATCAATATAAGGTATGGTATATTTCAAAAAGAAAGAAGTCAATTAAATTGGTCTTGGTTCACCTATAAATGTTTGACTGTTAAAACCCCCACCCAGATCATTTTTTTCTTTTTTTTCGAAAGGTACCATACTATATTATAGAGTAAATTACTCGGAACCCCCTTCAGGTATGGGCATAATACAGTTAACCCCTTGTGTTTATCATAATTATTGGTAACCACCCTGAGGTTACAGTATCTCTGACTATGAGCCCCGAACTATAATTTTTTATCAAAACGTTAACTATATGTTGACCCATTATCTTAATCACATTATTAATGACATGCTGGACAAAAAACACACTGCTTAATCAGCATTCTTATTGTCTAAACAATGTCAACCCTACCTCGAAAATGCATCCAAATTGGGATGAGGGAGACTTAAACGATGTTGATTAAGTAGTTTTGTTGTCGAGGCTAGCATTAATAATGTGATTAAGCTGATGGGTCAACATATAGTTAACGTTTTGATAAAAAAAATAATAGTTCGGGGCTCATAGTCAGAGATACTGTAACCTCAGGGTGGTTACCAATAATTATGATAAACACAAGGGGGTTAACTGTATTATACCCATACCTGAAGGGGGTTCCGAGTAATTTACTCTATATTATATCAAGAGCATAGCGTCATTACATGATCAGGAATGTTGTCCATCCAAAACTCATCTAAACTACCACTTCATCCCATATTTGCTAAGATATGTGTGAAATACCCCGAACTTAAAAATGGCGAATAAATTACTATAATATGGTATTTAAGGGCCTAATAGTGCCTAAAGAATATTGGTGAAGAAAATAAAACCAAAAGAAAAGAGAAAACGCGTAAAAAGCACAAAACGTAAAAATGTGTGTTACGCAACCATAGGAGGTATGTAACCTCGAATAGGATCCTAGATGGATTCCTAAGGCTTAAGTATGCCTAAATATCATGTGGAAACAATTTCCAAAGAAAATAAATCCATATAGTGGGTTAAAACGCTAATTAAGCTTTAAAGCACGTTTTTTTAGAAAACCCGAAAACGCAACTTTAAGTGGTCAAACGGACCCGTAAAAATTATAGTTGACCATATAACTATAATTAAACATTAATGGAAGCTTAAGAACCATTAAAATTAAAGAAACAAGAAAAAATTCAGAAAACGGGCCCGGTTAGTGAATAGTGCAAAAACCGGGAATTTGCGAGAAGATGAAAACGCCCTCTCGGGACACTAATATAAGGGGGCCGGTTTTTGTGTTGAGTCAGCACTCTCCTCCCTAATTAATTAATTATTAGACACTCTATTACTCACTAAAGGACAAAACTAGCAAAAAGCAAAAAGAGAGTACAAAAGTGACTTTTGTATTCTCTCTCCTCTTACTGTCTCTCACGTTTTTCCTCCCCTTCCCATAACTCATTCTTCTTCTTCCTCTGGTGACAATGGCGATTCGGAGCTCCCTCCACCAGCTCCACTTCTTCTTCCTCTTTCCAAGCCAAAACAAAAACAAAACACTACAATAATTACACCATTGAACTCCTCTCATCTTGGAGATTATTTTCCAACTTTCAAAATCCTCAAACCTAGAAGTTGGTCTCCATGGCTATAGATCCCTTTGAAGGTTGAAGGAGGCTATTGCAAGCTAGAACATTCCTTGGTGGCCTTAAGGTAAAAATGAACTCAAAACACCCTCCCCTTTGGCTTCTTTTGGGCAACCAAAAATTTCTAGATTTTGAGCTCCATTTGACCTTAAAAATAAGGGCTGGATTCTTGCTTTTGTTGTTTCCAAGAACTTCATCTAGAAGTTGGACGGTAATCTCTCATTTTAGAGCTTTAAATTATTACCTCCAATTCTAGGGTTCAATTCAAGAATTAGAGATTGATCAGTATTGTTGTGTATACTTTGGGTAATGGTTGTAGCTTGGATGATTTTGGACAAGAAACAAGAAGAAAGGATAGAGTATGAGTCAAGGAGGAAGAGAAAAGAAGTGAAAAGGGAACTTGGAAGCTTAAGATAAATGCCTTGCCTTAAGGACTATCTTAAATGCTTTTGAACTTTGAGATGGGAAAACTTAATTGAATGAATCAAAACTATGCTAAGAATGTGATTGGTAGCTTGAGAAGAGAATTGTAGTTATGTTTATGCATTGGTGAACTATGGTTGACTTAAGGGCCTGAGAGCCAAACATTTAAGTTTAGTGCATTATGTTGTGATTTGGTGAAACCTTGGAGATTTTTGTGTGCTGGTAGAATCCCTTGTGGATTTGGTTAGTTTTGGATTGAATAAGGTGAATGATATAAGATTTGGGCAAGTTAGAATTGTAGGTGAACTATGGCGAAATTTTGGTAGAATTCCTAAGAGATATAGGTGACTTGATGAGTTGATGCTACCTAGGGTGAAATAGGTGTTTGGAGAGACCAATTGGATTAGTTAAGCACCTCGGGTTGTTAAATAAAGGAGTATATAGAATGGTGCAAAAATCTGTAGCAAAAATGGAGTTGTAGTGTCTTGGAGCTTATAGAAAAGAACTAGTGGGTATAACCTTGTGAATGGTGAGTGAAGTTGAGTAATGAAATTGCAAATGTCTAGGATGAAATTGGAATGGTCAATTGGGTGAGAACAAGAGGTAATCTGTCAAAGGAAGTTGGTAATGCACTGGTGTGCATAAGTGTTGAAAATGAGAATTGGAAGTTGTAGAATTAAGCAAGAATTGAGGTAAGGATTTGGACAATGATTTAAGAAGGTTAGAGCATGTTTAAGGTGTTATAACATGGTTGAAAACATGTGTAATGATTAGGAAAAGATTGGGTATGAAATAGGGGTTGAAAGGAGGTTGAAATCTGTCAATTATAGCAGTTCCAGACTTGGTCCGGGTTTATAAATAGGTACACAAACCCGAACCACCTTAAAAATTAGGCAGCGAGTGCTCCCAGGGGTTGGTCCGGGTTTGTAACCTTGGACACAAACCCGGACCTAACTAAAAAATGGGCAGAATGTGTATTCCGGGATTGGTCCGGGTTTGTAACCTCGGACACAAACCTGGACCAGTGTAAATTTGCCCCAGAAAGTGTTTTAATGGGTTCTAATGTTGGGGAATTGAATGGGGATGATATTAGATGATGATTAGAACTTGTTTGATGACATGTAAAGGTCATTAGGTGTGTAAACAAGTATGAGAAGTGAATGAGGAAGTTGTGAACTTAAGAACACTTGGGTAAAGCTAAGATTAACGGGATAACGGGGTTAACTATGAGAGTATTAGTTGTTTACATACCGTACTACCTTAATGTTAATAGAGCCCTTGAAACGTTATCAGTGAATCAAGTGTGATCCAAGGAACGTAAGGTGACACGGAAGAGTAATTCCATGGTGAAAGGTATGGTTTTCTTGTAACTTGTGTCCTACCGAGTTTCACTCGGCTTGTGTGTTGTTTGCTTGTGTGCCGACCTAAACAAGAAAAAAGCACAAAAATGTTTATTGCATTTGGTATGAATATCTTGACGCATGTTGTGTGTGCTAACCACCCTTGTATGATTGTGTTGTCTAACCTAATGCTGTAGACCGACTCCTAATGAGTGTTGTTTGGTTAGTGACTCGTAGAAAGAGTCGTTCCGTAAAATAATGTAAACATGGAAAAACACACAAAAACTATCGATTAAAGAATAACAGTAATACAACCTTACAAACTCACTAGAACGTGAGAGAGATGCTCGGGATTAGTAAACTCCCGTTAACGGTTAGAGAACCGAATTGAAAGAACCCACGAAATAAGTAATAGTGGAAAGATATAAAGAAATATCTATTAAGAGAATGAAGATAGTTCAAGATATGAACTCTTGAGAGAAATAAAAGAGATATGAGGGACCGTCAAACTCCCTTTAAAAGATAGGCGACCCACAATATGAGGATCCGACCCGAAATGAGAAAATCTCCCGAACACACAAGTATTCGAAACATTGGGGAAACCCTTAAATATGAGAGTACTAGAAGTTTAGAAGATTCCCTAAACTATTAGATGATATCGAGAGAGATACTTCTAGGATAATCTACATTATTACAATTTAACTCCGAGAGAGGGGTAATTGGGAAATTGAGTAGTCCGGTAGAGATACGGATGTTTGTGAATTTGAGGAACTAAGAGTATAGTTCCGTTTGATAGTCAAACCTTCCCACCATGCTAGCACGGATTAGGGTCGAAACCGGGGAAGTAAGACTAGTATTGAAAGCCCGGTGGTGAGTCTTGTGTATGACTCTGTCCGGAGGTCATGGGCAATGACTTAAATAGTATCTGAGAGAAGAGTACTTGAGAAATGAGATTGAGACTTGTAGTATCTGTGAACCTAAGAGAAATTGAATAGGAGTACCCTAAGAGAATGAGTAAGATAAATAAAGAAGTGATTAAGGCATTGGTGGGGTAGAAACCCTCAAGGCTTAAGAGTAAATTAAAGTATGCTATCAACCTTGATGTGTTAGTTAGTGTTTGTATTCCATGATTGAATGTTGATTGTGAATGCGAGCATGATTTATGTTTATTGCACTTCATGTTATGATTTAAATAAAATCAATCACATGTTTAGACGAGCTTAGGAAATACCGAGTTAGGAATTAGAGACTTAGGGCTAAGGGTTGAGTGATAGCGTGAGAGGTACGCTAGATAGGAACTTTCAGTATGTTCTGGATACCTACAATATCAAACCCGCCCTCCACATCCCCCATATTATAACTCAGGAGAGAACGCCAGAGAGACGGAAAGTTCTCTCTTACTCGGAAAAGCCCGATCTGGCAGTTACAAATATTCCTATAAGAGAAAAGAACTTGTCATACGGTAGATTCCAAGAATTGGAAATCCCAGAGACGGTTCTCGTCTGGACGACAATAACCGCACTTAATGGCGGGAGTTTAAGAGATTCTGTCCAAAGGAGACCGAAATTTACGACAGCATGGGGCGACATGCTTAGCAGTCGCGAGAACCTGACTGGTCAAACAGCAGCAAGAAAATAAGCACTAAGAGTGCAACAAAGCGGTTACAGGAGCAGTAACAAAACCCGAGACGTACGGGACCGCAATGGTTTGATAATACCACCAACCGTATGTTAACCGACTAAGGAAAATAGTCAAGAGTGGATAACTCCAACCTGCTACGCCAAAGAGGTTACAATACCTGGCCGACATAGCTCAGATAACGACAAGAACACTTATAGAATACACGACAATAGGACTCCAAGACAGTGCCTAAATAAGAAAGTCTCGGTAACCACGGCAAACGTGTGGGAACGAGCACCAAGCAATGACACAGAAATAAATAAATCGGGGTCTCCTAGGATTGGAGAAGCACCCGGATTAAGGACCATCATGTCAAGACTAAAGAGAAGTTACTCAGAAGATTGATTATCAACTAAGGAATCAAAGGAAGAGCCAGCAAGGCTACTGGATACAAAAGGAAACAATACTGTAACCGGTATATATTAACCCGAAAACCACCAGTATCGCGCACTTGCCACGGCAAGTGCTGTAAAAACAAGATTATTCAGAGAAAATTTTAACAAGTAACAAGTACTTAGCAAAGTACCAAAATGGCGAATGAAGCAAATATAGGATCACAAATCCAGGAACTTTAGAACGAAACCTTGGGAGGGCCTAACGGCCTAACCATTGTAGTAAGGAATATACTAGTCAGCGAGAAGCTAGACTTGGTCTGAAGCACCCGGCATTGAAATGCCATGAGAATTTTTCTTTCAAACACAAAACTTTTCTTTTAAACTCACATATCTCTTTTAAACCAAATATTTTTAAAACCAAACCAGAAGGATCACATCCAAGTATCATAGGATGATATAAGAGGAGTTGGCAACAGAATACTTCACTTAGGCATGTGACGAGCATTACGAGTGTACAAAAACGAGATATGGGATGATCGCACTTCGATAGGAGCTTGCAGGCCTGACATACCTACTTATAGGTTAGTAGGTGTTGGATACTTGGTTTTGCAGATGATTGTCTCCTCAGTCATAGTAGCTTTGCAGAAAGACATGCCCTCGCGATTCACCAGCTCGAGTAGCTCTGCACCGATACCTGGACACCTGTCTCTGATCAACCAAGGCGCGAAACTACCAAGTGGCTCCGATTATCTCGGAGACGTGGATATATGCGCGACATGCGCTTATAACGATCGTGAAGCAACTAAGTGCCTCCGATACTTGCGCACCCGAATTCAAAGAGTTGCTCCATGAAGACACTTCCGATATTTTAGGAACCGTTAAGTTGTATATAAGCATAGGATTGAACACACACTTGTAAGGTCTCCTAGACTAGCATTTTGAGAGAGAAAAATATCGTTTGAGAGAGAAAGCATTTTGAGAGATCTTAGCTAGACTTAGTCAATCAGCTTAGGTATTTATTACCTATAGAGCACACAAAACACTCTCCTTTACTCCTTGTTACGCATTGATCAAAGCTGAGAGTAGAGCGAGTGTTGGATAAGACAGAGTACCTCTGTCGAATCCTAAGATAGGAAGCTAGGTTGTAATTCACATTGAATTTCAATAAAGCAGAATCCTATCTTGTAAAGTTTAAACAAAAAGCTTCCGCATTATCTCTTTACAAGTATTTGTCCTCAAGTAGGGTTGGTCTGAGACTAACACCTCAGACCTACTCGGTCAGCACCCCGATCCTATCAGTCGGGTAAGTAGTAATGTATCAGTAAGGTACCCTACATATGTATACAAGTAGTGTACGGAACACGGGAAGTAGTCAACTCCGTTCTATGGACAGCAAGTAAGTTCAAACCAGAATAGTTGGATACCCCGAACCATTGAAGAGGAAGAACTCAGTTAAGCTTAAGAGTCTAAAGGAATCAGAGAACTTAACCCAGGAGAATGATTAAGAATTAGGAAGTGCAAGGAGCACAAATTATTAAGTATAGACATTGGATATGTCTCAAGATTCGTGAAGGAAACACATGATAGTCGGGATGAGTACCCAACTCAAACATAATAAGGCTAATGTCGTTATGGACACGTCAATACTCAATGAACGGGATAGAATTCCCAGAACAATCACCAAGACTATAGGGAAATATTGTCCTTCATAGAAGAAGACATTAAACTCAATCAAGAATATAAAGGAGAAATATTCATGGTCTACCCTAAGTACGGGAGACGTTATAACCCTAAATGGGATGGTTTGGAACACGATGTTGCAATGCGGTATAGCCAACTGAACATACTCATAAACGTTGGCCAAAGGTAATGGTGTTACTTAGCAACACCAAGAAGCAGTCCTTGAAGGGTGACTAAGTCAATAACAATTCAAGAGCTAAAACGAATGCTCGGTTAGAGCACCGAAGGGATCCCACTTAACAGGGGATACCCTAAATTGCCAAATGGCACCAATTAGTATCAACATACCAAAAAGGCCCCCGTGAATGGAAGTGTGATGCAACAACCCTATCATGTAGCCCAACACCACCTCTAATCCACCTGAGGGTGTACGGAGAAGTAACAACTTGTGAACAGCCTACAATGAGTAGAACTCGAGGCAACGTGGCTGGAAAGCCATGTACCTACTACAATATGTAGATACAACGGTTGCAAAACCTAACTGAAACCATATGAAGAGTTACCAAGAACAGCACCAGTAAGGATTGTTTAATAACTAACGAACGAGTATACCACTCATTATCGTAGGACCGCGAGGTCGGTGAACATATAGATTCCAAAGAAGAGGATGCCATCAGTGGATGTCTGAAAATACATCTCTTTCAGAACTACTAAGGTAGTGAAGCTTGAGCATACAATTATTGCCAATCAATGTCGAAATAAGCTGTCATAGCAATTGTTGAAAACTGATAGAGTAGTCGGTTAAGAAGTAACACTGTAAGTGTATAATGCTGAAAGGATTGGGGTGCTGACCGAGTAGGTCTGAGATGTTAGTCTCAGACCAACTCTGCTTGAAGAATAAATGTGTGTAGAAAATAATAACGCGGAAGCTTTTGTTTAAACTTAACAAGATAGGATTCTGCTTGTATTGAAATTCAATGTGAATTACAACCTAGCTTCCTATCTTGGGATTCGACAGAAGTATTTTGTCTCATCCAACACTCACTCTACTCTCGGCTTTGATCAAGTCGTCACAAGGAGTAAAGGGGAGTGTTCTATGTGTGCTCTCTAGATAATAAATACCTAAGCTAATTGACAATATCTCACTAAGATCTCTCAAAATACTTTCTCTCTCAAACAATATTCTCTCTCTCTCTCAATAATGATCTAGAATGCCTCAACGAATTAGTTACAATCTTATGTTTATATACTATTAAACTGTTTCCTAAATCTTCAGAGGTGTCTTCATGTCGCGGATGCTTAGCTTCGGATGCGCAAGTATCGAAGTTACTTGTTGCTTCACATCCTCACGTTGTGTACACTTCCACGCCACCGAGATTTCCATAACCACTTGATGGTGTGGTGCCTTGGTAGATCAGAGACAGGTGAACATGTCTTGTTGTAGAGATACTCGAGCTGGTGAGTTGTGACGCCAAGTCTCTCTGCAGAGCTACTCTGACTGAGGAGGCAATCATCTACAAAACTATGTCTCCAACAAATGCAAACTGTAAGTAAACAACACGCAAGGAGCTCATGGACATAAAGAATAACATACCCTGTAATTAGCCAAGTAAATGGCGAGCCATGGTACGAATGGTGGGAATACATGAGTGGAAACTAATAATAGTGGATGCCACGTAAACCAATTATATATAATGAGTAAGAACATGGTACGCATCAAGCGACCATTGCATGAACATAGCCAGACAAGGATATATAAAACAAGCTATGAGTTGGACTCAGTGGAGCAATAAGCATTGGGACAAGAGTACCCCATTGCTAAATGATCAACCGTATTGAATATGGAAGGTGTACAAACACACCAATGAACATGACACAAGCCAATTGAGCGAAAGCTTAGAAACAAACCGTGCGGCCTTGGGCCAAAGAATCTCGAAGAGTGTTGGACACACCAACAATCATAAGAAGTGAATTCCATCGGAATAAAAGTGGAAGGAGACTTATGAAAGTCATGAGGTCCGAGGCATAGAAAATGCAAGGTCGTACAAGTAAAGAACACTTGTACAGAACCAGATAAGTGGGCATAATTTAGAAGCCACTAACAACATAGGAAACACTACATACTAAGTAGTGACTCAACCTCAACAGACAGCACGTCAGAAGAACCAAGTGAATAATCATGAAAGTACACAACAATATGTACAATAGATTCCCAGAGAGCTCTATAACTCATTGAGTTCCCGTACGGCAAGAAACACCACGCGTCGATTGAGAAACCTTATTCCCAAGATAAAAGGGATATAAAGCTGATGAGTAACACATTGAGAATAACGAGAAGGGCGACAAAACCCTAAGTTATCAGGTTACGCAGCAGAAGCTAGTGGGCCAGAATTCTAAAGGAAATGTACCTAGTGAATAAGAGCGAATGGCAAATTATCAATGCCTTGAAGCCTCTTAGGCTAAAACCGAACCTGGTTATGAGTTAAACAAACTCCAATGAGAATTCTTGGTGCAGGGACTAAACCGACAATATGGTTAAGACCCTATGACCAAAGAACATTGTATAATAGACCGCATGGAAGCTAAAACACTCCATGACGGCTGAACGCCTTGGACCAATGTCCAATACTAACACATGGTAGATTACGTGGGTGTAATCCCTTTTAAGGGAGGTAGAGTGAACAACCGTTAGCGTATGTTTTACGTATTTAGTGCGTAAACTACGGTGCGCATAGCACACATGAATTTGTTTTGATGATTGGTACTATGTTACATAAACATATGTATTCACTCATTGTGTAATTATGGTTATTACGCACTAGAGATGCGAACACCATTGATATAAACTTGGTTATCTTGTAACTCTGATGTGAGTATACAAGGGGAAAGAAGTAGAGGAACCCCAGGGGAATGAGAACCCCGATAGTATATGTCTTTTTGGGATTAGACACGGTAATAGTATAAGATATGAGTCGGTATGAAACCGACGTTGAGAAATGAGTATGTTTGTGAGATATGATGAGTATAAATCGGTATGAAACCGATGTTGAACCTAGTGGGAATTGAATTCCCTAGGTGACTTGATTTGATTTGACTTGAGAATGATTGTTGGATAGAAAAATTATTTGGAGATATACTATTGAACTTTCTAGATAAATTCTTTGGAGATAAATTGAGTAATAACTAATGAGATGAGTAATAAGTGAGGAAATGAATTATATAAATTGAAAATGTATTGCTCTATGATTATGACAAGAAAGATTAAAAAGATAGAAAATGGAATAATGATTGACTACTTGATTGTTTGAATTGAGGTGGGAGGTGGAACTTGATTTGGTAGTGATCAAGGGAAACCGAACACAAATTGGGGTGGAAGGATAGTTCAACACCGATGCTGATCACCTCGGGGTTGAATGACTCTTGAAGCTCCCTATAAGCGGTCACAAGTAATAACGCTAAGAATAGGTGCAATTAGTACAAATTGGAACTTGGAGTTGTATTGAGTTTTCAAAAAGAATTTCCAACTGATTTTACAAAAGGATTTTCTTCAAACTTGAGAATGAGGACCGGTTTTGAAACTGCTCCCACGGGTGCTAGTTGGACCTTCCCACGGCTAGACCCGGTATCGGGTTGAAACCGGGGAAGTAAGGCTAGTTGTGAGCCGGTGGGAGTGATGATTAGTTTTGAAACCACTACAACGGATGAGCAACGGTCCTAAGTGGCCGGTAGGACGTTGGTAGTGTGTGTTTTGTATTTTTCCAAGGGCAGCGGGATATGAGTAGTCCTGTGTCAGTGTGGATGACCGGTGAGTGCCTGAGGATATCTGGATGTGCAAACGTTTTGATCAGAACCAAAGGACCGTGGCCAGAAAGCGTAAGTGCCATTAGTCATGATGGCCGTGAACCAGAAAGCGTAAGTGTTCAAACGTGACCGGTACCCGAGGGATTACTCGAAATGGGAGAGGATGGTACCTTCTTTATCTTCGGATGGACCCCATAGAGAGAAGGACGATGAGTATTTTTATTGCTATGCATGTATGACATCTTGTATGGATGTGTGGTGTACATAGAGACAGACCTGTGAGTCTGTAAGCTCATATAGAGGTTATGACCTTAGTATAGAATACCTATGTGACTAACTATATTAGATTCACCAACTTTATGGGCAAAGTTCTTTAAGGGGGGTAGATTGAAATACCCCAAACTTAAAAATGGTGATAAAATTATTCTAATATGGTATTTAAGAGCCTAATAGTGTCTAAAGAATATTGGTGAAGAAAATAAAACCAAAAGAAAAGAGAAAACACGTAAAAAGCATAAAACGTAAAAATGTGTGTTACGCAACCATAGGAGGTATGTGACCTTGAATAGGATCCTAGATAGATTCCTAAATCTTAAGTACGCCTAAATAACATGTGGAAACAATTTCTGAAGAAAACGAATCCATATAGTGGGTTAAAAACGCTAATTAAGCTTTAAAGCACGTTTTTTGAGAAAACCCGAAAACGCGACTTTAAGTGGTCAAACGGACCCGTAAAAAATATAGTTGACCATATAAATATAATTAAACATTAATGAAAGCTTAATAACCATTAAAATTAAAGAAACAAGAAAAAATCCGAAAAACGGGCCCGGTTAGTGAATAGTGTAAAAACCGGGAATTTAACGAGCGTTCTTGCGAGAAGACGAAAACACCCTCTCGGGACACTAATATAAGGGGGATGTTTTTAGTGTTGATTCAGCACCCTCCTCCCCAGTTAATTAATTCCTAGTCACTCTATTACTCACTAAAGGACAAAACTAGCAAAAAGCAAAAAGAGAATACAAAAGTGACTTTTGTAGTCTCTCTCCTCTATTCTCTATTGTCTCTCACGTTTTTCCTCCCCTTCCCAGAACTCTCTCTTCTTCCTCTGGTGACAATGGCGATTTGGAGCTCCCTCCACCAGCTCCACTTCTTCTTCCTCTTTCCAAGCCAAAACAAAATCAAAACACTACAAAAATTACACCATTGAACTCCTCTCATCTTGGAGATTATTTTCCACCTTTCAAAATCCCCAAACCTAGAAGTTGGTCTCCATGGCTAGAGCTCCCTTTGAAGGTTGAAGGAGGCTATTGCAAGCTAGAACATTCCTTGGTGGCCTTAAGGTAAAAAGGAACTCAAAACACCCTCCCCTTTGGCTTCTTTTGGGCAACCAAAAATTTCTAGATTTTGAGCTCCATTTGACTTCTTGTTCCAGCCGGTTTGAACTTCAAAATAAGGGCTGGATTCTTGCTTTGGTTGTTGCCAAGAACTTCATCTAGAAGTTGGAAGGTAATCTCTCATTTTAGAGCTTTAAATTATCCCCTCCAATTCTAGGGTTCAATTCAAGAATTAGAGATTGATTAGTATTGTTGTGTATCCTTTGGGTAATGGCTGTAGCTTGGCCAATTTTGGACTAGAAACAAGAAGAAAGGATAGAGTATGAGTCAAGGAGGAAGAGAAAAGAAGTGAAAAGGGAACTTGGAAGCTTAAGGTAAATGGCTTGCCTTAAGGACTATCTTAATTGCTTTTGAACTTCGGGATGGGAAAACTTAATTGAATGAATCAAAACTATGCTAAGAATGTGATTGGTAGCTTGAGAAGAGAATTGTGGTTATGTTTATGCATTGGTGAACTATTGTTGACTTAAGGGCTTAAGAGCCAAACATTTAAGTTTAGTGTATTATGTTGTGATTTTGTGAAACCTTGGAGATTTTTGTGTGCTGGTAGAATCCCTTGTGGATTTGGTTAGTTTTGGATTGAATAAGGTGAATGATATAAGATTTGGGTAAGTTAGAATTGTAGGTGAACTATGGCGAAATTTCGGTAGAAATCCTAAGAGATATAGGTGGCTTAATGAGTTGATGCTACCTAAGGTGAACAAGGTGTTTGGAGAGACCAAATGGATTAGTTAAGCACCTTGAGTTGTTAAATTGAGGAGTATATAGAATGGTGCAAAAATCTATAGCAAAAATGGAGTTGTAGTGTCTTGGAGCTTATAGAAAAGAACTAGTGGGTATAACCTTGTGAATGGTGAGTGAACTTGAGTAATGAAATTGCAATTGTCTAGGATAAAATTGGAATGGTCAATTGGGTGAGAACAAGAGGCAATCTGTCAAAGGAAGTTGGTACTACACTGGTGTGCATAAGTGTTGAAAATGAGAATTGGAAGTTGTAGAATTAAGCAAGAATTGAGGTAAGGATTTGGACAATGATTTAAGAAGGTTAGAGCATGTTTAAGGTGTTATGACTTGGTTGGAAACATGTGGAATGATTAGGAAAAGATTGGGTATGAAAAGGGGGTTGAAAGGAGGTTGAAAACTGTCAATTTTAGCAGTTCCAGACTTGGTACGGGTTAGTAAATTGGTACACAAACCCGGACCACCTTAAAAATTAGGCAGAGAGTGCTCCCAGGGGTTGGTCCGGGTTTGTAACCCCGGACATAAACCCGGACCTAACTAAAAAATGGGCAGAATGGGTATTCCGGGATTGGTCCGGGTTTGTAACCCCAGACACAAACCCGGACTAGTGTAAATTTGCCCCAGAAAGTGTTTTAATGGATTGTAATGATGGGGAATTGAATGGGGATGATGTTAGATGATGATTAGAACTTGTTTGATGACATTTAAAGGTCATTAGGAGTGTAAACAAGTGTGAGAAGTGAATGAGGAAGTTGTGAACTTAAGAACACTTGAGTAAAGCTAAGATTAACGGGTAACGGGGTTAACTACGGGGGTATTAGTTGTTTACATACCGTACTACCTTAATGTTAATAGAGCCCTTGAAATGTTATCAGTGAATCAAGTGTGATCGAGGAACGTAAGGTGACACGGTAGAGTAATTCCATGGTAATAGGTATGGTTTTCTTGCAACTTGTGTTCTACCGAGTTTCACTCGGCTTGTGTGTTGTTTGCTTATGTGCCGACCTAAACAAGATAAAAGCACGAAGATGTTTATTGCATTTGGTATGAATATCTTGATGCATGTTGTGTGTGCTAACCACCCTTGTATGATTGTGTGGTCTAACCTAATGTTGTAGACCAACTCCTAATGAGTGTTGTTTGGTTAGTGACTCGTAGAAAGAGTCGTTCCGTAAAATAATGTAAACGTGGAAAAACGCAAGAAAACTATCGATAACTCCCGTTAACGGTTAGAGAACCGAATTGAAAGAACCCACGAAATAAGTAATAGTGGAAAGATATAAAGAAATCTCTATTAAGAGAATGAAGATAGTTCAAGATATGAACTCTTGAGAGAAGTAAAAGAGATATAAGGGACCGTCAAACTCCCTTTAAAAGATAGTCAACCCACAATATGAGGATCTGACCCGGAACGAGAAAATGTCCCGAACACTCAAGTATTCGAAACGTTGGGGAAACCCTTAAATTTGAGAGTACTAGAAGTTGAGAAGATTCCCTAAGCAATTAGATGATATCGAGAGAGATACTTCTAGGATAATCTACATGATTAAAATATAACTCCAAGAGATGGGTATTTGGGAAATTGAGTAGTCTAGTAGAGATACAGACGTTTGTGAATTTGAGGAACTAAGAGTATAGTTCCGTTTGATAGTCAAACCTTCCCACCATGCTAGACCCGAAGTAGGGTCGAAACTAGGGAAGTAAGACTAGTATTGAAAGCCTGGTGGTGAGTTTTATGTATGACTCTGCCCGAATGTAACACCCCCATATGAGCAACTATCCAACAACCTAGCTCCCAAGCCATCCGGGCTTGAAAACTAGCCACTTTAGGCCCTCAATCCTCACTTGGGCTGAAAAGTGGAAGGCCTGTTGTTGTAGTCAACCCATGTGTTTACATATAAGGAACTCACAATACTACTCATATCCCGATGTGGGATGGGGGTATTACATACTCCCCCACTTAAAGAACGCGACGTCCTCGTCGCAAGCCTAATATCCAAGTCCCATGGACCTCCTCGGTAGGTGTCGGGTTACCCATCCCGACACGGTCCCGAGTCCGCTCTGATACCATTTTGTAACACCCCCATATGAGCAACTATCCAACAACCTAGCTCCCAAGCCATCCGGGCTTGAAAACTAGCCACTTTAGGCCCTCAATCCTCACTTGGGCTGAAAAGTGGAAGGCCTGTTGTTGTAGTCAACCCATGTGTTTACATATAAGGAACTCACAATACTACTCATATCCCGATGTGGGATGGGGGTATTACACCGAAGGTCATGGGTAATGACTTAAATAACATCCAAGAGAAGAGTACTTAAGAAATGAGATTGAGACTTGTAGTATCTCTGAACCTAAGAGAAATTGAATAGGAGTACCCTAAGAGAATGAGTAAGATAATGAAAGAAGTGATTAAGGCATTGGTGGGGTAGAAACCCTCAAGGCTTAAGAGTAAATTAAAGTATGCTATCAACCTTGATGTGTTAGTTAGTGTTTGTATTCCATGATTGAATGCTGATTGTGAATGAAAGCATGATTTATGTTTATTGCACTTCATGTTATGATTTAAATAAAATCAATCGCATGTTTAGACGAGAATTAATTGGGTGCAACCCGGTGGTAATGGGTTGTACGACTACCATACCAGCAAAGGTGCTGAGCCCCTTTGGGGCCACCCATTACTTTTCAGGTACATTGACGTTGATTAACGTTCGAGAGTATGACGGGGTTGCTGATAGTGCATGGGTAGTTGATTAAGAACAATTGTATTTATATTGTAATTGTTGTATTGTAAGTCCGAAATGCTATCGGCAAGTTTTGTGGATTGTATAGACTCGGTATAAATTTGAATAGAGGATTGTACTTGTATTGGAATCGGTAAAGGAATGAAATGTAATTGTTTTGTATAGAGTACTTGGTGTTCTGGTCCATCAGACCGATATTGTATTGGAACTTGGCCTGGTTAGCCACGTTGGTGGTTAACGGCATTGTATCACCCACCGTTTGTAGTAAGGATTCCGCTGCTATTGTATTGATGATTGAGACCGTTTATGAGATAATGACGTAATTAGCGGTAGGGGTGTTACAATGTGCGACCACATTCTCTTCCCTAGGAAAACACCATAAAACCTTCCTAAAGCATGTACATATTCTTAAAATATCATCCACAATCTGACACATTTTAGGGTCTATTCTAGTATCCCCCTTCAAAAGATCAATTACACTTTTACAATCTGAATAAAATCATACATTTTTTAATACTGCTTCTTCACCCAACTCTCTGCCCGCAAGAGGGCTTCTGCTTCAAAAAAAGAGGTGAATCTTCGTCATGCTTCAAAAACAATCTTTTAATTCAGCCATCAACACCTTCCCCATGTGTATCCCATCATCCACAAGCCTGCACCTGATCCTGTTTTGAAACTGCCATCAACAAACACACCAGTAGTCCCCACTTCTGGAATCTGCACCCTTCCTTGAACCTGTATGTTCCCTTTTCCTGCAATACATGCCACCGCAAGATATGCATCCGCCTGATACCAACCTTCCTCCATGCTAAGAGCATTCCCATGACCAAACTGGCATCTAGAGAACCACAATTTCCACATAGATAAAACCAAGTGTTTAAAAGAGTGACCATTAAAAGACATACAACACTGCATAACTCAATCAAGAAAAGCTCCATCTGTTGTCAAATTCAAAGGCCTCTGAAAGGGGAACCGATTCCAAAACTTTGACACGGACTTATAATACAGAAAAACATGTCTGTATGTCTCAACACTACCCCAAAAACAAGATGTTGGCCTGTCATCCTTGAACTTGTAAGATAAGAGGGCACTACACGGCAAGAAACCATGCACAAGCTTCCATCAAAACACCTTAACACGGAGAGGGACTGTACCATGCGAAATTCTCCTAAGTACCTTTCCCACATATCCACCCCCTGAACATTGTGGCATAGAGGCATGTTTGTAGGCTAAGGCCAAGCGATATGCAGACCTATTGGGAATATATTACATTCCTAATACTACACTTAGTCTGTACTTAGGTCCATCTTTCTATGTACGTTTCTAAGATGTACTTAGGTTTTATATTTGTAATTGTTTTCACCGGTTCTCTGCTAAACCAGTTGAAATACCCCTAAATTTCAAAATACATATATTATGTAGTTTATATGTATATAGTTTACAAATATATCACATAGTTTATGGGATCATTGCATATAAAATAGATTACGGATATATTATATAGTTTGTGAGCATATTATATAATATTAGTAAAGACAATGCGTTTAATAAAAAATAATCTGTTTTAAACTATAGTAGTGGTGATTTATCTTCGTATAATGATCTTGTATTTCTCTAGCTAACTCGGTATATTTATTAATTAAAAGTGGAGTAATAATAATAAGGATATGATTCAAATAATATTGTTGATTCAAAGTACATCTATATAGTTTAGTAGTATATTAGTTCGCAAGTATAATAAGTAGTTTTGAGGATTATACTATGATTTACGAGCATGTTATATAGTATTTAATAAAAATGATTCATTTTAATAAATAACCCAATTCAAAATACTTCGGTTATGATTTTTGATGTAATAATATGAGCAAATGTATTTCGTATAATTTTAGCGTATTTATTTGTATATAACTTATTATAATAATGAGAGCTTTGATTTGATTACGCACACTAAACAAGTTAGTTTTAGTATATGTCGGTTACACCTTTTGGTATTTTCTAATTTATTTAGTTAATCAATTTAAACTTTCCATATTTCCAACTTCATTTATTAAATCATCTTTACCTTTTCACATTTCCTAACTTCTAATTTTCTATTCATTAAAAGGATTAATATTCTTTATTGATTGAATAATTACTTTCTGTATTAATTAAACAGTTTATATTCCTCGCTCTTCAGTTACCCTCGGCCTCCTATATATACGCTCATTTGATGTTCCATTTTATCCGCCCATCCTCTATACTCAAATACCTCTCTTCTCATCTAGACTAGAAAAAAAATAAATTTCTTCTATGTCGCCTCCTTTCTCTATATCATAGATTCAAAAAGAAAAAAAAATCTCTTTGCTCACACACACAGAAAAGGAAAAGGGATCAATTAGTTTTCTTTTTCTATCTTGGGCGGCCACAATATGAAGTGACGGGAGCATGTAGCAGCAGCTAGAGTTGTTTCTTTCATTGATGATGTCAACAAATCGGTGCCAAAATGTGTAAACGAAGAGTAGTGGCTAATTATATGTTTGGTGGGTGCAAATGATAATGTTCTTTTTGAGGTAAGTTACTACGTTCACTAAGTTTTATTATATTTATAATAATGAATTTTCACGTGGATGTGAATTTTGTGTGTGATCGTTGTTTGAGATTGAAGTGTTAAGTGTTAGTGATAATTTCATTTTCTTATGTGAGTGATTTATTTTGTAATGGATATCAGTGGTTATTTAAATATATTTTCTAAAAGTGATTGATGGAAACTTGTTATGAGTTTATTTATGAGATCAACTGATATTGTTGTGAAATCGTTAACGAAATGATTTTGTGAAAATTGAATTATTTATTCAATAAGGATGATATCATAATTTATTGATGGTGAAATATGTGGATTTTGATGATATTATATGGTAAAGAATAATAACGAATAAAAGAATTTTTAAGAGGAGAAAACCATGGTGCATGTAGGCCGCATTAGGACACATGAATGAGATGATAAATGCGGGCCGCATTAGGACACATAAGTTTGAGATACTGTGGGCCGCACTAGGACACTTAGCCCTAGATCTACTCCGTAGTCTTTTGAACTATTGGGGGGTGTGCACACTTAAGGATTTAGTGGCTTGGGTGGATTCCCGGCTGCGTGTTGGGGTCCGGGTTACAGCTGTGTGTTGTACCCAAAGAGAAAGTAAAGTTTTGTCCTGGCTGCGCGTTGGGACAAGGAAGATAATTAAATAATCCGACTAATATATTTTGGGTTACTAAAGAAATCTAATGTGAAGTATTTTACAGTTATGATAATTTTGTTGTTGTGTGTTAATATTGTTAAAATGTGTTGTATGTTGTGTGGTTATATTGTTAAAAATGATTTCTAAAGAGAAAATGATTTTTACGTGGTGAAGTGGTAGCTTACTCAGTTTTTCTGACTTTATCGTGGCCCTTTCTATGTTTGTTTGGATTTCTGTCACAAGTACTGATGAAGTCCTTGGGGTTTGGAAAGACGACTCCACATAGTATGATTAGTTATAGTTGGATTTTATTTTTGGCTTGATAATTCTACATTTGTAAGAAATTATTTTAAAAGACATTGTATTTAATTTATTAATAATAATAGGTCGTTAGTGAGTTAATTATTTAGGCCTAAGCACTCGTTTAGTTGCGAGTGTGGCAATAATGCCCCGGGTTTTAGGTTCCGATTCCGCTGCTTACTAATATTAAACTTGAATCGAAAAAAATTGACCAAATAAAATGTTAGAAAATCCGAGGTGTTACAAAGTGGTATCAGAGCAAAACCGGTTAATAAAGATAAAAAAAATGGTTTTAGGATTAAAAAACGGATAAGCCCATCTTCTGGGGGAAATTACTTTCTGATGTTTTCTTTTTGTTTAATGTTTTTTATATATATATGTGTATTGTTTGTGTTGTGGATTGAATCTCTTATGCTTATGATATTGAAATATTGATTGAGATATATGTTGTCATGAGGGCATAAGTGATGATTATGATATGAGTTAAAGTTCATTGACGAATGTGATGAGAGCCTACTATGCTCAAGTGAGTTGTTATGAATTTTGTGATTTAGAGAACTTCTTGTGTTGAAGAATTTAAGATGAATGATAGATGATTAGAACTCCTTAATGAGTTATATTTCCTTGGTAATTATAGGAATTTTATCTGAACAAATTATAGTCCTTTTTGTTACGAACTTTGGTGAGACTTCTTGCAGCTCAAAATCTTGCCTAATTGTCCGTCATTCGTTGATTAAAGTATGAGTTATTTGCTAAGTTAATTACGAGGATGTAATATTCTTTTAAGGGAGGTAGAATGCAATACCCAAATTATCATGGTTAGTTATATTTTATAAACCTTAGTGTAAAATTACCAAGAATCAATTGGTTAATTATTAAAGCAATTGGTCAATAGTGTGAGTTCTAGCTTCGAGGACGAAGCTTTCTTTTAAGGGGAGAATAATTAAATACCCCTAAATTTCAAAATACATATATTATGTAGTTTATATGTATATAGTTTACAAATATATCACATAGTATATGGGATCATTGCATATAAAATAGATTACGGATATATTATATAGTTTGTGAGCATATTATACAATATTTAGTAAAGACAATGCGTTTAATAAAATAATCTGTTTTAAAACTATAGTAGTGGTGATTTTTATCTTCGTATTAATGATCTTTGTATTTCTCTAGCTAACTCGGTATATTTATTAATTACAAGTGGAGTAATAATAATAAGGATATGATTCAAATAATATTGTTGATTCAAAGTACATCTATTATATAGTTTAGTAGTATATTAGTTCACAAGTATAATAAGTAGTTTTGAGGATTATACTATGATTTACGAGCATGTTATATAGTATTTAATAAAAATGATTCATTTTAATAAATAACTCAATTCAAAATACTTCGGTTATGATTTTTGATGTAATAATATGAGCAAATGTATTTCGTATTATTTTAGCGTATTTATTTGTATATAACTTATTATAATAATGATAGCTTTGATTTGATTACGCACACTAAATAAGTTAGTTTTAGTATATGTCGGTTACACCTTTTGGTATTTTCTGATTTTATTTAGTTAATCAATTTAAACTTTCCATATTTCCAACTTCATTTATTAAATCATCTTTACCTCTTCACATTTCCTAACTTCTAATTTTCTATTCATTAAAAGGATTAATATTCTTTATTGATTGAATAATTACTTTCTGTATTAATTAAACAGTTTATATTCCTCGCTCTTCAGTTACCCTCGGCCTCCTATATATACGCTCATTTGATGTTCCATTTTATCCGCCCATCCTCTATACTCAAATACCTCTCTTCTCATCTCGACTAGAAAAAAATAAATTTCTTCTATGTCGCCTCCTTTCTCTATATCATAGATTCAAAAAGAAAAAAATCTCTCTGCTCACACACACAGAAAAGGAAAAGAGATCAATTAGTTTTCTTTTTCTATCTTGGGCGGCCACAATATGAAGTGACGGGAGCATGTAGCAGCAGCTAGAGCTGTTTCTTTCATTGATGATGTCAACAAATCGGTGCCAAAATGTGTAAACGAAGAGTAGTGGCTAATTATATGTTTGGTGGGTGCAAATGATAATGTTCTTTTTGAGGTAAGTTACTACGTTCACTAAGTTTTATTATATTTATAATAATGAATTTTCACGTGGATGAGAATTTTTGTGTGTGATCGTTGTTTGAGATTGAAGTGTTAAGTGTTAGTGATAATTTCATTTTCTTATGTGAGTGATTTATTTTGTAATGGATATCAGTGGTTATTTAAATATATTTTCTAAAAGTGATTGATGGAAAATTGTTATGAGTATATTTATGAGATCAACTGATATTGTTGTGAAATTGTTAACGAAATGATTTTGTGAAAATTGAATTATTTATTCAATAAGGATGATATCATAATTTATTTATGGTGAAATATGTGGATTTTGATGATATTATATGGTAAAGATAATAACGAATAAAAGAATTTTTAAGAGGAGAAAACCATGGTGCATGTGGGCCGCATTAGGACACATGAATGAGATGATAAATGCGGGCCGCATTAGGACGCATAAGTTTGAGATACTGTGGGCCGCACTAGGACACTTAGCCCTAGATCTACTCCGTAGTCTTTTGAATATTGGGGGGTGTGCACACTTAAGGATTTAGTGGCTTGGTTGGATTCCCGGCTGCGTGTTGGGGTCCGGGTTACCGCTGCGTGTTGTACCCAAAGAGAAAGTAAAGTTGTTTTGTCCTGGCTGCGCGTTGGGACAAAAGATAATTAAAATAATCTGACTAATATATTTTTGGGTTACTAAAGAAATCCAATGTGAAGTATTTTACAGTTATGATATTTTGTTGTTGTGTGTTAATATTGTTAAAATGTGTTGTATGTTGTGTGGTTATATTGTTAAAAATGATTTCTAAAGAGAAAATGATTTTTACGTGGTGAAGTGGTAGCTTACTCAGTTTTTCTGACTTTATCGTAGCCCTTTCTATGTTTGTTTGGATTTCTGCCACAGGTACTGATGAAGTCCTTGGGGTTTGGAAAGACGACTCCACATAGTAAGATTAGTTATAGTTGGATTTTATTTTTGGCTTGATAATTCTACATTTGTAAGAAATTATTTTAAAAGGCGTTGTATTTAATTTATTAATAATAATAGGTCGTTAGTGAGTTAATTATTTAGGCCTTAGCACTCGTTTAGTTGCGAGTGTGGCAATAATGCCCCGGGTTTAGGTTCCGATTCCGCTGCTTACTAATATTAAACTTGAATCGAAAAAAATTGACCAAATAAAATGTTAGAAAATCTGGGGTGTTACACCAGTCTAGTTTTAGTCTTTTTTTCTTTTCTACATTAGTCAGAAGAGAGCAGTCTGTATTCAATAACTCTCATTGCTCTATTCTTCTATCACCGATTCTTCTCCTCTATGAGAGAATCAGAAACTCTCTGTAAATCTTGATCTTTCCTCAATACAAGTTCATATTTTCTGGGTAATTTGATATGGTATCAGAGCTCAGGAATCATACTTCCTGATTATGAGTGAAGAGGACAAAGAAACGGAGACATCGGGCGAGAAGAATCAAGACGAGGGCGTGAAAAAACCAGACGAAATGGCGGCGAACTCTACCACTTCGATCGACCAGTCGGACCCGCTCTACGTTCACGTAACAGAGCAACTTGGGCAAGCTTTAGCCCCAAAGTTTACCGGAGAAGGATTTCTCTCATGGAAGTCCAACATGCGACGAGCTCTCAAAGCGAAAAACAAATTAGGTTTTATAGATGGGAGCATAAAATGTCCAAGTCCTCAAGATCCTCTTCGGGTCGCGGCCTGGGAACGAGCAAACTCGTTGGTGGTCTCATGGACTATCTCGTCACTAGCATCGAACATCGGGAGATGCATAATGTTCGATGACAATCCAAAAGAAGTCTGGGAGTGGATCTGTCGCCGGTATGAGAAGAAAAATTTGACGACTCTCCACAGGATCAAGAACCAGATGGCAAACCTCAGACAAGGGGAGGATAATGTTACGGACTACTTCCTGAAGATACGGGAAATTTGGACAGAGTATGAGCTCGCACTTCCCATTGAAGTTTGCGCGTGTTGCGATGGGTGCAAGGCAAAGGAGAACCAAAGGAAACAAAGAGAACGGGAACAATTAGTACATTTCTTGATGGGTCTTGACAAGTCGTATACACATTTACGAGGCCAGATCCTTGCAATGAGAGAAACGCCAACCCTAGAGGAGGTTTTCTCCCTCATCATACTAGAAGAACAACAGAGAGGATCAGGCGATTCAAAGGAAGAGAATGAACGTTCTGCTGCTCTAGCTACAAAAGAATTTGGAAGTTTTGGGAATCTTAACAAACAAAAGGGTTTTCCCAACTCTGGAAACCCTAGAAATGGAAACCGGAAGACCACGATTAAATTTCCCAATTCCAGTAAGAAGGGGATACTAAAGTGCAGTAATTGTGGCAAAAGCGGCCATTTGAAGGCTGACTGTTGGTGGTTAGTGGGATTTCCCAGAGATGAGAGCAAGAGGGGCAAGGAAATTCATGCGGGATCTGTTATAGAAGAAGAAAACAAAGCCAGTCCCTCAAGAAATGAAGGCACCTCACAATCTCCTGTCAAGGGTTTTACAACAGAACAACTGAATCAATTAGTAGATTTCCTACAACAACATAAAGGAGACAACAAGAATACCGCCCTTGCCACCTTTGGCGATTTCTCAGGTATATCTCACACCATAGTTAATTTCTTGCCCTATTTAAGTTTGAATAGAACCTTCATGCTATATGATCTGGAAAATCTTTGGATTCTAGATACAGGGGCAACAGAACATATAAGTGGAAACGAAAAATTATTATCAAATTGCAAACCGGTTAATGGGTATAGGGAGATCACCCTTCCGGATGGATATAAAAGAAATGTGTCTTGCACTACTGATTTAATTGTGGATGAAACAAAATGTTTGGAAAATATCATGTATGTTCCCTCGTTTAAATTTAATCTCATGTCCGCATCTAGGCTAGTAGATTCTCTGGATGTTCAGATTGTTTTCAGTAGAAGTTTCTGTGTTATGCATGATACTGAGAAAAACATCTCCCAAAGAGTTGGGAGACAAATTTGCGGATTATATTTTGTTGATATACCTGCACTAAGTAAGTTTATTTCTGAAAGGAAATACAATATGCCCATCTGTATGACTGCCCATGATAGACCTATTGAGAGAGAAGACTCCAATGAATTTGTAATACCCCAACCCGAAATCCAATAAACTGAACGGCGATCACTCCCAAATAAAATACAACTGCAGCGGAAATAAATACAACAACCGGGCGGTATTACAATGCCGTTGGCCACCCTTGTGACCAACAAGGCTAAGTCCAAATACAATCCTCAAATGCCACGGTCTGGAATACAGATACAACCCGAGATACTAGGAATCAAACTCAAAGTAAAATACTGAAATAAAATAGTTAACTAATAGTAGACTCCCAAAGCTTGGTCTACCCCACCTACACTCAGTGTGGTGATCTTCTTAAACTTCAGGTACCTGAAAAATGGGGGTGCCCCCAAAGGGGCTCAGCAAACAATGCTGGTATGGAAAACGTGCAGCCCATCGTCTACCGGGCCACACCAACTACTTTGTCGAACACATGCAGTTCATTTTTTTATAAAGCTGTAAACAAGCATAATCTGATGATAACAAGTATCCACACAAGGACAATAATGTCACATAGAACAAGACACAGAAGGTCAAGTTAGCTGAACTGAAATGTCTGATAGCTGTCGGGTCCACACAGTGGGACTGACAGATGTATAAAAGTATATCAATATAGTGGAGGTATAGTGACCTCGTTATAGAGAAAGGTTGGGTATAAAAACCCCAGGAGATAACGTAGTTAAACCCTGAACTGAGAGGCGTGGGAAATAGAATCCCACTAGAGGAATAAAGTCTTCCTCAAACTGAACTGATGGGCATTTGAATCCCGGGAGGAATAGAGTCTTCCTCCCAACTGAATGTTCCGTCGCGACGTAGATAGGAGACGACCTGAGACAGGTACAACTCCTGTAGCATGCATGGCCAGATCCAACTGGGCTCCTCATTCTCGTAGTATAGAATTGTTAAGTGTCATATAAAGACGTTAAACAAGAACACAATGTGTATTGTCAATTATCACGTTTAGGATAATGACGTTTGTTATAAAGTGAAGTTAGTGAGAGACTTGAGTACAAGTCCTCGGTATACTGAAACACAGGTATTTAATCCACTGGTATAGTAGTGTTTGTATGCGTGGGACATACACGTTGTAGTCAGCAACATTCACGCACATAAAATAATACCACAGTGTGCAAGAGTAAAACAACAATTTACATTAATTATCTTGGTCGTTATTTCAGACAACAGATAGCACACAAGCCGGTGTAATCCGGTAGAAAACAGGTTGCAAGAATCCCATACCGTTCACCGTAGACTGTTACTTGTAAATTCCCGGTCAACGTCTGGTCAAACAAAGTCCTAGAATAGGATTAACTGAGAGGGTTAATTTATGTTACCCTTATATAATAATTCTATTGGATCTTTTAACAAATCTCATATTGTTATTTCATGTGAGGTTTATTTCTTTTAATCACCTCATGATTTTATGTATAACTCATTTGTTATTCCTTTTGATTTATTTATAAATCCTTTAATGCACATATATGTGTTTATTGCATTTGTTGTTTATTTTATTTGTCTAGGTGACATAACAACTTATAATTCCTTAACTATATTTATATGTCATACATAGACATAAAATTCTTATAGTTTTATTATTCTCCTTTTTAACTTTGAAATAACTTTTTAGCTTTGAAATAAAGCATTTATGGGTTTTATATTAAATTCTAATCTCTTTATATTGTAGAGTTTTAATTTCTTATTTAGCTAAATTACAAAGCCATCCCTAATATTTTGGTATATAGCTTTTAAATATTATATCTCTCAAGAATTACAACTTAGCCCCTTAAATTCTCGGCTTTAATAATTTATTCCTTATAATTACAATCTAACCACAAAATCTTATAACTTTTACATAATGACATGTAAACTATAGTTTTAATTTTAATTCTCCATAAATGCCAAATATATTTTATAAATTCCTAAATTACCAAACTAACCCCAAATAATTCGGCTTTGGTCTTGAACTTTCCATTAATTACATTTTCACCCAAAACTTTCTAATAGTTACTTAATAACTTATAAACTATAGTCTAAATATTTAATTCCTTAAAATTTCGAAAGTGAACCTAATAATTCTCTTAATTGAATTCGCCCACTAATAAATTCTAAACTTTCATAACAACTTTTATAAATTACATAATAGCCCAAAACTTTATAAAAAGTTATTTCAAAGCTTGTTTAAATTATCTAAAATTCTTAAACTTAATTCCTAACCTTATATTATATTATAATTACACCAAATACCCCTTTAGCTCTCGGTTTTCACAATAAGTGTACTAAACTTTGTAAAAATTACATTTAAGCCACATAACTTATTTAATTAGTCATTTAAGCTTTAATAAAATATTTTTAACTCACCAAACTTTATGATATAAGTTTATATACCTAAGTAGGTCATTAATACCTATTTAACACTTAGGTAATTCGGCCATATTTATCTAGTGACCATATAGTATATGAAAGTGGATTTATATGTCATAATAAATGTACATAAATTCATATGAGTCATATAACTCATGTAAAAATTATTGTAATGTCTTATATTGATTCTTAGCTTAAAATAAAGCATTTTTGCCCTAGACTTTTCGGCCTTAATTAATTTGTAACAATAACAAATTCTATGACACAAAAATGTGTCTTAAGGTAAATATTTTCTATATATGTTATAGATTATATCTTTGGCATATAAAACCATATAGTTTCGGTATTATTTAGCCTAGGAGGTGTACATAATTTTTGTACAATTTTTAGAAGCTTAACAAAGTTTATAACATAAAGATTTACTTAGTAAACTTACTTCTTAACAAAGGTGGTTAAGTGCTTGAACTTCTTCTTGAATCTCCAAGCTTTCTCCCAGGTAAACTTGATGCTCCTCTTCGGTTTTATGCAAGAGGTGAAGGTGTTTAGGAGTTAGATCTTCAACAAAGTTCTTAAGTAGATTTGTAAGTAGTTTTACAATACTTTACCTTAGACTTTTCCTCTTATAATTTCGGCTCACCAAAGGTAGATGAAGAGCAAGTTTTCCTTCATCAAAATGAAGAAGAAAAGAGACTTAGAAGAGGTAGAACTTGGTTACACACAAAAATGTGTTTTAAGGATTTTCAAGCTTTAAAACCTACCTTAAGATAACCTTGAGATGCTCCTTGGTTTAATGTTGGTTTGGACAATCCCCTTGGAGAACTAAATGTGGCCGAACCCACCTTGATATGCTAGGAAGAGTTTTGCTTCAAGACTTGCCAAGAAATGCTAGGAAATTACCTTAAGATGAAGATAGAAGTTAAAACTCCATTAATGGACTTAAGAGCTTCAAAGGAAGAAGATGAAGCTAGAAGAGAGAGGAGGGAGCTTACCAAACCGTGCAAGAAGAGGGCAAGGAAGAAAGTGAAGCTCACTCACGTAAATGAAAGAAGGCATTTGGAAATTGATTTTGTTTTGTCAAATTTTTAATGTCATTTGACAATTCTTTTCCTTAGTTTAATTCATGGTTGATTGGCTCAATAAATGATCTCTTTTCCAGCCTAAAACCCGGCCATGAGGAGTGTGACAAGGCAAGAGCATGTGGAAGAAATAATGTGAACTAGAAGACAAGGAAATTTAGGTAAGGTATCTTCTTTTGATTTTTTCTAAGTTTGTGTTGTCTTCTTCCTCATGTAGAGTCACGGATTTAGGGACTGAATGGAGCTCAAAAACCGGCCATGAAGAGCTAAGGAACAAGCAAGGAAGGTTACTTGCTTAAGAAATCAAAAGGCAAAAAGGAAAAGGAATCTACTTTTTGCTTTTAGCATTTGTTTTGTATCTAGCTCACATGGCCTTGTTCCATGACCTAATTTCGACAGCTCTCTGGTCAAATGAGACCTACATACTTTGGCATTAAGTAATGTAACACATGGGATGATGAGTCATCATGTTTTAAGCCTTTTAAATTTTTAAAGCAAATTTTACTAGTTTTTGCCCTTAAAATCGGCCCCTATAGAGAGCCTTGTTGACTAGTCACACCAACTGATTTAGAAGGTAATTTTAACCCTTTTTAAGATTACCAATTCGTGGCATGTCAAAAACTACAAGGTAATTGCGTAAAACGCATTTTCGTGACACCCGAAGGTGTGTTTTTGTGCTCTAAGGAAATTTTGGGAAACAAATTATTTTTATGAGTTCCAAGTGTTTTTAAACACTTATTATAGTAAATAAACATATATTCAGATGTTACATTGGGTTATATGGGGTTATATCAACCCATGACATAATTTACGGGCCATCGGGACACACCCGGGCAAAAAGGAGCGCTAAGAAATCCTCCTGTGGTTTTTGCTGAATTTTGAGAAACCACTTCGTGGTTTCTCTTTATAATGGTTAATAATGATGGTAGGAACTCAAGGAATTAATTTTATAGGAGTTCGTGCCACCTCTGCACTCCTCCGGACTTTTCGTGCTTTAAGGAGCGGGCGTGAGCACTCCCGAGCGTTTTGCGTTTTTGACTGAATATAGCTTAGGGAATATATTTGTATATTCATATAATAATTGTATGACCATTTGGTTTGAATATTAGAGGGTCATACAAGGTCATGTTCGACCATATGCTTCTAAGGCGTTTTAGCGTTTATGGAGAAACGACTGTTATTACGTAACATTCTCATGCATGGGTTTGCATGCGTACGTGAAATGATTTATAATAGGATTATTTTCCATTAAATAATGGTTTAATAATATTAATTAGATTTGGGGTATTTCAATCTACCCCCCTTAAAAAAGGACTTCGCCCCGAAGTCTCATATCTAAATTATAAGGTTGTGGGGAATCAAGTTCCACTAATTATTCACAGCTCAATCTAGTTTTTAGGGATCAAGTCCCAAGTCTCTATATTCCTAAGTTCACAGTGTATATCAAACACAACAGGAATACTTTGGAACAATATAGTGTGATGTAATAACACTGTCACTTTTCATATCTGATAGTGCACAAAGTACATTCAAATACAGTGTTACACAAGAACACATACAAGACAAAGTGTCGCTGAGGTATACTGAACAGTGTTACACAAGAACACATACAAGACAAAGTGTCACTGAAATATACTGAACAGTGTTACACAATAACACATACAAGACAAAGTGTCGCTGAGGTATACTGAACAGTGTTACACAAGAACACATACAAGACAAAGTGTCACTGAAATATACTGAACAGTGTTACACAAGAACACATATAAGACAAAGTGTCACTGAAATGCACGAAATGCAACAAAATGCATACTAAATTCACAAAAAAAAGGCTCTACCCCCCAAAAAGAGGGGTACGCCCCCGTACCCTAGACTAAAGTGTCTAGTCGGTAAATAATGAGGGAAACTTCGCTCGCATATCAGCTTCTAGTTCCCATGTGGCCTCTTCCACATCGTGGTTCGACCAAAGAACCTTTACTAGGCTCACAGATTTTTTCGAGTTCTCGTGTCTTTCTGTCTAAGATTCTTGCGGTGTTTCCACATACCGCATTGTTGGTTCTAAGAGTGTCTCAGGTTGTAGAACATGAGAAGGATGAGGCATGTATTTCTTAAGCTGAGACACATGAAAAACATTGTGTACTTTGCCCAACTCTGGCAAATCAAGTCGATATGCCACAAGGCCCACCCGCTCTATGATAGCGTAGGGTCCTACAAATTTCGGGCTTAGCTTGCCCTTTGCCAAATCTGAATACACCCTTCATGGGTGATACTCGTAGAAATACCTGGTCGCCAACTGCGAACTCAAGGTCTCGTCGCCTCTCATCAGCATATGATTTCTGTCTGTCTTGTGCTGCTTTCATGTTACTTCTGATTTGTTGTACTTCTGCCTGGACTTGCTCTAAGTACTCAGGCCCAATGATGACGGTCTCACTAGACTCGTCCCAGCACAATGGTGTGCGGCATGGTCTGCCATATAAGCCTGAAAGGTGACATCTGTATAGAGGCGTGATAGCTGTTATTATAAGCAAACTCGATGAGATGTAATCTATCTATCCAGCTGCCCTGGAAATCCAAGGCACATGCTCGTAGCATGTCCTCTAAGGTCTGAATAGTCCTCTCTGACTGACCATCTGTCTGAGGATGAAATGCTGTGCTAAGCTTCAATCAGTGCCAAGTGCCTCGCGAGTAGTCGCCAGTATCGTGAGAGAAATCTAGTGTCTCGATCTGAAACAATAGTCTTAGGTACTCCATGATGCTGATAATCTCCTGCTCAAATAGTTCTGCTAACTTTGGCACTTTCCAAGTGTCTTTCATCGGAATAAACCTAGCAACCTTAGTCAGTCGATCAACAACAACCCAAATCATATTAAGGCCTCCTCTCGTAGGTGGTAGTCCCACCACGAAGTCCATGGAGATATCATAAAACTTCCACTCTGGAACTGGCATAGACTGTACCATACCTCCTGGTCGTCTATGTTCGAATTTCACTTTCTGACAAGTGAGACATCGAATCACATACTCTGTCACGTCGCCCTTCATACCACTCCACCAGAAATACCTCTTTAGATCTTGTACATCTTAGAAGCTCCTGGATGGACAGATGTGGAAGAAGTGTGGGACTCTCGAAGAATATGCTCCTTTATATCGTGCTGTCTCTGGGAATACACAATCTTCCCTTCAATCTGATGAGTCCATCATCATGTAACTGGAACTCATATTTCCACCCTCAAATGTACCGTCAGACAACTTCTGACTGATCTCCATCATTCGCTGATCACTCTGCTGTGCTCTACGTATGTCGTCCATAAGACTCGAGCTAGCCACAATGGCATTTAGAGAATGTGCTCGTCGACTCAGTGCGTCTGCTACAACATTAGCTTTCCCTTCCTTGTACTGCAAATCAATATCATAATCCTTAAGAAATTCAACCCATCTTCTCTGTCTCATGTTTAACTCCTTCTGGGTGAATACATACTTCAAACTCTTGTGATCCGAATATACGGTCATCTGGACACCATACAGGTAGTGGCGCCAGATCTTCAATGCAAAAACAATAGCTCCAAGCTCCAAGTCATGTGTGGGATAATTTTCCTCATGTTTCTTCAACTGTCGGGAAGCGTAGGCGACTACCTTCCCATTCTGCATGAGTACACACCCTAATCCTCTGCCTGATGCATCACAGTAAACTTCATAACCCTCTGTGCCTTCAGGTATAGTCAAAACTGGTGCTGATGTCAAAGCATTCTTCAAAAGCTCGAATGAGGTCTCACATTCAGTAGTCCATGTGAAGGTGCGTCCTTCTTCATTAAGCTGGTCATAGGTTTGGCTATTTTGGAGAAGTCTCTGACAAACCTTCTGTAGTATCCTGCTAAACCAAGGAAACTCCTGATGTCCGTAACGGTCTTTGGCCTAGGCCAAGTGCGAACTGCTTCTATCTTTGCTGGATCCACCGGATCCCAGCATCTGAGATGACATGTCCTAGAAAGGAAACTCTGTCTAACCAAAACTCACATTTGGAGAACTTAGCATAAAGCTGGTTCTCCCTTAGGATCTCAAGTACATGTCGGAGGTGACTCTCGTGCTCTTCCTTAGACTTTGAATAGATGAGGATGTCATCGATGAATACAACCACGGTCTTATCCAACTGCTCTCTGAATAATCTGTTCATCAAATCCATGAAGACTGCAGGTGCATTTGACAAGCCAAAAGGCATAACCGTAAACTCATAGTGGCCATACCGTGTTCTGAAGGTTGTCTTTTCTATGTCTTGCTCCCTGATGGGTATCTGATGGTAGCCTGATCTCAAATCGATCTTCGAAAACACTTTTGCTCCTCTCAACTGATCAAACAAATCATCAATCCGTGGTAGTGGATATTTATTTTTCACTGATACTGCATTAAGCTCTCTGTAATCAATACATAAACGAAGGCTTCCATCCTTCTTCTTCACAATAGGACTGGTGCTCCCCAAGGAGATACGCTAGGTCGTATGTATCCCTTGTCCAATAAATCTTTCAACTGCTCCTTCAGCTCAGCCATCTCTGCTGGTGCCATACGGTACGGTGCCTTAGCTATGGGACCGGTACCTGGTAGTAATTCGATGGAGAACTCTACCTCTCTGGATGGCGGTAAGCCTGGAAGTTCCTTTGGAAAAATATCTGGAAATCCGACACCACTGGCATAGCTGGATCAAAATCAGGGTCATGCTCTACATCCTGAACATAACATAGATATACTTCCTTCTGCTTCCTGACGTGCTTGTACATGGACATAGCAGATATAACTTTTATCGATGGTGCCCTAGGGCTCTGACGGTAAGATACTGTCACTCCTGATGGGCTCTTAAGCAACAGTCTGCGCTCTGCACAAAGAATGCGGCCTCTGTGCCGCCCCAGCCAGTCCATCCCGGCTATAACGTCGAATCCTAGACCTCTGAACTCAATAAGGTCAATAGGAAATTCCTCCTCCTTAATACTGATAGTGGCTCCTCTATAAAGACGAGTGCAACTGATCTTCTCCTTAGACGGGAGTGCCACCTTAAAATCAGGTAACTCTACAGCGTCTAGCCCCAACTTCCCCGCAAGCGAGGCGAAACGAAAGTATGTGAGGCTCCGGAGTCGAACAGTACTAATGCATCCACTCCATTAACCGGAAAGGTACCAGTGAGGATCGCGCCGCCCTTGCTGGCCTCCTCCTCAGTAAGATACTTAAGGCACCTTCCGTCTCCTTAGCACAACCTAATAACAGAATCTGAGTAAGTACTTTGATATATGATGGGGTCTAAAGACATTCACTTTCATAACAATAACTTCTTGATGAGATGATCTCCTTTCGATGTCCAAAACAATTACAATACTAGTACTTTCTAAAAGTCAAACTTAATCTTCCTGGTTCATGTGAGTGGTGTTTATCACTGTCGAAGGTGCTGTGTTTAGTTAATCCTTTTAATTCCATGGTATAGCAACCTTGACTTTCCACCCATTATTAAAACATCTCCTGAACTCAATATGATTTTCTTTGCAAGGTCCACACGCTTCTGCTCGCCATAAAGGAACTCTGCGTCATCTCCAATTGACAAAGATAATACTGGTATCCCCTGTTCAAGGGACCCTTTTGTTTCATCATTGTCCTGGTGTAGTCCTAAACGGCCTCCTTCTTCATAGAAGTTGATGATACATAGATCAGCCCTTAGTTGGGAACTGGATCTTCTTCTAGCTGTTGAGCTGTATTAACTGCTTGTTCCACAATTGGTAAAAATTCTTCTGGGATTTTTGGTACTTGTGCTCCATCTCCATTTCTTGTATCTTGGTAGGTTTTTGTAAGGATTCCAATCCTTTCCTAAGCACATCATTTTCAGCTTCATTTTTGATCCTCCTGGAAATTCTGGAGTGTAGAACCCTCCTGGTCCTGCTCCCAATTCTTGACATTTCTGATGATTGCAATTTGTGTCTCCGGTGTTAGGTATCCTTTGAGTAATATCAAACCTGGTTGGATAACCTTACATTGTTCGTTCCCTGGTTCTTGTACTTTGATAATGTTTTCCTCCAGGGAGGGCGGTGAGGGGATAGGAAAGCATATCTTATAGCTTCCTACGTGGTTTAAATTTTACTAGTGAGTCTTACTAATTTTCCTACTCAATTAGGCAATCAAGGCATGCAAGCACTCATTCACATCATCCATTGCTCAATAACAGGTTCACATGGTTTAGAAATACCTGGGTTGGTAGAAGGACCAGCCTCATCTGAGCGGTCCATGACATGCAGGGCGGGTCCCGATGCTGGGCCTTGCCCTTATACCCCTGAGTTGGTTTGTTGGTGGAGGGCGAGTATCGCTAGCTCCATTCTTTTGGCCTGGGTTTGGCTTTGCTCCCGGGCGGTAGTTCCTGCTCTCCGGGTTTCGGATACACTCGAAGGCACGATGCCCGAGTATCTGACAGTAGCGGCACATGACTTTCTCCCCTTGGCAGTCCACGCCGGGGTGATCCTTTCCACACTGTTTATAGTTGAAACGGCGGATATACTTTTGGCCCGTGTTTGAGCCATGTCCAGAACCTAATACAATCAAGGTCAATTATACATTCCAAAGGTACTGAAGTAATCACAAAGTTCAAATCTAACTGTTTGATTAGAGTGCCTACCCTTAGATGGGTAGGTTTTCTGTGAAGTTGCCACTCCGTAGGTTCCTGACTGGGGGTTCCCAGTAGTTTGGTTCCCCTTCCCTTGATAGGAACCCTGTCCCTTCTGATAGGGTTTGTTCCTTTTGTTGGAGTTCCCCTGCTTGGCATCTTCGCCACCAGGTCCGTCCTTCCTCTTTTGGGAGCTCAAAGCATCCCTTCTCTTACAGTGATCTCCACACGGAGGCAGCATGATAGCATTCCTGAAATCTCAAGGTATCAATCTCCAAATCTCCCATGATGGGGTATAGTATGTAATAAATTTCAACTGGTTTATGTCTCTCCTGTTTTACCTGTAAACTGGTAGGGATGATTGGTCCCATCCCAAACTGAAGTCGAGGGCTCAGTCCCCCGTAGAACCGGTCGACCAAACCTGGTCCGAGTATCCTATACCGGGTAGTAGCGAGTAGTGAAGTAACTTGCATAATACTCATCCACGACATTTCCCCGTCTGCTCCAAGGCGTCAAACTCCCTAGTCTTCACCATCCTGGTGTGGGCCGGGTAGTATTTGCCCCTAAGTAGTGCAGTGTAATGTCCCCAAGTAAAAGCTGGGTCATCCAGGTGGTCGGCTTTCACCATGTTCCACCAATCTCTCGCTGCATCCTTCAGATAAAAGGCAGCAAGTCTTACTTTTTCCCTAGCTGGGACTGCAAGCGTCTCGAACGCTGTCTCCATCTCCATGATGTAGTCTCTAAGTGAGCAGGGTCAGTCTGCCCCTTGAATGCAGTTGGCCTCAGATCAGCCAAACTCTTCACCCAGTCTCTCTCCCTGGGTGGTGGTGGTGGAGGTAGCTGCTGCTGCTGTGCAACCCCCCCGCCTGTGCAAATGCCTGAGCATTAAGGTGCAATGTCTGCCAGCCTGATGTTTGGCTCCTCATCAGCCTGTCCACGTCGTCCTCCTCTTCCTGACATCTGCAGGATGTTGAGGTATATTAGGCACTGTGGTCAAAATCTTGGTCTTGGATAGTAGTCTAAGTAAAACTAACTTAAACTCTTTCAATACTATCTCTCAACCCTTAATAAAGTCTTAGATATCCTAATCTCGGTGTATCCTTGTATCCAGAGCGTAACTACGCTCTGATACCATTTTTGTAATACCCCAACCCGAAATCCAATAAACTGAACGGCGATCACTCCCAAATAGAATACAACTGCAGCGGAAATAAATACAACAACCGGGCGGTATTACAATGCCGTTGGCCACCCTTGTGACCAACAAGGCTAAGTCCAAATACAATCCTCAAATGTCACGGTCTGGAATACAGATACAACCCGAGATACTAGGAATCAAACTCAAAGTAAAATACTGAAATAAAATATTTAACTAATAGTAGACTCCCAAAGCTTGGTCTACCCCACCTACACTCAGTGTGGTGATCTTCTTAAACTTCAGGTACCTGAAAAATGGGGGTGCCCCCAAAGGGGCTCAGCAAACAATGCTGGTATGGAAAACGTGCAGCCCATCGTCTACCGGGCCACACCAACTACTTTGTCGAACACATGCAGTTCATTTTTATAAAGCTGTAAACAAGCATAATCTGATGATAACAAGTATCCAACAAGGACAATAATGTCACATAGAACAAGACACAGAAGGTCAGTTAGCTGAACTGAAATTCTGATAGCTGTCGGGTCCACACAATGGGACTGACAGATGTATAAAAGTATATCTATAGTGGAGGTATAGTGACCTCGTTATAGAGAAAGGTTGGGTATAAAAACCCCAGGAGATAACGTAGTTAAACCCTGAACTGAGAGGCGTGGGAAATGAATCCCACTAGAGGAATAAAGTCTTCCTCAAACTGAACTGATGGGCATTTGAATCCCGGAGGAATAGAGTCTTCCTCCCAACTGAATGTTCCGTCGCGACGTAGTAGGAGACGACCTGAGACAGGTACAACTCCTGTAGCATGCATGGCCAGATCCAACTGGGCTCCTCATTCTCGTAGTATAGAATTGTTAAGTGTCATATAAAGACGTTAAACAAGAACACAATGTGTATTGTCAATTATCACGTTTAGGATAATGACGTTTGTTATAAAGTGAAGTTAGTGAGAGACTTGAGTACAAGTCCTCGGTATACTGAAACGCAGGTATTTAATCCACTGGTATAGTAGTGTTTGTATGCGTGGGACATACACGTTGTAGTCAGCAACATTCACGCACATAAAATAATACCACAGTGCAAGAGTAAAACAACATTTACATTAATTATCTTGGTCGTTATTTCAAACAACAGATAGCACACAAGCCGGTGTAATCCGGTAGAAAACAGGTTGCAAGAATCCCATACCGTTCACCGTAGACTGTTACTTGTAAATTCCCGGTCAACGTCTGGTCAAACAAAGTCCTAGAATAGGATTAACTGAGAGGGTTAATTTATGTTACCCTTATATAATAATTCTATTGGATCTTTTAACAAATCTCATATTTTATTTCATGTGAGGTTTATTTCTTTTAATCACCTCATGATTTTGTATAACTTATTTGTTATTCCTTTTGATTTATTTATAAATCCTTTAATGCACATATATGTGTTTATTGCATTTGTTGTTTATTTTATTTGTCTAGGTGACATAACAACTTATAATTCCTTAACTATATTTATATGTCATACATAGACATAAAATTCTTATAGTTTTATTATTCTCCTTTTTAACTTTGAAATAACTTTTTAGCTTTGAAATAAAGCATTTATGGGTTTTATATTAAATTCTAATCTCTTATATTGTAGAGTTTTAATTTCTTATTTAGCTAAATTACAAAGCCATCCCTAATATTTGGTATATAGCTTTTAAATATTATATCTCTCAAGAATTACAACTTAGCCCCTTAAATTCTCGGCTTTAATAATTATTCCTTATAATTACAATCTAACCACAAAATCTTATAACTTTTACATAATGACATGTAAACTATAGTTTTAATTTTAATTCTCCATAAATGCCAAATATATATTTATAAATTCCTAAATTACCAAACTAACCCCAAATAATTCGGCTTTGGTCTTGAACTTTCCATTAATTACATTTTCACCCCAAAACTTTCTAATAGTTACTTAATAACTTATAAACTATAGTCTAAATATTTAATTCCTTAAAATTTCGAAAGTGAACCTAATAATTCTCTTAATTATGAATTCGCCCACTAATAAATTCTAAACTTTCATAACAACTTTTATAAATTACATAATAGCCCAAAACTTTATAAAAAGTTATTTCAAAGCTTGTTTAAATTATCTAAAATTCTTAAACTTAATTCCTAACCTTATATTATATTATAATTACACCAAATACCCCTTTAGCTCTCGGTTTTCACAATAAGTGTACTAAACTTTGTAAAAATTACATTTAAGCCACATAACTTATTTAATTAGTCATTAAGCTTTAATAAAATATTTTTAACTCACCAAACTTTATGATATAAGTTTATATACCTAAGTAGGTCATTAATACCTATTTAACACTTAGGTAATTCGGCCATATTTATCTAGTGACCATATAGTATATGAAAGTGGATTTATATGTCATAATAAATGTACATAAATTCATATGAGTCATATAACTCATGTAAAAATTATTGTAATGTCTTATATTGATTCTTAGCTTAAAATAAAGCATTTTTGCCCTAGACTTTTCGGCCTTAATTAATTTGTAACAATAACAAATTCTATGACAAAAAATGTGTCTTAAGGTAAATATTTTCTATATATGTTATAGATTATATCTTTGGCATATAAAACCATATAGTTTCGGTATTATTTAGCCTAGGAGGTGTACATAATTTTTGTACAATTTTTAGAAGCTTAACAAAGTTTATAACATAAAGATTTACTTAGTAAACTTACTTCTTAACAAAGGTGGTTAAGTGCTTGAACTTCTTCTTGAATCTCCAAGCTTTCTCCCAGGTAAACTTGATGCTCCTCTTCGGTTTTATGCAAGAGGTGAAGGTGTTTAGGAGTTAGATCTTCAACAAAGATCTTAAGTATATTTGTAAGTAGTTTTACAATACTTTACCTTAGACTTTTCCTCTTATAATTTTGGCTCACCAAAGGTAGATGAAGAGCAAGTTTTCCTTCATCAAAATGAAGAAGAAAAGAGACTTTGAGAGGTAGAACTTGGTTACACACAAAAATGTTTTAAGGATTTTCAAGCTTTAAAACCTACCTTAAGATAACCTTGAGATGCTCCTTGGTTTAATGTTGGTTTGGACAATCCCCTTGGAGAACTAAATGTGGCCGAACCCACCTTGATATGCTAGGAAGAGTTTTGCTTCAAGACTTGCCAAGAAATGCTAGGAAATTACCTTAAGATGAAGATAGAAGTTAAAACTCCATTAATGGACTTAAGAGCTTCAAAGGAAGAAGATGAAGCTAGAAGAGAGAGGAGGGAGCTTACCAAACCGTGCAAGAAGAGGGCAAGGAAGAAAGTGAAGCTCACTCACGTAAATGAAAGAAGGCATTTGGAAATTGATTTTGTTTTGTCAAATTTTTAATGTCATTTGACAATTCTTTTCCTTAGTTTAATTAATGGTTGATTGGCTCAATAAATGATCTCTTTTCCAGCCTAAAAACCGGCCATGAGGAGTGTGACAAGGCAAGAGCATGTGGAAGAAATAATGTGAACTAGAAGACAAGGAAATTTAGGTAAGGTATCTTCTTTTGATTTTTTCTAAGTTTGTGTTGTCTTCTTCCTCATGTAGAGTCACGAATTTAGGGACTGAATGGAGCTCAAAAACCAGCCATGAAGAGCTAAGGAACAAGCAAGGAAGGTTACTTGCTTAAGAAATCAAAAGGCAAAAAGGAAAAGGAATCTACTTTTTGCTTTTAGCATTTGTTTTGTATCTAGCTCACATGGCCTTGTTCCATGACCTAATTTCGACAGCTCTCTGGTCAAATGAGACCTACATACTTTGGCATTAAGTAATGTAACACATGGGATGATGAGTCATCATGTTTTAAGCCTTTTATAAATTTTTAAAGCAAATTTTATACTAGTTTTTGCCCTTAAAATCGGCCCCTATAGAGAGCCTTGTTGACTAGTCACACCAACTGATTTAGAAGGTAATTTTAACCCTTTTTAAGATTACCAATTCGTGGCATGTCAAAAACTACAAGGTAATTGCGTAAAACGCATTTTCGTGACACCCGAAGGTGTGTTTTTGTGCTCTAAGGAAATTTTGGGAAACAAATTATTTTTATGAGTTCCAAGTGTTTGTAAACACTTATTATAGTAAATAAACATATATTCAGATGTTACATTGGGTTATATGGGGTTATATCAACCCATGACATAATTTACGGGCCATCGGGACACACCCGGGCAAAAAGGAGCGCTAAGAAATCCTCCTGTGGTTTTTGCTGAATTTTGAGAAACCACTTCGTGGGTTCTCTTTATAATGGTTAATAATGATGTTAGGAACTCAAGGAATTAATTTTATAGGAGTTCGTGCCACCTCGGCACTCCTCCGGACTTTTCGTGCTTTAAGGAGCGGGCGTGAGCACTCCCGAGCGTTTTGCGTTTTTGACTGAATATAGCTTAGGGAATATATTTGTATATTCATATAATAATTGTATGACCATTTGGTTTGAATATTAGAGGGTCATACAAGGTCATGTTCGACCATATGCTTCTAAGGCGTTTTAGCGTTTATGGAGAAACGACTGTTATTACGTAACATTCTCATGCATGGGTTTGCATGCGTACGTGAAATGATTTATAATAGGATTATTTTCCATTAAATAATGGTTTAATAATATTAATTAGATTTGGGGTATTTCAGAATTATTTTTGTGGCACAACAGAATGGGGCATATTCCCCTTAACAAGATGAGAAAAATTTTGTTTAAATTTTGGATAAAGGAAATTTCTGTCTTTTAGACTTAGCCTTAAAACAAACTGTGCAGGGGAGAAAAAGCTGTTAGAAGTGACAACGCAAGAGAGCTGGGAAAATCTTTAGAAGGAGTGAATTTCTTTATGAATAAAGGTATTATTCACCAGACCAGCTGTCCTCATACCCCCCAACAAAATGGGGCGGTAGAGAGGAAACAGGGCCATATTATGGAAGTTACTAGGGCTTTCCTTTTCCAATCAGGTTTAGATCACAGTTTCTGGGGCCATTGCGTTGAGCAAGCTGCCCATGTCATTAACAGAACACCAAGTAAGGCAATAATGAATTTAACCCCATACGAAATGATATATAATACTAAGCCTGATTATGGCAAACTAAAGAGTTTTGGATGCCTTTGTTATGTTACAAACATTGATCCTAGTAGAGGAAAGTTGGACCCTAGAGCCTATACTTGTGTTTACCTTGGGGACTGTAGGAACACAAAAGGGCACAAAGTTCTGTCCCTAGAACAAAAGAAAATAAAAATCAGTCGTGATGTTATTTTTTTGAACATATTTATCCTTTAAAGGATGAGAGTTGGAAAAATCTTTTCCAAACATATGAGGAAGACCTTCATCCTTTCCCTTCCCAACAGTACACAGAAACAGAAAATAACACAACTCAAAACTCCACACAAGGAATGCAGAAACTGAAAACACAACAGAACCAAATTATGTTACAGAACACCATCCTCTAGAAAATTCTAGACCACACACCAGCACACAAAATCTCCTCTCACTCCCTTGGCGATAACACTAGCATTTTCCTTGATAAGATCAACAGCCTAGAAGAACCCTCTAACTACAAAGCTGCCATCAAAGATTCTAGATGGATTAGAGCTATGAGAGAAGAATTTGAAGCTCTAATGCTTAATAACACTTGGTCAATTGTTGACCTTCCCAAGGGGAAGAAACCCATTAGTTGTAAATGGGTCTATAAAACAAAATTCAAAGCTGATGGTAGTCTTGAGAGATTCAAGGCAAGGCTTGTTGTAAGAGGGTTCACTCAAAAACATGGTATGGATTATGAAGAGACCTTTTCTCCTGTCATAAAACTTACTACTATTCGGGCCTTAATCATAATTGCCAACAAAAAGGATGGATTATAGATCAATTAGATGTTAATAACGCTTTCCTCCATGGGAATCTCCATGAGGATGTGTACATGAATATACCCGAAGGGCTGAAAGTTAATGGGGAAAACAAGGTGTGCAAACTCCACAAATCTCTTTACGAACTTAAGCAAGCCTCACGCCAATGGTATGAGAGGCTCACTAAGTTCCTAAAGAACTTAGGCTTTCAGCACTCACAAAACGATTATTCCCTTTTTACAAAGAAGAGGAAAAACAGCATCACCCTTTTAGGCATTTATGTGGATGACATTTTAGTAGTAGGAAATGACACGAGAGAAATCAAGACTTTAAAGAACCAGCTGGACAAAGAATTTAAGATCAAAGACTTGGGTAGACTAAATTACTTCCTTGGAATTGAATTTCTAGAGGCAAATGGGGGAATAATCATGTCTCAACAGAAATATACCAATCAGATACTTAAGGATTTGGGATGGAACAATGCAGATCTTCTGCATCTCCATTTCCAACCAACCTTAAACTTTTTCCAGACTCTGGTTCTAAACTTGAAAATCCCACACTGTATCGATGTTTAGTAGGAAAACTGAATTTCCTTACTAATACTAGGCCAGATATTTCTTTGTTGTTCAGTTTCTAAGTCAGTTCCTTCAATCTCCACAACCACCTACATAAAGGCTGCCTATCATACATTGTCATATGTAAGAGGTACCTCGGTTATGGTCTGTTTTTTAACGAAAGCAAGACGATTATAATCTTCTGCCTATTGTGATTCTGATTGGGCTTCATGCCCAATCACAAGGAAATCAATCTCTGGTTACTATATATTACTTGGAGGTTGTCCTTTAAGTTGAAAATCAAAAAAATAGGTTTCTGTTTCCCTATCCTCTGCAGAAGCAGAGTATAGAGCCATGAGACAGATAACCAGTGAATTAAGTTGGCTAAGTAGGCTCTTGGCTGAAATAGGATTAGAAAATATTACCCTTATACCCCTCAATTGTGATAATCTAGCTGCCATACACATAGCAAAAAATCCCGTCTCTCACGAACGCATAAAACACATCGAATTAGACTGTCATTTTGTGCGTGAGAAACTGCAGGAAGGCTTGATACATGTACAGCACGTCTCCAGCAAACAGCAGTTAGTCGATGTCATGACGAAGTCCCTCACAGGTAAGAACTATCACAATCTGTTTGATTCTTTGGGATTGCAGGAATGCAGTGACCATGGATGAAGCAATGGATATTGACAGAAGGCAAACGGCACATTTTCAACCCTGTACAGAGGCTTAAAACTGTACCATTTGAGGGGGGGGGGGGGTATTGGGAATATATTACATTCCTAATACTACACTTAGTTTGTACTTAGGTCCATCTTTCTATGTACGTTTCTAAGATGTACTTAGGTTTTATATATGTAATTGTTTTCAATTGGGCTTCATGCCCAATCACAAGGAAATCAATCTCTAGTTACTATATATTACTTGGAGGCTGTCCTTTAAGTTGGAAATAAAAAAAACAGGTTTCTGTTTCCCTATCCTCTGCAGAAGCAGAGTATAGAGCCATGAGACAGATAACCAGTGAATTAAGTTGGCTAAGTAGGCTCTTGGCTGAAATAGGATTAGAAAATATTACCCTTATACCCCTCAATTGTGATAATCTAGCTGCCATACACATAGCAAAAAATTCCGTCTCTCACGAAGGCACAAAACACATCGAATTAGACTGTCATTTTGTGCGTGAGAAACTGCAGGAAGGCTTGATACATGTACAACACGTCTCCAGCAAACAACAGTTAGCCGATGTCATGACGAAGTCCCTCACAGGTAAGAACTATCACAATCTGTTTGATTCTTTGGGATTGCAGGAATGCAGTGACCATGGATGAAGCAATGGATATTGACAGAAGGCAAACGGCACATTTTCAGCCCTGTATAGAGGCTTAAAACTGTACCATTTGAGGGTGGGGGGGGGGTATTGGGAATATATTACATTCCTAATACTACACTTAGTTTGTACTTAGGTCCATCTTTCTATGTACGTTTCTAAGATGTACTTAGGTTTTATATCTGTAATTGTTTTCACCGGTTCTCTGCTAAACCGGTCTAGTTTTAGTCTTTCTTTCTTTTCTACATTAGTCAGAAGAGAGCAGTCTGTATTCAATAACTCTCGCTGCTCTATTCTTCTATCACCGATCCTTCTCCTCTATGAGAGAATCAGAAACTCTCTGTAAATCTTGATCTTTCCTCAATACAAGTTCATATTTTCTGGGTAATTTGATAAGACCGCACAACAAACTGACATGACTTTGCACTATTATAAACTCATTTATCCTCACCCGTCTCCCTTCTCAAATCAATAGTCTTAATTTCCTTAACATCATCATCTGAGAACCACTGCTTAAGTAACGATGTGTGCCATTTCCTATCTATTGGGTTAAAAAGCCATGAAACCTTACCTTCTGTTCTTGCCAAACTTGGTAGCCTACTAGGAGAAGGACAACCACCAGACTTATTGGGAAGCTAAGGAGTCAAAATCTCTGTCGAATCTCCACTACCCACCACCCTTCTAACCCCCTCTTTTAACAACCTGATGCAAGAAAAAAGACCTCTCATCATTTTCCCTTTCTTTATTTTGCATATGCCTTAAGAAATACTTAGGGCATTCACATTTACATAGATGAAGAAATTGATAAATATTTCATAATGGTGTGGATTCCACCCAATGTTCTCTGTAATGAGTTTTTACTAAGTTTGTTATTATAGTGGTTAGACTTTCTTTTAAGTGATAAATATAACTTTTAGGTAACACCGCACTGCTAAAACTTTCACCACGTGGATGCCTTTAAAAAACTTTGCTATAGGGGTCGTTCTCCCACTGCCTCCAAAAGCTACTAATACTAGCTTTTTGTTTAATCTACCTCTAGTTAACTTATTGTAACTTGACACATATGTACTAGATTAAATTTTAAGTAATAATACAATGACACATGGCACACAAAAAGTAAAAAAAAGACATTAATTCCCTATTCGTGAATACCGAACGGCGCCATAGATGCTCTAGGCTCCAAGCTATGCCATAGTAAAAGAAGAAAAGAAATTCAAAATAAAACGTCATCGTTTAAACCAGGTTTCTTTCGGCGTCTCGCTCGAGTCCGTCCGCTGAAGCTGTCATCAACCTAACAACAGAAATCGCGTCGTCTTTCTCCCTGATAATCTTTTCGGCCGTAAATTAGGGTTAAAATATTTCGAACAGTTCCTAAATTTCCAGGTTCAATCTCCTCTTCGCTCAAAATAGATGAAGGGCTCAAGCTCAAAAAATGACGATAAGAACGATTCACGGAGTAAATCCAAAATCGATGGCGTTAGCAACTTCTCCCAATCGATGAAGAAGAATAAGAATTTCCAGAGGATGGGTGGTAAAGGTCTCTCCCTGGCAGCTTTCGCGAACGCTAAAACCAAAACCGGAGGCTACAATCCCGCTGTGATAAGTATGACACTAAATTCTTCTTTTTCTTCCCGGATTGTCAATGTCAAACTTGTCATGTTTTTGTTAAACTTGTTTTACACTGCTTGTCACCCGTCGGTAATCTGTTTCCCAGTGTGCCTTTTTTTTCGGCGTGAAAATACTTTGCTAATGTAAAATAGATGACGGGTGTTTATTCAACAGTCCAATATAGTCCAGAACCTTTTCTGTGTACTGAATTTGATCATATTTTTCAGTGTCATTGATATGTTCATTTGTTTTGATGGTTTCGCCGAAATATATGATTGAATTCAGGGCAAAGCGGTTTACTGGAGATAAATGAGGGGCGCTACTAGTGTTAGCCAACTGCTAAGTAGTACTATAGTCTTTGCAAAACTCACTATTGTGGTAGTCTTAACATTAGAAGTCCGTTATGAGACTTTTTACCAAATCTGGGGAAATATATTGTTTAATTGAAACGTGTATAGCCAACTTGGAGTTCTCATTTTGCACCTCCTGGTGTTGAATACAGCTAAAATTGCTACTATGCTGAGATCATCTTTCACCAGTAGATAGTAGTCTTCCTGAAATAGATGTATGTGGATGATGCTGTGTCTTTCTGAGGGAACTCATCTTAGCCATTTTGTGACCCTTGACTGATTATTTTAACTTCCTGTTCTTATTCTTTGTATATAAGTTGTATTTCATTTGCTTTATCAATGTTGTTGTACTTAAGATGCATGCACCCATTGTTATTTCTCATCAAGGTCTTGCTTGCTGCTTTTATTTCACTCTTGAAGTAAATTCCCATCGTATTCCTGATATTTACTTTTCCTTTATTTATTTTTTTTGTGTGTGTGATTGAATCAGAGAAGAAAAGGGAGTTTTACAAGAATGCTAAATACGTGAGCAAGTACAAGAAGCAAGTGAAGCACCTGACCCATCAAAATGACTTACCTTTGCCTTTGGAACCCACCGAGGTTTGTTTTTGCATCTATTTCATTCTCTTATTTCGAGTTTCAAATCTTTTTAGTATGATCCTGCTAAACTTCTATACACTGACATAAAACGATTGTATATCCAGAATGAAAACAAATTTGAGGATCATGCTAAATCCAACCAATATAGAAAGTACGATAAAAGAAAGAGGGGATCCCAAAATTTGGAAGATATATACGCAACGAAGCGAAAGGAGCAAGAAAAGTTACAGTCAGAGAGAGAAGCTATGATTAAAGCCAAAAGAGAAGAACGTGAGAGATCAGAAGCTCGGAGAAAAGAGCTAAGGGAGAAAATGTTTAAGAAAACAAGGAAAGGACAACCTGTGATGAAATACAGGATTGAGCATCTTCTTGAGACTATTCAACGGTCTGCAAACTAGAACTGTTGTAAAGTGTTGTTGTTGGGAGTTGATTCTAATGAAGACTATATATTATGGTGGTTATGGTAATTGACGAGGAAGGTAGAGCAGTTGTGGATAATGTAAAAGTTATAATTTATCTCTAAGTTGGTGGGTGTAATCTTCTCCTTCCTTAATACTTTAACGCGTATTTTGACTTCTAACTGTTGGCAGAAAGTTTTGTTTTTTTGAGAAGGATAACTGATAGTAAGAGATTTTCATGATTAAGTTTCTATGAGTTTTAATGATCTTCCGTTATGATTTTAGAAGAGATTGGAGTGAAAGGAAAATGATATGGTTCATGCCTCATCGGTGATAAATTAATGATAGCACCGCTGACTTGGTTTTATTTGCTTCCCCCTGCATGAAGTATATGTATGTGAAAGAAACAATAATTTGTCCGAACCAGTAAAATTCTGTGGGGTTACCTACTTGAGTTAATACGCCATAATTAATTATATATGGAGGAATGGTGATTCTCATTCATACAATATTACATCACAGTAGCATACAATTACAGTAGAAGGAATGAAATTGCATGTCTCAACTGCCCCTGCAGTCATTAAGACAACATGTGGGTCGGTAAGGAAGATTGAATATTATTCATAGATCATTTCAACTTCATAGCAATTGATGGTATTCCTATTTGTGGCTGGTGTCTATAATATAGTATGTTGTAGGTGGGCAAGACTGTATATATTAAGTTACATGGTCAACGGAATATATTAGATACAGACATGCATATTAATAATGTTGTCCTCTATGAAAACATATGATTGTTAATTGTGAAAGAATGAAGTAGCAAACCCATGTGATAATGCAATGCATGGCTGCTGATCTTGCTGCATGTTCTCTCAAGCTAGCCTGTATAATTTCAGTTTTGTTGTTTGGATCTGGAAGGAAGTCTCCAATTGTGAGAGTAGTTGGGAAACATACAAAATGGTTTTGTAGTTCGGTCATATGTTCGTTCTGGCCTGGCCTGGCATGTTTTAGTTTTAGTACCTTAAACAGAGTTCTTTTGCATCAAATTCAAATATGAACGCCCTCTGATTCTCTGTGTAGTAATCATCAGTTTAATACATAGCCAAGTATGAGATACTCCACAATTGCTAAGCATGGAACGGGATAATATATAAATGAAGAATCCATTCCTACGAGATACTCCGCATTTGCTAACCTGAGAGAAAAACCATAGCATAGAAAGTGCGCACTTTCTTACCCTATCATATCTCATTCTCCCTTACATTACATGGCCCTATATATCCTCAATTTGTCTCTCGGGGCTCTCTCCCCTTTTCCTTTATCCTTTCTAATCGCCTTTGTATTTTGCCCATTTCTTTCTTGTTGTCTCTTTCTTCTAGAGTAATGATATAATTAATCATTCAAGAAACTAGGTAAAGGATTAGCTTGCAGGATGTAGAGCATAGTCTCGGTAATATAATCCCCTCCCCAATAATAAGCCAATAAGTTCGTTCCATTATAACCTAGGAGATTTACTCAGGAACTTTGGTTTTTGATTAATCGAAGAACCAAGTGTAGGGGGATCGATCCCTTAGTTTGTTTTTCCTCTTTTTCATCTAGTCCTCCGTTTTGACTTTCTTCATAAACCTCCGACCAATTGGAAAGGAGTTTGAGACATAAGTTGACTTTTTGTTGAAAATCGATTAAGGCAGCATGCAGAGCCCCCGGACCTACTCTACAATCTCCAGACAAATGAAATCAAGGATCCAAATCTAAAGATTATTGTTTGCTACATGCATCTATTTTCCACCTCTAGTCAGTAGTCTGAAAATTTTATATAATATTTGATTGAATTTGCGTGAAAAAGGTAATTGTAACGGTGCTGCAGTGATGTCTAGTGAGTAGTCAGAAGAATTTATATATTATTCGGTATAACAGTAATTTCAATGTGTCCAATTTTCTCTAACATGTGTGTACAGTACAGTGCATCGATCTGTGTTTGAGATTGAAGCAAAACATGGAAATCGATCAACAGAGCAAATATAGCTCCATGATATCTTTAATTAATAGCCAATTACTAGTTACAATAGCTCAGGATAAAAAATGATCATAATAATCCTATACCATCATCATATCACCACAACACCTATACTACTATTTATATCGATCCTTCCTACTTATAATAATAAAAATATCTATCTATCCCCATCCATCACATTACTAATATCAAAAAAAAATCAAAATCAGTAGCTAGTAATTCAATTTCTCCCACCAACAAACCCTTCATTACCAGCCAACATCAAATACTTATCTTTTCTAGTCAACTCCGTACATTCAAACCCGAGCGCATCTCCTAATTCCTTCTGTATCCAATTCGCTACTTCAAAACTCGATTTCCCACCACTTCCACAACTCATCTCCTTCTTAACCCTTTCCAACACTTTAACTTTATACCCAGGTCTCGGATTCATGAAGAAATAAATCGGATCTAACCATTTAAATCCACTCGCAGTCGTCCCATAAAACATAGATACTTCAGCTTCCATCGCAACAGGTATAATCTCATCAGTTAATTCAGCAAACAATGAACTAAACCTTAACAGATAAGGTTCACGGCACGTAGTACCTTCTGGACATACAACAAGATCACCTTGTGATAAGAGTTTTGACATTGTTTGACGATCAGTGGTACGGTCACGTGTTAGACTGACGGTTTTGATTGGGGAGATTAGTTCGGAGAATTTGCTTAGGGAGTAAGTGACGGCGGTTAAGGGACGGCGGAGTGCGAAGGTTAGGAATACTGGGTCGAGGAGTGTACGGTGTGTGCAGACGTAGAGAGCGTGGGATGAGGATGAGGAGGGTGAGGAATTTGATGTGCAGAAAGTGAAATGGACACCAAGGAAGGATGCGATGATGTATGAGAGTGAGTATGGGAATAAACCTGATGAACCAATGAAGATACGGAAGATTGAAAGTGGGATTGCGAGTGGTAACCATAATAACATTGTGAGTGTTGCGTATGGTGTTGGGAAGAATGCGAGTCGTCCGTCGTGGAAGATTAGTGGTTTTGGGTATCTGTTTCGTGGTAGACGCTCGCTGTTGCTGCTGCTGCTTGTCACAACATAAGCTTCCTGGAGGAATAGTTTAATTTAAGTTAATGTTAGAAAAACAAACAACTTTATGGTGGTAACATAGATTTGCTCATAAATAGCACTACTTTTCTAGAATGTAAAATGAACGACAGTGCAATTAATAACTGCTTAAAAAAAAGCGAGAGTACAATTAATACCTTGCATTGTGATAACATCTTCTGATCAAGAAAACCATAACTAGCTCTTCCAACACCAACATCAGGACAACAATTCCCAAAACACTTTTTAACAACTTCAAATTTCTCATCATCATCACAACTCATCTTCATCACACCAGAGTAAAACCATCCATTATGAACACAATCCAATTCACTTCCAACAACAACATCAGCACCAAGATACTCTTTAAGAAACCATTCAACCATAACTTTCGGAACTTTCGTAACTACCGCTCTACCCTTATCAGCAGATTCCCATAAATCATACACTAACGGATTAAGATCCTCAAGAAAAAACTTGGGTAAAACAGTCCTACTCACACACTCAACAGATTTAGGTCTCATCCCAAAGAAAGTGATGAACACCATCACTTTAAGTTTGTGATGTTCATTCGGTAAGAATAGAATGATAAACGGGTAAGATAAGAGGAGTATGAGGGATCGGAAATACTACCAGCTTCAAATGCGATTAACATAAAGTATGGGAAGAAGAGTGTGATGGGTGATGATGTGGAGAGATCACTTGAGCTTCGGAGGAGTGGTCCGTTTATATCACAGAGGAGAGTGGTTTTTGATGATCTGGAGGTGGTTAGGTTTTGTACGATTGATTTTGTTAGATTTGGGTATGTTTTGAATGGAGAAGAAGGGAGTGGTGGTTGTGATGGTGATGGTGATGGTGATGGTGATGGTAGTGGGATTGATGATTTGATTAGTGGTGGTGAGAGGAAAAGATGATGAGTATAGGTTTTCATCTTCTTAGCAGTTTTGTAGAAGGAATTAGCTAGTAATGGATATAGAAGACAAGCTATTAGTCTAGAAAGTACCATTGAGAAGAGTACCATGATGAAACTTAACTCACTATATACTCTCTCTGTTTTTTGAATTAGTTCCGCGCTAGCGGGTGTAGTAGTGTTATTACTTCTCGATGAAGCTCAAAAATAGTATGTTTATGGATTGATGGATGTTTGTGAGGACAAATTAAGAAGAGAGTCGGTAGTGTAGTGTAGAATAGAAATGGTATAGGAGTGGAGAGAATATATAGCACTAGCAGTAGCAGCAGGGGATTTAAAGAGAAGTGATGAGGGATCCAAGTTCAAAAGAAACCGGGAAATGTCGCGGTAGCTCACACACACATACACAAGTGATGAATACTGACCCACCACACAAATACAATAGGCTAGTATATTTGCATTTCACTATTTCGGCCAATGGGGTATTTTTCTATGAAGGTTGAAGTTGTTGAGTTGGTTGGGCACACAACATGCATTAACTGTTATCACCTTCCCCCAAATCAGACATATAATATACATGTAATACATTATACCTGCTTCAATCAGGCATACAATTAAGGTCTATAGTACTTTGTGTGATTTACGATCACAACATATATTATATACTCACATAAACATGTATATATATATATATATAAAGAGACAACGAACAGTTTAACTTATATATCTTGGAGTGGAAAATGACTAATTAGTTTGAACCAACATTAACCAAGATTATGAACTAATTATATATACATCTTTCAAGGTGCGGCGATCGACCAGCCTTCTTAACACTTTATGCATGTCTCATCTTCTACTCTTTTCCATGCATCTTCTTAAACTAATAAGTTGTATTTATGAAATTTTTAATTTTGGAACTTGGGCAAATGAGTAATGATGTTTAATTAAACTCTAATTAAAAAGAGGGGTAGATGAATCAGTCATGAAGAGGGTTAGTTGGAGTGAGAGGTTATACCCTACGGGTTCTTTTTCTTTCTCAACTAGAGTAGTCGTCCGTAGTAATTAATTCAGAGACAAGACAAGTTCGATCGTGTTCGTCGAGATGCGTGCAATCCCGCGTTCACTTCAAACAGATCAACATCAATGTATATGAAATGGAGTTTTCTTTTACTTTTCAAATACATGGTTGTATATAAAATACGTATATACTTTTCGGACATATATATTATTATTCATATGAGCATGCGATCGTCCACTAGTTTGTATTAATATTTCTTTTTTTAAGTCTAGTTTGTATTACTAGCTAAGCTAATAGCAAGTTCAACTTTATTGTACCAGTCCTCGGGTTGCAATTAACTTTGGCATTCCTGAGAATAACTACGCAGAAATAAGGTCGTTACCATGGTGCGATTGAAGATTGTGAGTTTTCGGGTTTCAATTATCTGTGTTTTAAGGTGCTAGTTTCTCCAAGTTTCGGTTTTGCGTGCTCTTTTTATGCTGGTGGATGGCTGTTACAGTTCCTATTTTGTTTCTTATAACAACATGTCGTTGATTTGTTTCATTTGTGGGCTTTTCACTTGTACTACTGTTGGATGTCCGACTCCTTGGTCGGTGGATAAGGTTCATGTCCCGTATGGAATGTGGCTCTCCGTAGAGAACTTTCAACTAGCTCAGAAGCACTTGCAAGAGACCGGACATGTGGTTCCTTAGGAGCCTGCCTCATAGAGTGAAGCATCATCAATCTTAGGGCCAGCCTACCCTTGTCCGTCTGCATGGGCCAATCGTCCCAATGGCCACATTTCCCAGCTAGGAAGCTGATCTACCTGACTCTTCGAGTTACACCCATAAGAGGAAGTTCAATAAGATTCTCATAAACGCTTCAAGGTCAGAATATTGGGATCTTCAGTTGGTGGAGACAAGGAGGAAAGGAAAAGGAAAACCGTTTGCAAGTGCTGCACCGGCTAATCAAATTGTGGAGCTTGATAAGCTAGAAGACGGATATATAAGGTGGTGCAAGGTACATCTTACAATCATCATGGAGGGTGATTGGTGGTTGATTAGGTACCTTGGTGAGGATACAGCTCATGTATCTAGTGTCCTCGGTCTTGTGTCTTGTCTGTTTCTATTAAGACCTAGTGGTTTTCTAGTTGTTATCTAACGGCTTTTGCTTAGTTTAGACTCGCTTAGTTTTAGGTGGTACAAGCTAGTTGGATGCTTTTGGGTGGATGGTGGTCTTGGTTGGTAGTTTTTTGAGTTGGTTATTGTCTAGGATTATGTTGGATGTGGATATGTTTCAAGATTGATCATGCAGTTGCTTGATCGTGTCGTTTGTCTTCTGGACTTGCACTCTTCGAAGAGTTCATCGATCTGCGTATGGAGGATGTGGTTGTTGTTGGTTGGGTTCATTCTGGCAATGATAGGTTGATCTCGGGAGTGAGTGGTCGACGGTTGTCCTGTGGTGGCTGGGGGTTTGTTTTTATTTTTGTGATCTTTGTCCTCGTATTACTAGTGTTAAACATGTCAGTCGGTCCTTAAGTATGTACTTTTCTATTATTTTTTTATTTCTTGATAATTTGGACTTAGAGTCATTTTATTAATACTGAAATACATTCTTGGAAGACCAGTGGATGGATAATGTTTGGGTCTCATTATAATACCTCCCTAAGTAAAACCCAATGGGACAAAAACCTAGGGAGGAAAAAAGTACCACTACATCTAATTACTACCCTAGATCTCAAACTAGTAAATTAGAATATACTTTTCTACTAACAAATATGTATTTTACGAAAAAAAAAAAACTTTCATGTATGGATTCGAGATTTGAGTGTTGTAATCAGGTCTTGAGACATCAATAATGTATGTAGAAAATGTTTCAAATTTAACTCTTGTCATTTGGAGGTCCCCAAATGGATCCAAAATTGACGGGTTAGTCTGAAGGTTATCCATGTTATATATGCACTAAGTTTGGATTTAATGACCTTATAGATATCTTACTCCCAATCACAAATGTAAGAAGTTGTTGTAGTAGTAGTATGTTGACCCTTGATTGCGTGCGTATGAGTAACTAGGTAGGTAAGGTAGAGATCTATGTTGTGGGCGCATCTGTGTGCTGTTTCATTTGAATCGCCGCATACATATAGCTGTATTATACTGTAGTAGGCGTTATGGGCCTGCCTGACTACATTTATACTAGTACTGTGTTTCTGTACGCTTTTAAAACTTAATACTATTGTATTGTAGTACTGTATAATATATGTATAAGATGATATATAGGTAGGTCAAAGCCTATGCGAATTCAACTGAATTGATTGGTCATGTATACCAAGTGGGCGTAGGTAGTCGTTGACATGCTCCTCCTCCACCGTCTGTCTGGTCATTAATGATTTAACTAGTAGTAGTAGGGAACAAAAGCGGCTAGGCTACTACTGATAAGTGATAAGCCAGTTAGTTCTATGGCTATTCCTCTCTACGTTAACAGGAATATATAGATCCATGTTTTGATTGATTTGCCAATCTACAACATTACTATTAGACCTGGCAATTTTGACCCAACCCAAAACCCAACCCGAACCCAACCCATATTTTTGTGGGTTAGGGTCTTGATTATTGACCCATCTATTTTTTGGGTTGGGTTAGGGTAATAAGCTAATTTTATGGGTTGGGTTAGGGTAGAGATCTTAACCCATGACCCAACCCGAAACCCACCGAAAATATATTTATTAATAATGAAAAATAAAAATATTAATTCACAATTATATATATTATTTTCAGATCAAGCTATACCTTAGCCTTAAGCCCAAGTGCAGTTGGACTATTCCACCTTTAAATATCACATAATCTTAACTAAACAATGGCCTAACCTGCTGCATATCAAACAAAGGGCCCAAGCAGACCTTAACATAATGTTGAAAACCCAAGACTCACATCCGTTTTTCTTCTCTAGTCGTTGTTCATGTCTATGTCGCTCTTCATCTCTGCCCAAGGTTTATTTTTCTAATTCTCACTACCTTAGTTGTTCTTGAGAACATATGTACATTTAGATTATCTAGAAGGGTGAACAATAGTAGGTGATATTTATTTTTTGTAAGTAGGATCTTGATTGTAGACCTCTTAGTGAATTCTGAAGCCAACAATACAGATAGTGTGCTGTATAAAATTTCTTAATTTTTGGTTGGTAACGATTAAGTTATTGTGATTGTACTTTTCTCAGGCATGAGCAATCAATTTTAACAAGTGTAATTATTTAAACTATCAGTCATAGTTTGAGGCTTTGAGCTCTCAGTTTTATAATTATTTCTAACTTTAGAAGATTTGTCTTAGTATATTCTCTAATGCATAATGAAGATTTTCATTTTCATTCCCCCTTTTTATTAAGGGCAATAGGATTATGTGCATGTCTAGATAGGATTCCTCCCCAACAGTGGTAGAGCTTTAGGCTCAGATTGATAAATAAACTTATGGAAAAAGGACGTGTTATTCTATTCATGGGAAATTGGTGCAGTACTTTTACATTCTTTATATAACATAGAATTTGTTTAAAGTTGAGTCGATCAAGCAAGATTAATTCTCTTCCTTTTGTGTCATCCTAATTAGATTTTTTTATTAATTTCTCCTCCTAATCCATCTAAATTATTGTATGCTTAAAAATGGGTTGGGTGGGTTGGGTTAGGGTTGAAGGATTTTAAACGGGTTGGGTTAGGGTCATGATTTTCTGACCCATCCATTTTTGGGTTGGGTTGGGGTTGATGATATTTTAAATGGGTTGGGTTAGGGTTGATATCAACCCGACCCAGCGACCCAAATTGCCAGGTCTAATTACTATTGATTATTGAAGGGAGGTGTAGCCGTGCGATTGCGGCTCTGCACTCCTTTTGAAGTACAGTGATCGCTATGTCCAATTAGATTATTCTGTTGGTCGAGGACTCGAGGATAAGTTTCACAGTTCAATACTACAATTTTAACACTTTTTAAGTTCATAATCTTCAACAATATCTGTCGTTTTAGAAACTTGCACACTTATTAAGAAAAGTAGAAAAAAGATACATGTACCCTTACTTTTCACTTTTCTACCTAAATACTAATATTTATTTTTGTGTTGAATAGTAGGGTTAGAAATGGAAAAAAAATATCAAAATCTAAAATGACAGATATTGTTGAACAAGAATCTCATCCTAAAACGATAGATATTAATTAACGGAGGAGTATAGAATACACCATTATCCAATATCATTTTGTTTAATGTTTAATAATAAAAAATTATTAGATTTAATTTTTTTATAATATCATTCTTTATAATTTATCAAATAAAAATCATGTGATAAATTTTAAAATATTATAGTAATAAAAATTTCAATTAAAATAGGATGACAGAACTATACATATGCATTATAAATTTAATATAAAAACTTATATCTTATATCAAATAGTATTAACTAAATTGGGGTTTTATATTGGTTAATTGAGGGATAGCTATTGCTTTTCTGATTCATATTTGATGTTTTTTGTATATGTAATAAATTAAATAGTTAGGTCCTCCTATATTTGATACTTTGTTCTTTATGGCCCTAAAATATATGATATTATTCTTAACTATACCTCCACTATATATATATATATATATATATATTTTACCTTTAGAAAATGGGTAAGGGTAGTGGTGGACCTAGACTTTAAAATCTGTGGGGCATTTTTTATCAAATAACAATCATTCAAATAAAATATTTAAATTACAATGACTGTATGTTAGTCTTTATTATTTAAAAATGAGACATAATAATATTATTGTTAATGGATTAATAATATATTTGATTCTACATAGGTGTTTAGATTATCACCAATTTTTGAATATATTTTATGAGTGTGGATGCTTTGTAGTAACTGATAACATCAACCCAAGATTTTAATATGCACTATTTTGAATGCCAAAACATCCTATTTCAGATACAGTATTTAGTTATCTAATATTTATTATTTATTTTTGTTACGTATATAAACACATATATACTTATATTTTTCCAAAAACCTGTGAGACACGGCTAATAACATAGGTCCGCCATTGGGTAAAGGGCGGAGTATATAATTCAATGTTTAACGCTGATCTAAATTAAAGAGGTTTTCATGTGATCCTGTACCATTCTTGTATCGACTCTTGTCAGTCCCGCGCGCGGTATTTGTATTGGTTTTTGTTAGTGCAAATTAGGTCGTATATATGTTATTTTATCATTTGTATCAGGGCGGCACAGGGCGGATTCAAAAGGAAACTTTTAAAAATTTATAAAATATTCTTATAAATTTTTAAAATATATAAATAATATAATATTTTAAAAAATAATAGTATAAAAAAATTCTACCACCTTAAATAAAAATTCTAGGTCCATAATGTTTTAAACTTGGACGGCTGTATGTCTAATATATTTAGTGGTATAAAAGTTTTTTATGTTATTGATTATAATAGTTTGGTTTTTATATAGTGAAAATGTACGATTTTATTAATAGTTACTTTAGAAAAGATAACAAAGAAATGGGTTTTTTTTGTTCGGCCGATTATGAGAAATTAGCCCCAAGGCCAAGTAAGTTGATTGGTGAACGTGAAGTTGTGCAAAGCAACCTGTTTGTGGAGAGCAGCGTTGACGTTGACCCTCGGGACTACAACAAGAAGTACGGGACACACCGACCGAATGCAACTGCTCTTGCCGCGTTGTTTCTTTAGATGTAGTAGTGAATGAGGATATAATGTTATGGCGTTGACTTTTGATGCACCATGAATAAGCGCATATCTATCTGTTATAACAGAAGATATTGACTATTAATTGGATCAACGCGTTGAAACTTCACTTAACCAGGCCAGCCAATCGCAAGGAGATCCAACAACACATCATGTTTAACTCTTTTTTGACGGTTTCTTGTTCCTGCTGTTGCTGATATAGTCATGCACGAGGTCAGATCACCTGGTTTATATTGCCATGCCATTCCCTTAGATGGGTCTCTTATTATGCTACTAGTGTTCGGAAAAGTGTGTCATTAATCATTATTATCGACTTAGGTGGTCGGACATAAAGTCGTCTTCTTATATTAAAAGCATTCCAAATTTAAAACGGAAGAAAATTTCGAGCAAATTAAGTTTTACCAGCGTTAATCGACAAACAAAGCATGAGGTTAGGTGGAGTCGTCGACAGTGGCTGATGCCGAGGTCTCATTTAAGACGCGACTCGGGCCTTAATTTTCTTCACGACTGCTGCTGCTGCTCTGCAAAGACTTGCCCGCCGCGGTTAAAGTTGCAAGTGGACAACCTCCCGCCATTACTAGCATGGCCATCCTTTGTTTTTTTACCATTATTATGCCAACTTGCTAATACAATGGACTGCTGCACATCTTCAGTCCAATCTAGTATAATTCACAAATCAGAAAGTGTCAGCCTTTTCTTGGGAAATTAAAAAAAATCCAATAAGATGACCGTTGTCAAAGTCAAGTTACAGTTAAAAACGCGCATATATTACATACCCACCCACTCGCCTTGAATGAACTTACGTTAGGTGCGTAAAATAAAAAAACAGAGCCAGCAATTGTTTGTTTTGCTCCTCCCATTCAAATTTGGATATATAGCTACATCTATGCTGAAGTTTAACTATTTTAGTTTCGCATTTTCGCTCACATTTCAACCTCCAAAAACCTTCGACTGCTTAACTATGAAAGAGTGGTAACTCATGATATACCACCGGCTTCACTTGCATGTCCGACTCAACTAAATCATGTACCCCTCTCATGCCATTATGTGGGCTTCTCCGGACAATCTTTTAACAAGTTTTACTTACTTTAACGAATGGGAGGAGGTGAAGGATGATGATATTGACCAAGGCGTCGTGCAGTGCAAGTGCATTCACAGGTGGGGAGGCAGGCAGTAACAAGTGGAGGAGGAGGCCCAATGTAGGACAATTTGAGTTCAAGCCGTTTTGAGAGATACAGATCAAAACAGTGGTACTATTACCGGAAGCCCAACATATCAGTCCATCTTTGTCTTTTTTAATAACCGAAACGGTCAGCCAGTCCTTTTAAGCCACAGAGTGGGCCTCTATAGTTCGATGTCCGAATAATTGTGTTACCCAGGGAATGTACCAAGATAGGTACGTACTTTTTTCTGGATTGCTAATTCTTTGAAACCTCTGTTTCTCTCCTTCCAGTGTACGGCCCTTCTAGTCAATCACACAATAATAGAACTATCATCTTTATACATACTCTAACATCAGCCAGTAACTATCATAAACCGGGCCAAAGTCTTCTTACAAGGTAGTCGTGTGCGATTCATCATAAATCATCTTCTTTCAAATTTCAACAAAAAAAAATATGGCAAACGTCACTCCAGGAATCTTCAGATGCCGCACATAGTAGCACATCATTTGCATAGGAAGATTCTCTATCAATATCTTCTTACCATTCCCTTTCTTGCTACTACATCGAACAGAACGAAAGATAATTCTGCCTTCCAACCCACACTTTATAATACAAACCTACCCCGCAGAAACAAGACACCACCCTTCCTAAAGACAAAAAAGTAGCAATTTCTTCATTAAGACGACTGGACGGTCTATGCTCCTTTTTTTTACCTTCCGTATCCTCCACGATTATCCTGGCCTCCAGAGGAGGAGCAATCTCTAGCCCAATGTCCAGGCTCACCACACTTATAACACGCCCCGACGAAAAAGAAGTGGCACCACCGGGTGTTCCAC